>JAQMCX010000041.1:0-61221 GCA_029814765.1 Acanthurus leucopareius | reverse complement strand
GCTCCCTAAAGTTCTGCTGATTGGCTGTGCAGTGGCTCTGTGTGTAACCAATCAGATGGTGCTGTGGGTGGGACAATTCTGGAGACAGAGTAGTGACTGCAGACAGAGAGGAGCGGCTGCATCAGAGCCAAAATAACCCAGTTTCAAATTGATCTCTTATCGGACGTCGGATTAAACAAAAAAGGCCGATGCTGATATGCGTCAAAATGTCGAATATCGAATATCTGATAATCGGCCCGGCCGATAATCGTCCTATCACTAGCACCTAATCAACACTCCATAGAGTTGTTATTCTTCTTCGTGGGTTTACTGGCAGTGGGCAAGTACTCTTTAGGGTTGAACTTTTCACTGCAGGTCTGCATGATTTTACACTGACTTTTAACTATACTCTTGGAGTTGGTTTACTCTCCATATTGTTGTAAATACTCTATCTAGGTCAAAATAGGTTTACACTGAAATATTGACACCCCTTTTTTCACTGTGTGTCTTCCTCTCAACCCTCCCATTTGACACACAAAGGTCACTTCTTTCCTCTGGTTGCATTTGTGTCCTCGGCTGATTTTCTGCTGTCATTTGTTTTTCTGCTGTCACATTTGAAAGACAAGGTGGCAATTACATGTAAACCATAAGACAGTCTGTTAGAAAAATACAAAAAAAAAATAAGTTTATAGTTATTAATGACAGATTATTGTTTGGTGGATGTGACAGGAATAAAAAACAAAAGGAATGGATGAGGCCTCTTTTTATCAGGAACACTTTAGATTTTACATAATTTTTGATCTGATTTGATTCAGCATCTGTTCCTCTTCATCATGTTTTCACTGTTCACAGCTTCGACCACCTCCACACCGAACTGGACTCCTCGACCTTCTTCAGCATCAGTCCCATCAGACTCCACACAGGGTAAGAACTTTTCAAGAATAACAACATTTGTGTTACAGCAAAGTGGAACAGTCAGCTTCTATAATTTAATTGAATTTATACTGAATAAATAACTAATTTAAACAATTTTTTGAATGTTTTTATTTGGTTCCTTTTGATATATTTCATTAATCTCCCTTCCCTTTGCACTCTTCTTTTATCTTACTTACAGATTACTTCTTTCCTGTGGTCGCATCTGTTTCCTCGGTTGGTTTTCTGCTGCTGGTTGTTTTTCTGCTGCTCCTCTATATTCGGAGGGCGAGGAGGCACTTCAGGAGAAACATGGCGGTGAGTCTCTAACTCTCTGTTCACCTTACTGTCAGAATCCACAACAGCTTCGACCACTACACCATAAAACTGCTGGAAAGAAGCTAAAAAGTCACTGTAACCTCTGAGCTTCGACCCTTCAGAAACAATAGGTTCTTGACTTGAGACAGAAGCAAAAAATGTTGATCTCAGTCAGTGACTGTGGATTTTGCTCTCTGAAATGCTGTATTTGCATTAAGGTAGAGATATCTGCTGCCCTCTGCTGGACAATAGTGAAGCAACACACACCACTGTTTATGATGTGATTTAAATTTGATGTAGCGTCATAAATCAGTTACCAGTAAAAACAGTTTGTGTAGTTATTAAAGAAGAAAATATGTTTCATTTTGTATGTTTTTCATTTGAATATGACACAGTGAAAACAAACATAAGAGGAAATAAATACCTAAAGTGATTTTGTTTTCACATCTCGTCAACACTTTTTCAAGTCAACCCACAAAATAATGTTGATAGCTAACAATGCTAACTCCTGGTCTTCAGAGTCACGCAGGTCAACACTTGGCTGTTGGTGGTCAGCTAGTTAGCCGAGCATGCTAATATCACATGTTAATGACATTGTTGATCCTTCTGGAGATACTGAGAGTGTGACGACTCATCGATCAGCCATCTGATCCGTCTTTAACACATCATCTGTTCATCACAGCTGTGAAGTCACTTCTCATCACCTTTGTTGGATTTGTTCTCAGTTTCCTCTCACAAATAAGAGTTTGGCTGCAGCCTCCGTATGTGAAGACTCCACCTGCAAGACGAGCTGTGATTAGGAGCAAACCTCCTGCACTCACACACATTGTGTTTAGATATGGATGTGTATTTGTTCCTGTGCAGCTCAACATGAGTCAGCAACATTATTCAGATTCTTTTCTTTGGTAAAGTATTAATATCTGTCATAATTTTTTCTTGGTCTTGACTTACTTCCTGTGTTATTTTAACGTTTGTGTGGTGTTTTTCATCTCCTCATGTCCTATCAAGCCTCTCCCTCTTGTTATTACCTGTCTTTATGTGTCTCACCTGTGTGATTGGCCCACCTGTGTCTCATTGCTCCCAGTGTGTAAATAGTCTCTGTGTTTCCTTTTTCTCTCGGTCATTCTGTTTTTTGTTTCCTTACTCTGTCTCCATCATTTCTATTCACCTCAACCCTCCTGCTTTGTTGTTTTGTTTTTCAGTTTTTCTTTTCCACATTTTTGCTCTTGTGCTTTTTGTTCTGTAATCACCTTTTTGTTTTTTTTAAATAAAGTTGGCTGCTTGTGAGTTTTTCCCTGAGTTGCTGTTTAGGTTCAGGTTCTGTTGTTAAATACACTGTTACAGTTAATAAAAGTCATGCATTGAAAATATTACTTGAGAAAAAGTATGTTAGTGTCATCAGTAAACTGTAGTTAAAGTAATCAGAGTAAAGTAAGTGGTGTGAGTCAGATGTCCCCCGTTTGTGTTCTACTCTTCTCCTCTTCTATCTGATCTCATTTGATTCATTTCAAAGCAGGATTTTCCTGTTGGAGTTGTCTTAGGAAAATTTCCTTAAACCTTAACAAAGACACTGACTCTCAGGAAGGTTTTTAGACAATTTTTACTTGCAGCAAGGAGATCTCCACAGCTGCACTACAACAATATGCAGTTGCATCAGATGGAGATCTAACACATCAGGAACATGACAAATGTTTTATACTCAGCTGGGTCGGCCCTCTTTTAGGATATCACTCCTACAACAACAATTTTGCATATAATTACATTCATATGCATATGCTATGCGTAGTCTTGTTTTATACTGACTCTAAGCTCTCTAAATATAAATTGATCAAACACCATACAAGGACGATTACACATAATAAAAGGATGATTAACACGTTTTAACAGAATTTTTATTACATTTCCCTCCTTTTTATCATTCTTTTATTTCATGGGTAAATCTTAGATAAAAATATTGCTAAAAATGCTGTTTTTGTGGACTCGTAGTCCGATAGGTCAGAGCAAGCAATAAAGAAAAAGATAAACATTTACAAAACATGATCAGCTGTCACAGGATAAATGTCAGTACAAAATCACTTCTTTCTATTTTCAGTGTTGCCTTCACACCATCGTGAACAGTCTGACCAACTGTCGTTTTTCAGTAATCCTAGAGTGTGAGTCCTTGGATGGGTCCAGTTCTGGTGATTGTAACAGAAATGGACTGAGGGTCTCTTGGTGCAGTAACAGTCCTGGATCAGAGAGATGTGAACCAAACAGTTTCCCACAGAAATATTGATCTAGTCCAAATATTCCTTTTGTGTGGCTTCCAGGTAGCATGCACACAGATTTCATGGGTCAAAGTTAGGTTGCATTCAGGCATGTGGTAGATGGTTCTGTGTATACATATTTCCGGGCAGGGGTAAATAAATTGTGGTGGTGGTGTATGCAATAGGACTCTGAATGACATGAATGGATGAATGAATGAATGAATGAATGAATGGCAATGAATCCATGACTTTAAGTCACCATTTCATACTCATCTGAACCCTGGTTCAGTGTTGAATATTGTTGGTCTGGAAGAGTCTGTTGGTGCATAACTTCGGTGACCACTGTGTTGATCAGTTGCTGTATGAGTCCTTGGATGCAGGGGATACAACAGCAACTACAGACGATGATGATGGAAACTCCAACTGAAAGAGAGACTAGGAGAGAGGTTACAAGGCCCACCCATTTCCCAAAGTATGAACTGAACCAACTTCCAAAAGGGTCATCAGTCCCAGAATTCCCAGCAAGTTTTTTTGATAAGGCGGTCAGGCCCTGCTGTGCTCTTGTAATGCTGCCATCTGGGGAAGTGTTATTAAGAATAAAAGTACCATAAAAATCTCCAAACATTTTGTATACCCCTGCTTTTTCTGCTAACATCATGTCTAAAGCCATCCGTTTCTGCCAGGCCATAAGGGAAGTGGGACCCAGCTGCTCTGCAATGCCCTTCACTGCATCTGTGTTGTAATTCACAAATCTCTGTTGATTATACTACAAATAATTAATCCAATCCACATTTTTATTCATTGTCACCCACCAGAACAGACTGCTTTCCTACCCTGCAGCAACTTGGTTGCGTGCCTTATACTCATCAGGAACTCCTCTTGGCACTCCTATTGCATCAAAGTAAACATTTGAGTCAAATGACCCTTTTAATTCTCTTTTGGCCCTGAAGTGTGGTTTGAGCACTTTGCCAAGATCACCGAAGGCAGAGACCAGGAACACCTTGAAAGGCATGAGAAGCTGTACCAATGCACAATTACCCTGCCAATCATGGAGTCTAGCCCGAATCTTCATGTCTCCACATAACCACCAGAGGTTGCTGTGAGATTTTGAGTGATTCACCAACATGTCAGTCGTGTAATTTCAAGAGGCGACCACAATGCTCTCAGCACACCACTCTTCAGAGAGGGAAGTAACATTCTTACTTCCCTTTAGTCTAACAAAACAAGTGTAACTGCCTTTGTAGGCCTTTACAGAGGGTGGAATTGCATTACTGGCTGGTGGGTAAAGATGGTTAGACATTCAGAGGTAAGTTTTGTCTGTTTATTGAATAATTTTAGGCATTGCAACCCACTTGGGTCAGCGGCGTTAGAGAGGGGAAATGGTACTGATCCTAAGGCGGGTCTACTCCTAGAAGAAGCTGTACAATTAGAGCGATTTTGGGAGGCAGCGGTGTACAGCATTCAAGTTAACCATTCATTTTTATAACTGTACCCCTTTTCCACTGCCATTGCATCCTCTTTGGTGAGATTCTTGAGTGTAAAGACATTAGTACTACTTAGTGAGGGCAATGGCACAGAAGTGTTAGCGGACAAATTTTTAGTGGAGGTTCGCTGCGACGGAACGACATTGACAAAGAAGGTTCTTAACTCATTAGTACCATCAACATCCAAGCCTATTCGATAGACACCGGTATCAGTAATCTTGGCCTTGTTAATAGTAATAGTAACCTTGTTACATGTCTTGGCGTCTTTAGTTTTCTCTGCAAGGGCTCTCTGGAAAGCGCCTAGACAGTTGCTAGTTGCTAGCTTAAAGTCAAATTGGAACGACTCCGTCCTTCCCTCAGTGATTGTTATAGACACCTGATCTTGTTGATAACCTTTCCTCTTCCCATGGCTAAGACTGCCAGTTTTGTCATCTAGGAAATAAAGCAAGTTAGTCACCAACACTATTCCTTATGTCTCTCTACTAATCCTGCTGATTGGGGGTGATACGATCAATTTGGGTTCAGGTCTATATTTAACTGTTTTGCTAGTAAGGAGATTATCTGGTTTACAAAATGGCTTTCATTGTCACTGTATATTTGTTCAGAAATACTGAAATGTGGGGTTATTTCCTTTACTAGGGCTTTTGCCACACTATTAGTGTGACACTATGATGTCAATGAATACATGAAAATAGTTGCCCCTCATTTTATTTTTATTGCTAAATTTGGTAGGATGGCACAGCCTGTCTCCACTCATGTTGTTGTGTATGTATTGGATCAGAGTGAATGGCAGTGTGATTTGGCGTGGCTGTGTTGGATCCACGTGGCTGTCTTGAGACACTGGTTGTTGTACTCCCTCTGTTCACTCTTCTTTTGTCAGGTATGTTCCGACGCCATTGCTACATCTCTTTGTCATATTAGTGGCGTGTCTGATGCGCTTTCCAGAGTCGGCCTGTATTCTGGCTGGAGGTTTGGAGTTGGGAGTGTGTGGTCTCGGAGCTGTGGATAATCAATGTGCTGCATTGGATTCCTGAGGTAGGCTGGCTCATTTCTGCCTGGCGTTTTATGCGCTTTTGTTGGGCTGCACATGAAATGTGGCTCTGGTCTCTGATTGTTGTTGGCAGTCATTGAGCTGCATTCCGCGGTTACCTCCCCTGTTGCCTGGGAAGCTGCGCCTTCCCTGACGGGTATGTATGTGCGAATTTACCTGTTTTAATCCATCTAATTGTAATTCGGTGTAGTAATTGTGGTCTGTATATCACAGCAGGTGGCTCCACCTCTGAAGCGCTGAAGCGGCTGCGCTACTGCTGTTCTGTCTGTGGGTTCGCCGTGACAAGCTCACGGCTCATCTGCATTTGTTTTCACTGCTATTGTTTTTGTATTGTAATTAGATATTCATTGTTATTGTTTACAGATTTTATGACCATTCATTGTTATTTTTTTGTAGATTTTGTGTTTAATTATTCAGTTATTTTTTTGGTAGATCTTGTTTTTTTCTTTTTCTTTCTTTTTTTGTTTATTGGGTTAACTGTGTGAGTGTGTGTGCGAGTGGTAATTAAAAGCACAATCAACCTTGGTGCTGACCTTCTGGGCCCAGCACAGTGTGGTGCCGGAGCAGTTTTTTACATTTTTTTGCCCCTTTGCCTTGACTAACAGTTTGCCTCTTTTCTTTGGACAGGAGCTGTTGGGCCGGTGTGGCGGGTGGCTGACTGATCCCTGCAGTGGCGGTCCCTTCACTTCCTGTACAGTAGTGTCAGTGGGTGGGTGTCAGTCAACGGCGTGTTTTGTTTTTTTTTGTGTGCTGTGTAGCATCAGGACCCTTCCCCTCTCCCTCAGTTAGTCATCTCCGCCTGGTAAGCCCACAGCACTCTGCCTAGTGTCACTTTATCGGCAAACTTAACCAAACCATTAAGGGGATCCTTAAGGATTGTGCAATTTCTTGCCACATATTAATACATTATTCGTTTGCATCACCACCAAGAGATTTTGTTCAAGGTTTGAAATTTTAAAGTGTTGTTAATAAACTTTCTTTTGTGTAATTTATCTTGGAATCACGTCAGTCTCTTGTGTCGTTCGTACCTGTGTGACCCCTCTGTCAGTGTTACAGTGGTGGTCCCCTCTAACAGAGTTCCTGGGGGTGAAATTCCCCGAGGTGGCGTTGTTGGACACTTGTTAACTAACAAAAGTAAATCTAACCCTCGTAGTCTTGCCACACCTGCACACAAAGGAGAAGTGCACTTGCAACAGAGTCTTTGCCTGCACACAAAGGGGAAGTGCACTTGCAATGGAGTCTAACTTGGAAGAATAATAAGCTATACGTCTGTTTTTGTCACTTTGCTTCTGCATAAGGATAGAGATCATAAAGCCATTCTTGCAATCTACAGTATGTACAAAAGGCTTGCTATAATCAGGCAGTCCAAAGACTGAAGAGTTCACCAAAGTTTGCTTTATCATAATAAAAGCTTGTTCTGCTTCCTCTGTCCAGTTAAGCTCATCTTGAGCTGCTAATGGTTTATCATATATGAGTTTACTTAATGGTGAGGTGATCTCAGCATAGTTTGGTATCCAACTGCGACAGAAATTAGTCATGCCTAAAAATGACATCATTTGTCTTTTAGTCTGTGGTTTAGGAGCCTGTAATAATGGGCTGTATGCCTTCTTCCTCCTCAGGTTTCAGGGGATATTGTCTTTGATGTGGCCTGAAAGATGATTTAGAGGTTATCTGAACTGGTTCTACTCCTTTCATAATTCCTACATCAGCTGGACCCTTTGACTATAGTGAGTCAGGGATGTCTGTCAGCAGCTCATTCTCAATTTCAGTGAGCAGGACATCCTGACCTCAACTCTGGTTTGGGTCCTGTAAATGAACTTGTGGCCCCGCCATCGTGGTTCAGTCCACAGTCCTACCATAGGCCTGGAGGTCACCATTTTTGTGCAACATACATCAGTAACCCAGTATTTGCTCTTCACACACTTACCGTAATTTCCGGACTATAAGCAGCTACTTTTTTCCAACGCTTTCAACCCTGCAGCTTAAACTATGATGCGGCTAATTTATGGCCGAATATAAACGAATATAAATGAGAAAGTGTGTGACGAAGTAATTCTGAGGCTGTTAAATTCCAACACTAAAGAAGACAGCTTTAGTGGTTTTAGTTGTTAAATTTAGTGGGTGCGGCTTATAGTCCGAAAAGTACGGTAGTTACAAATTCACCCACATCCTGCCACCTGGCATGTTTTGGCTTTGCTAGGGAGACATGTGGATGAACACCTTGACGATACAGTCTCAAGATGTTTGGAGAAAAGGAGCAAGAGGCTCCAACCATTCCCTTGCCATCCCAGTATATGTCCCTTACTGTAAGAGTCACTCCAGACCTCCTCAGGAATTGTTGCTCGTAGGCTTTGTCTGGACCTGGAGTGTGTTTAAAATGCATAGTGCAATGTAAGTTTTCAGGTAGCATTTTGTCTGTTGAAGGGGGAGAGACATCTTTTGCAGTCTGCACTAACTCTGTGGTGATTGATCCGGGTCCATTTGTGGTCAGATTCAAAGAGTAGTAATAAGAGGGGTCACTTGTTCCTTGTAGAACTCAGACTTCTGCCCCTTGAACAGCCTTCAGTCCTTTTCAGTAGGAAATAGTGCCAATTTCAGTGGGCATATCCCATCTCTCACAACACTGTTGTAAGTGTACATGCTTCATTTGTTACAGTATCTTTTATGAGTAAGGGCTCAGTCAGGGGTTCTCTGTGGATCTTCCTGTTTACTGAAAGTATGAAAATAGTTTCCTGAGAAGAAACATCCTTTTTCTTGAGAAGCAACATCCTTGGGCAACTCATGTTGCATTATTACAGTCAAACTGTTGTCTCTTATTCCTTTTCATCTAATTTTCTCTTGCCACTCTCGATTTTCAATACAGATGATACTTCTGCTTTTTCTGTTCCTAGTCACGTACTATTCTCTTCTCCCTGCTTCTTTTTTTAGGACAACGTCATGCCAAATGTCCAGATTCTCCACATACACAACATGTGTCTCTATCTCCAAAGCTATGTCTGCCTCGGCCTTTGCCTCTACCTCTACATCCACCTCTTTTTCTTTCACCTGCCAAAAACACTTCACTTCCCTTGCCATTGTCATCAACCACCATGATGGCAGTTGCTCTCTTTTTATGAGCCTTTTTGTTCTTAAAATGTCTCTCTGCATGCCTTGCATAGTCAAGATATTCTGTCTGTCTGCCAGAGTTGAAGTTTAGCATGTATTTCTCAACAGAACTGCTAATTTCAGGTCTTGAGTTTCTGTGCACTGCATTTTTCAATTGTTGCTCATAGGGACTGTTATTTTGCATATCACCTGGGGGAGTCAGTCCACTATTGTTGTCAAACACCTCTTTTATTCTATGAAAATAGGGTTCAAAATCTTCTGTAGATCCTTGTGTGCAACGACCAATTCGTGCCCTATCAGCAGCTTGCCTGAACTTTTCCCTAATCCTATCGTTCAGTGCAGCCAATCAGTTCCCCATGCCAACTACAAATCTAAAATCACAAATGAAAAAACTACAAAAACTGCAAATTACTAATTAAAAACTACTAATTACAGTTACACAATTAAATGTCACAATAGTTTCTTCAGCTCGACAGCCTATGTTACACTAGTGCAATGACTACCACTCTCATCCCGGTGCCAATGAGTTTATTAAACACTGCAACATAAACTTAGAAAAAGCCCTTCATCAGTATCGGCTTTTTTGTTTGGTTATTTGGACCGTAAAGCGCTTCCCGACGGCGCTTACCTCCTGTTACGGCAGGATTACAGCGCCAGTCAGCCTCATCCCCAAAGCCGACACTGACATCCTCTGACACTAATGGGCATTACTTCAGGTGAAGCAGGTGAGTCCCCCACCAGTGACACAAAGCGCCTCGACCCACAACAATGAGAAAAATAATGGTGGGGGGACAAAGTCAACCGCAAGAACAAAAAAGAAACAACTCTGGACCCAATTTGAACCAACAAAATGCCCAGGGTGCCACACCTACTTCAACTGACAGTGAGCTTAGTCATCACCCTTAGGTGTCCGCTTCACCCGCTGCTTCCGCTGTCAAGCAACATATATGACAACTAGACAATATAAAACACAATATAGGACAAAAGCGATCACACAAATAATCACACAACAATGAGGTCATTCATTGACATTCACTCCTGGAACCCTTTTATCTTATTTTATTAACGTGCTGCACAGAGTTAGTTCTTTCCTGTAGGCTACTCAGTATGCCTATGGACTATCTCAAAGATCTCTCTGGATCGAAATCTACTAGATTAAAATCCAAAACACCAACCTTGGAGTCTTCCTAGATTAAAACCTACTAGATCAAAAATCCAAAGCACAGAGATCCTATCCCAGATAGGGCAGTCCCAGACCTGCTTTACCTTAACGGTCCTAGACCGTTTTTATTACCCATTCACTCTTCATCAAACACACATGCACACTTCACAGATATAATTACCGATCCTGGAGCCAGCACCAGTCAGTTATGCTGATGTTCGGATGCCGTCACTTGTCAGGGCTCCACTTGTCCTGGCCTCTTTTGTCCCCAATTCAGGTGGAGGTCTTTCTTAAAGACGGTCCCAGACCGACTGTGCACAGGTTTCTCAGGCTTGGGAGTCCAGGGAGAGAAAACTGGTCACCAAGGGCTTCTGGTTAGGGTTCACACGTATGGTCTTATTTACTGTGACATTGTCTATGCAGTATTTGATGTAGCCTAGGACTGTCACTGTGTGTTCTTCCAGGTCTGTATGGTCAAAAATTTCCCAATTAGTTCTTTCAAAACAGTCCTGAAGCTGATAACAGGCATCTTCGGGCCAGATCTTAACAGTCCTGGTGGCCACAGTCTGTTTCCTGAGGGGGGTGTATGCTGGTGCTAGGAGCAGGGACATATGATCTGACTGGCCCAGATGTGGCAGCTGGATAGCTCTGTAGCCCTTCTTAATGTTGGAATAAACCTTGTCCAGTGTTTTTACTCCTCTGGTGGCACATTTCACATGCTGATGTAGTTTAGGGAATACAACTTTCAGATCAGCATGGTTAAAGTCCCCAGCAATAACATGCACCGCCTCAGGGTATTTATCTTGCTGGCCGCTAACAATGCTGTGTAAAAGTCCCAGTGCCGAGTTAGCATTTGCATCAGGTGGGATGTACACCGCTGTTAGCATGACCGCAGTGAACTCTCTCGGAAGGTAGAAGGGTCTGCACTTAACTGTCACTGACTCCAGGTTTGGGGAGCAGTGGCTGTCTACCGTCCTTGTGTTGTTACACCAGTTGTCATTGACATAAATGCACAGACCCCCTCCTCTGTTCTTACCGGATTCCCTGCTTCTGTCGTGTCGGTGCACTGTGTAGCCTGTCAACTCGATCACTGTGTCCGGTGTTGTTTCCTGAAGCCAGCTTTCAACGATGATCAGTGCGCAGCAGTGCCTAACGAGCCGGTCTGTTCCAAGCTGTAGCCTCAGTTCATCTATTTTGTTTGCCAGGGATCTCACGTTGGCCAGAAATGTACTGGGGAGCGGTGGTTTGTTTGGATTCTTACTCAGCCTTTCCAGCACGCCAGCCCGACAGCCTCGCTTTCCACGTCTGTCCCGGCGTCGCCTCCGCTCCTTCTCCGGTATAGTCATCCACGGGGAACCCGGGGGTCTGGCTATCTCCTGGGGTATGTTGTGGGAGCGGAAAAAGTCAGCTGTAACAGCGTGTTCGCTGCGTAGTCCAAACTTTATGAGCTCGTACCGGTCATAGATGTTGCTCGCCTGGCAAAAAGTGAGCAATAACTCGAGTACAAACAGTAAAACAAAACACCACAGGGGAGAGCGTAGAACCGCAGCGTACATGCGCGCAGCCATCTTGAAAAACTTTATTTATTAATATAGCTTAAAAGCAGATAAAAATTTCACTATTAATTTAATATTTACGTATTTTACATGTCACAATAAACGAGAAATGGCTATTGTTGTGTTTAACCAGAGATTCAGTTTATTTTGGAAGCTTGTTGAGTTGAGCTACTTTAAATGCTTTTATTTGATAGTACAGACAGGAAGTAGATAAGCAACGAACTCTAGTTTTTGATAAGGTTTGTGGATGCACAAGTGTCAAGATGTAGGTCTACTGTTTATCACTTTCTATGTTGATTGTAAGAAGCAGCTAATCCACAAATAAACGCTGACCTTGACAGTTTATATACTCTCCTCATTGAAAGAAGCTCCAACTACACAATAACACTTCACTAACCCAAATATAGCGCCAAAAAACTGGAAAAGGGAGATTTTGCACAATATGGCCCCCTTAAAGACTTACATGCACAGAGGGTAGAGGGTATGCTGAACTGATGTGTCTTAAAAGATGTAAAACGGATATGCATTACTGTCATTTTCTTCGGCATCATAATGTTATTTAACATAATATGTTCTCTCTGTCAATCACTCTGTTTGGCTCTCTCAGACTGCGACGGCAGCAAAACCCTGGTTTGTTTGGAAAGATGCGGACAAGTCGGTTCAGTCCTGAAAACCCAGATGGTCCAGCAAGCGACATGGATGAGGAGGATGAAGAACTGCAGCTCCAGATCCAATGACACATGCGCACACATACACAGACACATACACATACACATACACAATGTAATAAATGATAAACATGATAACAAACATCAGCAGTCACATGAAGGAGGTGAATATTGTTGTTCTTAAGGGAAAGTTTATATTTCTTAGGGCACCATTTTGCAACAAGTAGGAATGCTGTCTTCTTGTCAGTAAGATAAAAAGGGTCACTTCAGCATTTTAGGGAAGACCTCTGCAGAGTTATATCAAAACATGATTATCACATATCTGTGCACACACCTGCTAATTGTTGGCAGTTTTCTCAATTGATTGATGGCCATATTAGTGATCAATAATTAAATCATCATTAAAATTTAATAAAATTTTCGCTTTCAGGTGACTTAGGTGGGCTACACACTGCGATTTTCAGCTGTCCCAGATGAAAGATAACATAGTGAGAAAAATGTGGCTATTGCTTTGGTCTTGGCTTTAAAACAGTAGTTCTGTGTTGCACTATGAGACTGGTTCGAGGATGGTCGTCGTCACGGTCTTGCAACCAAAGATAGCCTGTGATTAAATTCTGACTGTCAGAAATTTGGGATGACCATGGTGTGACTGGTTTGACTGCTGCTGCAACATATGTTAACTAATTAACTTATAGAAATGCAGTATGAAATGTTGTACTGATAGGCACGGCACTTGTGCTAAACCAAACCAAACAGACCTCAAGCAGACTTTTGGTATGTTGTGTTAGCACAAACTCTTTCTGAGAAGACACTGCCCAGCTTAAATCATCTCACTAGTCATCACTTTGATTTTGTTTGTCATGTTAGATGTGGTATGCTTTGTTGTGAAATGGCATATATGCTTTATGGTGTAGATGAATGGTGCACACTGATGACGTCTTATCCTTGCACTTTGAAGGTAATATATGTACAATCAGTTTGTTTTTATTGTGCAATCTGCACACAGAAAAATTCACATCAGACCCAAGTCTTTTAGATTCATGTCGTAAAGTGTAGCTTGCTTTGAACTTATATGATTGCTAAAATTGCATCATGTGTAGCCTGAAGTACCTGAAGTTGAAACATAAAGAAATTGATAATGATGTGAAAAAGACTCCGGCAGCAATAATATAAGTACACATCTGAAGCCAATCCTCAAGCAGAACTCACACAGAGTTTCATTCACCTTAAGATGTCAGATGAGCAGACATACTTGGATAAATAGACACAATGCAACAGGATCAAATCTGGCAGAAGTGTGGTAGACATTAACAAAACGTCCAGATAGTGTCATGCTGATTAAGACCTTTCTTTAACTTATTTCTTTCAGAGGCCAAAATGCATCACCTAGTCATTATTACCTCATTATGTTACAATTGTTATAGATGTCCCATCTGAATTGTGCTTCTGTGTTCAAACAATTTCAAGCACACATCTACATCAGCAGTATTAATACTTTGCTCATAGCTGTCAGCCATGATGGAGAGGCCTTTTTTGTCCTTTTCAGCTTGAAACATATTTTTAAGATGCAAGCTGAGCCCAATCTAGGAGAAAGGCTCTATGTTTGTAAGTCTTCTATTCAAACAGTAAGTCATATCCTTACATAATGTGGCATAAATAGATAATGGCATAATAGAACCAAACAAGTAGGTTCACAAGCCAGTAATGTGTTGTAGCTGATAAAGCCTAGAAACTGCGTTACCAGCCACTTTTATGCAATGTTCCTCTGTCTGAGTGGAAATTCAAATAGAAAAGTTAACAGCACGGTTAACTACATATTCAAAAGCTGGATCAGTGGTATTTTAAATCTAAATTTTTAATTTTTATTTTTAGTCATACTAGTTAAACTTTTTACCTGATACTTTTAACATTGAAGCTTCCTTTTCAAAAGTATACAGAAAAACATTATACACACCAGTGTGACTGCAAAGTAATACATTTTAAGTTCTGTTGTTGTACTGTCGTGAGTTTGATGGTGCAGATATGACTTTCATGCAGTCTTTACACTGATGTTCAGTATTTTTAAAATTTCCAATTTTACTATGAAAAAAAAAAAAATCTTTTAGTACGAATGTCCAGCATTATCTTCTGGACTGTAATCATTCAGGGTGGAAATGCCTCAAAGCAGCATTTAGGCCATTGTGATGGTCTTAATGAAACACTCCTAATGAAAACACTCACTGCATCCAAAGTCAAGGTAATTTTTTTATATTGCACCGAATCACAACATAAGTTGTCTCAAGACACTTTCCATGTAAAGCAGGTCTGGACCACAATCTTTAATAAGTGGACACTCAACAATTTTCAAAAATCCCCACATAAACAATGGAACAATGGTTAACAGTGGCAAAGAAAACAATTTTTAACAGGTAGAAACCTTGAAGAAAGCCTGACTTAATGTCAGGCCAGTAAAATTACCATGTATTTAATAGTCACAGGATTCTTTAAGAAAAAAAAAATTAACAATGAGGGAGTTTTGGACACACTGGGTGTTGGACTGAAAAGTTAATTTATTTGTACAAAACTCAGCTGGGCTAAAGCTCCCTTATGTGAAACAGCTCCAGTCTAGTAGTGGATAAATGCTGTTGTGAAAGCAATAAAAGATTAATCTATCTTCCATCACCATTCCTTTTCACTCTCTGCCTTGGCTTCAACTTGAAGAAAGGGGACCAAGATAATTTTACTGATCAGGATTCTGAACTATTTATGTTGTGGTTATGGTTTACTTTTTTTTTTTTATAAATTATCTGTATTACAGTGGTTTGTATTAGCTTTATAAATATATATAAAAAGAAATGACTCAATGTCTTTTTTCCTTCAAGCCATAACTGTTCATAATGTGTGGTTCAGAGTAATTACAGCTTTTATTTAGGAACCCCAATCAGCAGTGTGTGCCACTGCTAGAAACTCTAAAGAAGTTTCCCTTAAGGTTCCTCTGAAAAAGTAATTTCTTTCAAAAATAGACCAAACAAGGATTTCTCCTCAGATGAGCAGGATTACTTAATGATAAAATTGTCATGGTAGTTTTGCTAAAGTTTGCTTAGTTTAATCAAATCTTAGTTTCAATTCAAACATTAAGAACATTTTCACGTTTGTTTATTAAACATGAAAAAGCCTTATTGCATCAATAAGAGAAATGCCTGTACTACTAATGTGAGGCATGGGAGAGTGATGGGAGAGATGAGAGTCAAAAAACTGCATTAAGTGAAAGGTTTTGGTGGATGCAGAATTGTCAAAAAAACCTGGAGAATCAAGGTCCTTTTGATGCCTAAAATCTACCATGTCTAAAACAAAGACACCCATCTTTTCTACTTAAATTTCAGTTTGAGCTAATGTTTTGATGTGCTATCCATACTTGTTACCACTATCCGTCCAGTGGTTTGGTCTCAATGACTCCGTGGCATTAGTGCTTAATCCATTTTTATCCTGTTGAAAACAAATTGTACCCAACACATCTCTCATCTACTGAAGCAATTGTTTTTATTTCCAACAAGCTGTAAGCTTTGTGTCTCTCTCTTTATGCTCTCCCTTCTTAGCCATAACTCAAAACATACAGACATGAAATATAAATAGTACATTTGCTGAAATGTTCATTACAAATAGACGTCCATAAATAGAAAAACTAGACAATTTTGCACAGAAATTTTGGGTTTGCCTGATGTTTAGCAAGTACCATCCCCACCATATTGCCACTACTATGTAAGTAGTAATAGCACTAATTGTATTGTGTGTGTATGTGTATCACACATGTTTTTGTGTACATCAGAGTTTTGAAAGTCTGATAGTGTGTATCTATATAAGAGTGCGTAGGTGCATATGTGTGTTTGTGTATGAGTATTTGTGTATGTCTTTTGGTAAAACAAGTAGTTTCAAGAGAAATGACTATTAGAGTGTTATGTCCCCTTAAAGTTAAGCTACTTGGACAGCGATGTGTTTGAGTGGAATACACCTTTAAACTTAAGTTATTTGTATGGAAAGTAGTTTTGAGTGCAAAAACCCTGTAAAGTTTAGGTACTCTGACAGAAAATATTATTTAGGTTTAGTGCCCTACAAAGTGAAGGTATTTTGACAGAAAATATTATTTGAGTGCACTGACCCTTTAAAGTATACAGTTCATACAGTTCAGCCAATCAAATTCAGCTATGTGGGTGTCTGCCCAGCAGCAGTTAGTGACTGGTTACTATGGTAATTAGTTGCACCTGCAGTGAAGATACACACCCAGGCTCTCTGTATGGGAGTTTAGGCTCGAAAAACAGAAAATACTCTTGTCGAACAACTTCCTCTTAGTTGCAGACTGTATATCACACAGGAAAATCAAACAGATTGTGAGTGATAAGAGATGATGCTGAGCGCACAGTGGCACAAAAGGTGGTATGCAACATATGCAGTGCATATGGGTGCTTCACAAAAAAGGTGCACCAAACATAATGTGAAAATGGTGAAAATGTACATACAAGATATACTTAGCCCTTGATGTCACTTATCCTTTGTTTTGTCATTTTAAATAGGTCAATTCTTACCTATGTCTGACCTATTTTAAGTGCAGACTCTTTCAAGACGTAGCCTATGTGTTCTGGTTGTGTTCCAACAATGGCTAGTCAGTCTATGTTGTCATAGAATTAGTAGCACAGGCTTTGGGCTACTACCCTCTACCCTTCCCTTTCCCTGTGATCATCTTGTCAGGAGTCTGGACACGTTAAGCGGGATGGACAAACAAAAAGTTATCAGGGGCGCAAAACGGGCAAAAAACAAGAGAAAGGGAGAAAGCTTTCAATGGAGTGTGAGAAAAAATGCAAGAGTTGATTAGGAAAGATGTAGTACTGGCTACTTCCTCTGAAATATTTTACATTGAAGTTGAATTAATATTTTCAGGCTACACTACACTAAATTTTCCTAACAATGCAAGGACAAGAAAGGCTAGGCTATTGCCTCAACCTGCATGATGTCCACAGTGAATGTTGAATATAGTTAAACTTTGATCTAATGATGGTCACATTTCCAAGTTTCATCTGAACATGTGCAATTTTAGGAAAAAAAAACAACAAAAAAACTTGAAAATGTTACAGTTTTCACTCTTCCTGCAATTACCTCAAGCATAATGTTAGCAATCATAAGTTACTTGTAGTTTCCTCTGAAATGAAGTTGTTGACAGCACTGGGTAACTTCTTCAGTGATAGGCTGCTTCTCTTCTAATGTATGAAAGAAAGATAGGCATACCACATGCCCTTCCTTTCTGCTGCTTCCTGTTTGATAACATTGCGTATTGTCAGACAATGTGAGCTGTCTGTCTTATTTAGCCTGCTTAGCCTATAAGCATAAGTGGGACCACTGGTCATAAGATGACAACAGGTAGGAGGAGTAGTTCTATTTTTCTAAAAAATGAATAGTTGCAGCCCTGGGAATGCATACATGTAGTTTCATTATGTGGCCACAAAAGTGATAGACAGAATTGAGGCTGTCTGCTTTTTCCCCTGAACTTTTGGATCATAAATAACATGGGAGGCAAAGGAGGAGTAGGTAATGTTCTTGCTATTTCCGACTCCAGGGTGCCAGGTGTGTACATCTGTTTGATTCTATATTTACATGTGTGAACACTAAAAATTTCCTACGGCAAGTAGCTATCAAAAGAGATATCACACTTCTCGCCAAACTTTCCTAAGGTGTCAAAAAATTTAAAAAGAATGGCCAACACTGATATAAAAGGGGCTCTAATATTTTGACCTATATTCCCCACTAATGGTTGAACTTCTTGAAATTAAACCATTAGTACCTTGCTGAATGAATGGCAGCATGAAATGCTTGACACACCAAGTCTGCTGTGCAAGATTTTGTTGTAAAGTTTTAGTCTCTAAGGCCAGGCTAAGATAATTGTTTTTCTTCTTTTTCTCAGACTGAATCATTCTCCTGTACTACTGATGACATTGAATAATTCTCTTCACAGGCGAGTGTTCCTTGGGGACAAGTAAACCTACTCTTATCTGTACAATCTTTTGTGTTCATCTTTGAGAGAAATCTGCGCATCCAACTGAAAGGCATATAAAATTTAAACTAACAGACAGATATCTATCACCATATCATCAGATGTATAAGCAATAGCTCACAACAGGGTGTCGTATGGTGTGAATTTTGATATTAGTTGTAGCTTTTGAATCACATTATTTCATAGCAGTCCCAACAGTCCCCAAATTTGGTAATTTGTTAGTTTTACATTTACATACATTTGTGAGCCATTATTATTGAAAAGAAATAAGTCCTGGCAGCCTGTACACCGTGAAAGGGGAATGCTATGTAAATATAATTGTTAAGAGAGTTAAATCAACCAACCTAGCTTAACCTAGCATAGCCTACCAGTTACCACTGCTGCCAACATAACCTCATAACCTGTGCAATCAGTCAATCAAGTTTATTTGTCAGAAATAATCATATAACGTCAATGGCTCGTGTTCATTACAGTCACTTCACAAGACAGTGCCAGGTCACAGCATGCTGCTGAAGTGGATGAAAGCTGCCAAAAGGCAACTGAAAAGTCACATTTCTCTGAAATTTAAGATACACAGCTTACTCTACTCCTCTCTAGGTCACCCGAGAGTTCAATTTTGACTCTAAACAATTGTGAAATATACCTGTAGCTTGAAATATCTTCCTCTGTTGCCTTGATACAAGTAAAGGGAGACAGGGCTCACACACGAGCTGACACAATATTGTGCAAGGGACTTAGAGGACATTGATGTTATACACCATTATTATACCACCACTGCTGACAACTAATCAGTTTGCTTGATTTGAACTATGCGGAATATAACTGTACACAACTGCCTACTTGTTTTACAAGTCCTGCACTTATTTTTAAATTTTTGCTATTCCCTGTGAAAAAGACCCATGAAAAGACTTTAAACAAACTAAAGTGTTGGTCTGTCATGCTTAAACAGAGGTAAACAGGGCATTTACTGAGGACTATTTTTAGCAGTGGATTGATCCATAACTGGTGCTCCAGTGAATGTTTTGGGCAGCAGGATTTTCTATGTGAAAAACTAACATGGACCAGGAGAAGAGGACTCTGTAGCAGGTGATTTAATCCAAAAATCATTGGTATTTATATAAGGTACAAGGTTGCTGCAGACTCTGACTTACATCAGTAATGCTTGTTTCTCAACTATGTCATTCTTGTGCAGCACAGAGATGCTCAGTGAGAGTTTAAAGTCCTCATAAAAAACAAAATGATAAAAATAAACAATTTATACAGTCATTTAAATACAAGAATATTAAAGTTAATCTATTCACCTAGGAAATAGCTCTGTACTTTTTCCCCATTTGGTTCTGGTGGAATTCAAACAGCAGCAACAAGATATTGATGATAATATGGTTTATGTTGTGGCTAAGCCTAAATTAAAAGCCACTGAGGTTCTAAATGGGCTAACAACTTAGCTGATGTACCAGCTGTAGCCTACACCGCTTTGCTGTGTTCAGTGAAACAACAAAGTCCAACTTTTTTCTCTTTGATGTTTGCTTGTGACATATGAAACACTGTCATCTGGATTTACACCATCATTATTGTTATCATCATCAAGATCATTACTTTTGAATGTATGTTGCTCAGAACATGTTACTTACCTTTTCACATCAGTAATAAGTCCATTATTAGTGATCATTCTTGCTTTGACCATATGCCATGCTTTTCTTTTCATCATCAGGTAACTTACCCATCACAGAACTATGAATACCTTTTGCTTCATCACACAAATCGAAATGCTTGCTTTAGCCCACACCACTCTGTTGTGTTAAGTGAAACAACAAAGTATAACTCTGTTCTCTTTGCTGTTTAAGGAATATTTATTGGTCACCATTATTGCTCCTCTCTTTAGCAAGACCTGTTCTCTGATCAGTGGTTCCCTCCCATAGACACGTGACCCAAATCACAATGGTGACACCTAGTGGACAAATTGGTATTCTACAAACTCTTGAAAGGGCTCTCACAGTCAACATTTAAAAAAAAAAAAAAGTTCAACATCTGAGAAATTCTGTTCTTTAATGGTGACATAGTTGAGAAACAAGCATTACTGATGTAAGTCAGAGTCTGCAGCAACCTCGCTGAGGAAGTTGTGGTGAAGGGGGATACCTACAAAAATGTAGGCACAGTAGCCTCTGATTTTCCATTGCTCACTGGCTAGACTGTCTCTTTCTGCTGTTTGCTGCTGAGCAGTTAGTGTAATGTCAGCAGTGTCGGGCAAATTACTTCCAAAATGTGATTTATCACACATTACTAGCCACTATTATTTGAAAGTAATGAGGTACTTTAAAATATTACTATCTATGAAAAGCAGTAAGTTACTGATTACACCACTTTTGTGTTGATTTCGCCAAAATAACCACCAAAGTGCGTCAAGGCACTAAAAATGGAAGCACATAATTTTCTTTCATTGTGAAAAGTCAAAGCACTTAAGTTTGAGTTAACTGCAGTTCATTACAAATCCAGTGGGGAGCTGCATTGTAGTGCCTAACGACAAGCACTGGTTACCTTTATGCATTCAGATTGGCAATTTGAATTTACAATAGCATGATGATGAAGAACAATTCAAGAGCCAAAACCTGGCATGGATGTATTGCTTAATGTCCATTCCAACTTAAAGGAAGGGCAGTGACAATTATACCCTTAAAAGCATACAAATCCATTTTTGTACATAAGGGAAGCATAAATGAGCCATTACATGACATGACAGTTCCCTCAGCTTCCAAGCATAGAGCAAGAGTGCATCTTACTGCAATGGTTTTGTCCTTGAGACACTCAAAGTAGTGCAAGTATAACCAGTGATAGAAAGTTGAGTCTGACTCCACTGTGGACATTTTGCCATTCAATTAAATGAGCCTTCCTCAAGGGTTTATTTTGTGTCGCACTGGCAGAAGTGGCATTTCGTTGATAAACTCTTGAATAAAATATCCTTGAGAAATAAATTTCAGGTTCTAACGCGTTACTGGACATATTAGCTGAGATAATATTACCAGAATTTTATTAGAAAGACGTAATATCACCCCATTACTAAAAGTCATTTATTATGTCACCCCCAATACTGAATGTGGGTTTTTAAAGCTTTTCACTCAGCATAGCTTCTAATGGCGGCTAGACAAGGCTTGTGAGAAAAGAGAATGAAAAAGCACAGCAATGAGCTTTACACTTTGTGTGTTTGTGTGTGCTTACTTTGCATAAAACAGATATCTGTATATTGATAATTCAGACAAAGAAACTTCTGCAAGTGTTCATTATGGTACCCTTGGGAAAAGAACAAATACACAATGTGCCCACACACTGAAGCCATTGGCTGTGGATTATGGTGTATGTGTCTTTGTGTGAGTGTGATAATGTTTACATGATCTCATGAGTACAGTAAAGAAGATAATTCTGAAAACTGATTGCTAAGCGTAACATACACAGTAATGTGCTAAGGGTTTGTGAAGTGTTGGAGGTGGTTGTTTCTTTTTTCTTTTCATTTTAACAAATTGTGTGTGTGTGTGTGTGTGTGTGTGTGTGTGTGTGTGCGCGTACAAAGCTGCAGCATAGTTCATTATGACTATGGAATAAGCTGCCCCCTGAAATGCGCACCATCACTGACTTTGGGCTTTTTAAATCCAGGTTCAAAACCTACTTATTCAGACTGGCTTTTAATACACAGTAATGATGTGAGATATTTTTGCCATTTTAATTGTATTGTATTGTTATTATTTTGAATTTAAATTGTTTTGTTTTAATGTTGATTTTAATGGAAAGAACTTTGGTCACCTTGTGTGTTGTAAAGGGCTCTACAAATAAAAGTTGATTGATTGATTGATTGATTGATTATGGTAATTTTCTTTTTCTTTATTAGGACAGTAATGGCTGACAGCAAGAAGGCACAACATTACATTTATCCCTCTGTAATTATTCCACAGCTATCACAGCATTTCCTTGTGTTCATGTACTACCTGTGTGGGCATGCATGCTTATGCATTGCAACAAAACACAAACAAATTAAAAAATTTTCTTTGTGCTAAGAGAAATATTTCAATTTCACTTTATTAACTGCACTGGTGACGATAGGACCCCTCTGTCTTATATTTGTTTTATGTCACTGAACTGGTACTTTCTCTTTTGTAATAAACCACTCTAAGCTTGACTGTATGTTAACAACACAAATAAATTATCCTTACACAAAACTAAGGACTAACTATCAGTACTGGCTGTTAACTGAAGAATATTCAAAGTAACCTCTGATTTTCATCATCATTGGCAAACTTTTTCTTTTTGCCATTCTGCGTCCAACAGTTCAATCCACTCACTTCCTTTTTCCTGTCTTCATCAGCACATGGAGTTAAGTTGTGATGTAGATTTTTCAGATGACACCATGTGACCTGGGTATGGAGCTTTGGTCTTGTGATAAACCATGTACAACCACCTTTTTTATGTAACATAAAGTGGAGAGCGATATTTCAGTGTTGTAAGTAGTTTTTGAGTACGTTCTCTTAATAGAGCTAAATTTCCAAACCAAATTGATAAGAGTTTGGGTTTTGTTAAGAAAATTTCTTCCAATAAATAAGGTACGGGAGGTCTCATTAAGTAATACCCAATCTTGTAAATAAAGCATAAGCTTGATATTGTCACGCTTTTTTCTTTCTGTGGTAATGCAGATGAAACAATATTTAAATTATTCTGGGAATGTACTTAATGTCATGTTTTTTTGTTTAACCTAAACAATTTTACAAACACAATTCAATAAAATATAGATAAAAATAAATACAACTCAATTAAACTGAATATACAGCATATATTATTTGGACTTTCAAAAAGAAGGATAAAATAAACCCAAATAAAATGTGTGTTATCAACCTAATCCAGATATTGGCTAAATTTCATATTCATTGTACAAAATTTGCAAACTAAAGACCTGTATTTTCTGTATTTAAAGCTTATTACTATCATAATTAGACCATTTTAAAAATTTGTACGAACCCCAAGGCTTGTAAATCAAGAGGGCATTGTGAAGACTACCGTATAGCCTAAATCTATGTAAAGAAACCTCGAGCATCGTTATAATTTTATTCTCTTTCTTTTAATTTTATTGTTCCTTTTTTGCAATGTTTTTGCACCTTGATACTTTGTAATGTTCATGTAAATACTTTTTGTCAAAAAAATGATTGATTGATGATTGATTGACAATGATGATAATGAGTATAAATAACAAACATTTCTACTAATATCACTCACACCTGCCTAGCTAATGTCCAATTATATTTACATTTGAGTGTGACACTGTGACTTACTAACTTAGCTAAAACTTTTGCTAGCACTGGACTACTGCCACTAAACCAATCAGCGCAGAGAGCCCAAGCAGGAGCAATAAGTGGTCAGAGAGAACAGTAGTAGTGGCAAATTCAGAATACAGCATACAGAGGCAGGGGAGAACACAGTGATGTGAGCTTTGTCTCATACTATGCTTACTGATAGCTGAATGGGTAGTTTGATAAAACAGTGAAAATGTTACCTACTCTTTAATAGTTTTCACAAAGTTGTGTGTAGAGCAAAGAATGGCAAATACTTGAAATACATGACTACAGTAGTGAGCCTCATTGTAAAGTATATTCAGTCACAAAGGACATACATGCATTTCCATAAAATGTTTATTGAAATAAGAGTTAACTAACTGGCTATCAACTAATTAATAACATTATATGCCACATCACTCTTTATATTTGAAGTGGGTACTCTCTTCACACAATGTCTATGTAGAGAATACAATTGCAGCCATGTAGTTGCATGGGCCATCTTTGCTATTTACAATTTCAGCTACACAAATCTACACACGTTTTTTTATTTGCATGTGCTTTATTTCTATGTCGTGTCCCTGCTTTATAAAAAGTACATGCAATTCAGAGGGCATTGACCATTGAAACATGGATGACAGTGCAGGGGACAGGCTTGTGTCTTTCCATATTTGAAATTTATGAGAATCTCCAGATGGTCTGGTGGCTCTTCAATGGTGCTGGAGGTAAAATGCTGCTGTGGTGACAGAGAAATTACAAAATTAATAAAGCTTTACAGGATTACTGAAGCTTTAAAAAATTACTGAAGCTTTCCAAATCAAGGGTTTCTGTGTCAGAGGGCAAAAGGGACGTTATAGTCAATATGAGGACCATCCTCACAGGCAATCATCATGGGGGCAATTTTTACCTCTGCAGGACATACCTAACTACCTACATACTTGTGGTCTGAACTAAAAAAGAGATTGTCATTATCCCCATAGCCCAGAATGACAATGGTCAGTCAAAGTTGTTGGATCTGGAGAAGTTTTCAAAGACTTACTTCCTTTCAAAGCTGGCACTACTTTGAAAGAAAAATTGATAAATTTGTTTCAGAAAGAACTTTTGATGCATATAACTGTTGAATTTGTAAGTTACCAACAGTTTATAACACATTACAACTCTTTATAATGATGATCATTAGTAAGTAATTTATAAGACATTACTTTCTGATGAATGAATCATTAAAGTCAACCCAAATACACTTCAGATTGGGGTTTTTGTATGCTGTAATTTATATGCCATAAGCCTAGTCTGAAATGTAAACACTTTTCATTTGCCAACAGGTAGCATACTTACAAAAATAAACTTAAATTAAAGCTGCAAGCAGCGTTGGACTTGCCCTCGCACCCCCGGCGCCAACTCGGAGCCGGCGCCAACTCGCCCCGGACGTGGTCGACCGCTTGCGCTCGGTCTTCAGTGCCATCCAAGCGCAGTACATGCCTTCTTTCTCTCATGCAGGCAGGCCACAACATAACTGCACTCACTGCTTGAAAGGAAAAATCAGCTAGCCAATCAAGTTTATCCCAAGTCATACATTAGGATAAATGTAATTCAAAACCCTTCCATACTAAAACAAAGCATTATTTTTCATATATTACATTGGCAAACTGACAACTGACAACTTCAAATCTGTTTGTCTCTCTAACATCCACAGGGACTGCACAACAACAGAAGGGAAAACAAAGATAGTTATCAGAGTAAGAGGATCACTCCTAAATAGTGCTTGGAGCTCAGAGAGCGATGCTCTGCTAGCACCTTGTGGCCAGAGAGCTACTGCGCTGATCAAAAGCTCTATACAAAAAAAACATATTCCTAGTTTGGCCACAAGGTGGAAGTAGAGGATCACACTTGACACATGAGTGGCAGAGTGGAGCTTTTTCTCTCATGCAATCCAATGGAGAAATCATTCAGACCCACACCTGTTTGAGCTTCCACTGCGCCGACATAATTTTAGCTACAGACTTCATTCGAATTTTACATGAGTCACAAGACTATGATCTCTAAATCTTGTATTTACATGTTTTTGCTATCTTGTACCGTTTCAGAGTTATCACAGTTTTAGTTTTAGTCTTCCTCCTGTTCACTCCCCCGGCTTTACAATGTGTGTGTATGTGGCAGACTGCTCCCTGCTCTAGGTCACATGACCAGTTAGAGTGGAGACAGAGAGGGGAAGAAAACTGGAAAACATTTAGAAAACATCCTGAAAAGTGCCTCAAACTTGATCAAATCTTACACAAAATAGCATATTCTAGAAGGTTTTTTCGCTCTCTTTCCAATGATGTAGGTTTGAAAGCCGTCAGACTTATACTTTAGACGGTAGGTGCCTCAGTGTGACACAAGTGCGTTTTTCTTCTCATTCAAGTCAATGGGAGGAAAAAGCCAAACTTTGACAGTTAATATATGACTTCCTGTTAGACTTAGATCATGACAGCAAGAGACTTTTTTGTAGATCTTGACCCTCTGAATAAGATATTCAAATTTGGTGATTCTACGTCAAAGGGCCTGCGGGGGCTGCTCCGTTGAAATTTTCTAGGGCCAATTTGCCACGCCCTAAAGCAAATATCACATAGGTATAAAGATCTTATGGCTCTTTATGTCTGTGCAAGATTTGGTGAGTTTTCGTGCATCGCTTGTGCCTGAAAAACAGCTTCCCGTTTCACAGCGAAGGATGCGCTGCCACGCCCACAGCGTTTGACCAAAATTCACAAGCCTGGAGTTCAAGCATCATGAAAGTCTTGACTCCATCTTTAAGCAGTTTCATGTAAATCTGGTCCACCGGTACAAAGAAATTCATGACAATGTGAAATATGTCATTTTGGTCACCAGTAGGTGGCGCTATGACCACACTTCCATACATCAATGTGTTCACCTCAACAATCTTATCAAGCACCTGAAATGTGGTCCAGATTGGACAAAGATCCGTGAAGTTATAACACTTTGAGTGCTCACAGCATCACATCAAACTTGGACGCGCTGCAGCATGCAGGCCAATATCTTATTCAGAGGGTCAAGATCTACAAAAAAGTCTCTTTGTGTCATGATCTAAGTCTAACAGGAAGTCAGATATTAACTGTCAAAGTTTGGCTTTTTCCTCCCGTTGACTCTGGTGAAAACTCACCATTTTTGTCACAGAGCGTCATCAAAGTCTTAAGTCCTTTTCAGTGCAAGTTTCATGTAATTATGTTCATTTTTTTCTGTGCAACACTTGCAAGTGTAAAACTTGTCATTTCCTGTCGCCAGCAGGTGGCGCTTTCACTTTGTCTAAATATTTGCATAAGTATTTGTCCAGGACCGCACAGTTAACATGCTCAAAAAGTTTTGCCCAGATTGGATCATGCACAGTCAAGTTACAGCTCATTTCCTGTTTCATGGCGAAACCTCAATATTTGACGGCTCGCCACGCCCACAAAGTTTAGTCTATGACGGCGAAACACAGTAACTTTGATCCTCAAAGCCTTTTCTCCAAACTGAGCAAGTTTCAAGGGGATAGAATGAATCCCCTAGGAGTTCAACAAAATACGACCCCTGGAAATGGGCAAAAAGGGACGTTTGACTTAAAATGGCGGACTTCCTGTAGGTGATAGAGGGGTGCTCCCACTGACTTTTTTGTAGGTCTGAATAGATGCATCAGCCTACCAAATTTGGTGCGGCTCGGAAAAAGAGAAAGGGGCTTAGTGAGTTGATGGGTAGCGCTGTGGAGCCAATTCGCCACGCCTTCGTATGAGACCTATACCGCATCGCAATTTTCGCGGGACTGGGCGTTCGTGCCGAATTTCACGAGGCTCCACGCATGGCGAGCACCTGAAAAATGCGTTCGAGTGCTAATAATAATAATAATAATAACAACAACAATAATAATAATAATAATCATTGTATTAACAATAGGATCCTCGCACCGTTTACATTGCTCGGGCCCTAATAAAAATGTGAAAAAGAACAAGAATGCATCCAGTGGCGATTTCTATAAAAACTATGATTGCACTTATGCCTAAACATAATTTATTTACTTTTAGGAGTCTAGACATTTAAATGAAACTTTGTGCGGTGTTTACCTAATCATTGTTTGATATAAAAAAATAATCAGATCGATTGCTTTGACATTGTGGTGTCTAAAGTTTAATCTGGTCATGTGGGATTGGGTGGGTGGAGCTTTTCGAACGTTAGCTGGATGTCAACTGAGAAATTACACAAAGTCCTTGGATTAGTTGTATAGTACTACAACTACTACTAAACTACCGTATTTGTGAAGTACTGCAGACTGTAAGTCATTGCAGGTATGTTTATCTATGTGTATTTTTGACTGTTTATTGTATAGACCTACGATAGTATAAGAAATTATTGCACGAGTTTCAATTTAAAATCTTAAATACAGGGACAACGACAGTTGCACAAAATGTTATAGTCTGTTTGTGTGTTTAGAGTCTCTTAACCTCTACTCGCATCAAAACGAACTCCGTTTTAAAAACCTTTTAATTCAAAGCGCTCGTTGGTTTATGGAAGGAAATATATTTTTCAGAAAGATTGTGGCTTTTCACGTCCCTTACAAACTGCACGATTTTTTTTAACTGAACGGCGTCGTGACATAGTTGCGGTCAGACAGGAGGAAGTTTTATAACATGATCTGCGAAATGTTGATTTAACAAGACAGCAACAAAAATGATGGAATTGTAAATGGAGTCCAGCGAGAGGAGGACGTTGAATCAACATAAGCAGTTTAATCATTAACATCAACTGACCTTAGTTTGCCAACAGCAGGACATGAAAAGGTAAACAGCATATCAAACTGCAGTATTAGACTGTAGTATCGCAGTTTTATATGCTGTTGTAGTATTTATAAATGTTATGGATTGTAATGTGTGTTACTTTCAGCGGAATAAAATGCACCACAGTACAGCATATTTTAGTACCAAAGTACTCTTTCACACAGCAGTACTTTTTACGTGTTACAATCCTACGTGCTGCACTTTTATTTGATTTAATGTCTAATTGAATAACTTCCTTATCTTTTCATAGAAAAAGTTTGTGTGAGGTGACTTCTGCTCAGTGATTGGTTCAGACAGATTGGTGATGATGTCATCAGTGAAAGTGGAATGTGTGGTGAAGGAATGCGCTCTGATTGGGGAGGGGCCGTTGTGGGAGGAGTCAGAACAGATGCTGCTGTTTGTTGACATCACTGGGCGAAAAATCCATCGCTGGAGTCCAACGACCAATCAGATCCAATCTCTAGAGACAGGTCTGCCAATCAGCATGCAGGAAACTCAGAGTTTAGTATGCTCATGAAAGATAAGTAAATGAATCACACTTGTCAGTATCTCACCTGCATGTCTGTCACCAGGTGAGGCAGTGGGCTTTGTGGTACCTCGCAGATCAGGTGGTTATGTGGCAGGTGTGGGTCGTAACTTTGTGGCTGTCGATTGGTCAACTCAGATGATAACATCATTGGTGGAGGTTGATAGGGAGAAACCAACCAATCGACTGAATGATGGCAAGGTCGATCCTGTCGGACGGCTGCTGGCAGGTTAGTCTGGTTACCTGTCTACCTGTATGGTTATTTGTCTACCTGACATTGTGTTGCCATGTGAACACTTTATGTGTCTTAGGTACAATGGGGATGGAGTTGCAACCCGGAGAGTTTCAGAAAGAACAAGGATCTCTGTTCTCTGTGACCTCTGACTTTACCGTGACAAAACACCTAGAGAAGGTAATTAACCTGTCTGTCTCAAAATGAGGTCAACGTATCAACAGACTGGACTGGTATCTGACCTGTCTCTGTGTTTTCCTATTTCTCCCTCTGTACCTGTCTTGCTTTCAGGTGGGCATTTCTAATGGGATGGACTGGACTTCAGATCAGAGAACCTTTTTCTACATCGACAGTTTGTGTCTGACTGTTGACGCCTTTGATTATGACTCGAGCACAGGGCTCATCGGTACCTGTGTACTTATACATACATATGTCTATTAATGTATATTTATAAATCAGTACACATACAAATTTCTTTAATGCCTTTATATGTGTGTGTGTGTGTGTGTGTGTGTGTGTGTGTTGCCTAGGTAACCGTCGTGTGGTGTACCGTATGGAGGAGGGGGAGGGGCTTCCTGATGGGATGACACTTGATGCTGAAGGTCGTCTGTGGGTGGCCTGTTACAATGGAGGACGAGTCATCAATATCGACCCAGTGACTGGTTAGAAATTAAATGATTAATTGATTAACGGAGAAAAACCTGACACCTTCATTGATATTGAAAGCATTGGTGGGGTGTGGGGGGATCGGCCCTTGTGTCCTGAGAAACTAAACATTAGAAACTAATGGGACCGGCCAGAAAGTGCTGAGTCACTCTTTAAACCCAAAACACTACTTGTATCCACTGTTTATTCTACTTTGACTCTTGTCTTCTGTGGAGCCATTTCTACAATCAGGACTCCAACATTTCTGGTGACTAATATGGTTCCTCTTGTACTGTCGTTATCTTCAGGGGGGTGTTAAGGGCAACATAGCAATTTCCACTCCACTTTATACTTGCACTAGCACTGCCTGTCTTCCTCTTCCCTTTTATTTTCAATTTTTTTCTTTCCTTTTCTTTTTTAAATTTTTTATTAATATTGTTTTTAATATTGAAACATTTTTCTTTCTATTTTTCTGTGTTTTGCTGTTTTGGATGTGAAAATTGTCAGCCTCAGGTGTGTACAAGTTTCACTGGTTTTACTGATGAGTGATGTGTTGTTGCTGTTGTTGTGAATCTAATCTCTCAGAGGCCTGCAGGGTCCAAACCTCAATAATGGGTTTGTTTGTACATTTGAAAATAGTAATTTCAGGTTTAGAAGCTTATGTTTCTCTTTAAGGCTTGTCAAGTTTTGCTGATAAGGTTTTAGGTTGTCTGGTATTTCTGATGAGATGGTGAAGATTGTTTTTTTTTTCAGGAGTGCGTCTGGAGACGGTTTCTCTGCCGGTGACAAAGACCACCTCATGTTGTTTTGGGGGTCCAGACTACTCTGAACTTTACGTAACCACGGCCAGTCAGGGCCTTGACCAATCACAGAGGAAACAGCAGCCACTGGCTGGAGGCACCTTCAGGGTCAGTTGATTCAGCCAACAACCTCACTGTGTTCACTGATTCACCTGTGCGTAATGTCACACACTTGATCTTACAGACTGATACCGATCTGTGTGTGTGTGTCTACAGGTCACTGGACTCAGGGTCAAAGGTCGTCCCTCAAACTCTTTCTCTGGATGATCTTCAGGTGGTTTAAGCAATCAATCATAGCTCAGATCACCTGCAGGAAGCGATCAGAAGTTTGTGAGATGGATTGTAACTGTGTAAAACAAAAGCAAAGCTGTAAAGCTTACTTTTACCTTACTGTTAGCTATTGACAATATAACAATTGAACTGGATCAAAAAAGTACTACTAACATGTATTAATATGTTTAGCCAAAAAATAATTGTAATTTGATGTTAATTTTCACAAAATATTTAATGCAGTTTATCACTTTAAGTAAAAAAATGTAAAGATTGACAGCAAATTAGAAACAGAGAAGCTATGACACAGACATTCGGCAGCTAATCGGTCAATAAATCCTTGTTTCGTCTATCATGCAACTTCATTAAAATTGTGAAAAGTAAATGAAAAGGCATCTGACTTGTTGCTGAGCCTCTGAGGATTCTTGGTAATGTAGTCATCAGTTGGTTTGACTTTGAATGTGGCCAAACTTAAGCATTTTAGTTTCATACTAAGTACCAGAGGGTGAACACAGCTGACATCAGTGTTGATAGACACCAAGTCGAAACACGTGGGTTATCATCACAGTCAAAACAAAAATCAGTATCAGCCTGCTCTGTGTGAATAAAATAGATTCTGCATGGACAGAAAATGACCCAGCTAGTCAAAAAAAAGAAACAAAAAGTTAAATTACAAACAAAATGAATAGCCTATATTTAAACAACAGATCGCTTCATTTAAGGAGAGATGGTTAAATGTTCTTGTATTGTTATTTAATGATTAAAACCAGAGAACAAAGATTTTCTGTCCATTTCACATTTTAGAAAACCAACGTGTATTTTTCTTAAACCTCTAAACTTATTTTTTTTATATTTCATTAAAATGGTTAGTTTCTGACTCACTTGTGAACAAAAAGTTGCTGGTTTGAACACAGACAATCAGCATCAAACACAAATCAAGTTGATATGAAAGGTAAACTGCTCATTTTTCTCAAGTTACTGTTGACAGAATTCACTTTGTAAATTTTTTTTAACTTGGACAGAACAACCAGGCAGTCTGCATGTGAGACCTCAGCAGGTAAACACTAGATGGTAATGTATGCTTTCTAGATGAAACTAAATGTTTATTTTCATGCTCATCAAACCAGTAAACTTTTGAAAGTTCACTCATTTTACCTGTGATTCAAAAGCTGACACAACATTTCTTTTTAATAAAAAGGTGGGTAAGAGAGTTAACAGTTTTAATGAGGAGTGATCATTTCTTCTTAATTCTTTGATTTTAAATATAAAAAAGTTTTTTATGTTTTTTTTACTTTAACTCTGCTACTCTGGACTTTGTTTTCAACTTGGTATAACTGTGGCATCGAATGTCTCTGTTGTGTCAAATTTTTCATATGGAGAGACCTGAAAATCATGTAAACAGGGTGCATTTTTTTACTCCATTTTATTTACCCCATCGAGTGCAGAATCACCACCAACAACCAACAAACACTGAACAGAATATGAGCAACAACACACCACTTCCTAGAAAATGTATGTACACGTAAAAAAGATTGTGCTGTTTTATTTTTTGTCTTGGTTGAAGTTTGGGGGAGGGGCATGAGGGACTCATTTGTGGCTGAAGGGATGACACTCCCACTCTCTCCGGGTCAGTTCCATATTTTTCCATGTTTTTGTCTCTATTTTTTTGTCCCCATTGATTTTCATTCAGATGTGACTGTGTTTTTCCAGATCTGTCTTTTTTTTTTTTTTTTTAAAAAAACCCAGATATGATAGTGTCTCTTTAGGTCTGTCCTGGTGCGTTGTGACTGGAGCCCCACCAGCAGACCGACCACATTCACTTCATGTTACAGACTGAAGACAATATGATCAGTAAATCTTGACTCTGGTCAATTTCTCTTCTCTGTAAACCTGCACAAAGTACAAATGAGATTCATCCTGTTTAATCAGTTCAGACTCTCAGCTGTGGAAAGAGACGCAAACATGGCAACAATAAACAAACCAAGAGTTTCCATGTTCTATTGTCGGAAACAGCTTGTGCCCCCCCCCACACACACACACACTCATCCACTCTGATGCCTTAAATTACAGATTACATCTGAGTCATTAAGTTCATGTGACACAATTTTAAATGCTGCATTCATATACCATACTTACATGATGAAACATGTTAGGCTTTGATGTTTCTGGTGCAGCTCTGGCGCCAACAGCAGGACTTCAGAGGAATTTAAGGAAGTGAGCTTTCAGAAAGTGACCTGGTGGAGTCTCAACAAACCAGAGTTTGGCAACTGTTTTGGCTGTAAAGGCCAATCTGATGCCCTTTGTGGTAATGTAAATGATGAGGCTTCTCACTAACACTGTTTTCTCATCGTATTGCAGCTCAATGAAACTCAGAGGTGCCAGACTCTGTTTCTCACTCTGGTCAGGCTTGTAAATACAGTAGAAGACAGCAGAATAGAATTTAGTAAAAGGGGAAGAACCCTGTACAAGACGGACTGAAAGGAATCCAGAACAACCACAGAGCAGCAGAGCTGAAACCAGAACTCTGGATCTGTTTTTAAATTTAGGCAGCTATTTTTAACCTGCAGAACTTTAGGACAGGAAGTGTTTGGTGTCAAGATCTTGATAAAAAACTTTTTGACATCTTAAAAATGTTTCCTCATCAGATGAACTGGCTGAGATCTTTTCCTCAAGATTTTATGATGGACTCTGCTTCACTTTTAAATTATTGTTAATGAGCTTATGAGGTATTTTTGATTCCAAGTTGAATATGTGATATAAACAAACCTATTCATCAATACACTGCATGACTTGACAGGGCCACCACTGGTTGCTGAAGAAACTAAATTTAACTACAGTTTCTTTGTCTTATGTTATTTTTGAATAATGAAGCACTAATATCACTTTTTCTCTGAAGTCTGTTATCAACACTTTCAATATTGTACAGATTCTTGTTATGAGCTTCAACTGCAGGAGGTTTTTTCACTCAGGTCAGGTGAAATAATTTAAGCTCTTTTTTCAATATTTAGTTGATTTTTAATGTGTTACATGATCCTCCGCAAAAGGTGGAATGGCCTTGCTGTCATGGAGTTGCAGATGATCACATGTAAATGTTTTTGATCATAGCTGAACGTGAAAAAAATCCTTAAGTTCCTTTAAAAAATTGAAAATATAATCAGGGTTCCATGCCAGCCAGTCATCTCTATCTATGAAGGACCATGTGATAGGATGGAAAGCTCAGGATTAGTTAATGACTGCCTCTTATCTTGAGATCGTTAAATCTTAAGTTTCACTACACTGACACCAAATGAGGAGGTTTGTTGTTAGCTAGAGCTGCTTCAATGGCTGTGGAAGTTTGTCAGTCCTGGTACCTCCTGAATTGAGTTGTTTTTTAATAGAGTTTGGTTTGAAAGCAGGCAAGAACATGTGAAAACAAGAACCCAGAGGTCAGAGGTTAAAATTCAAAGGTCAGATGAGGTCAGTGAACCCAGTCTGTGCACAAACTGACCAATAAAATGACATAAAAACACAATGCCATCAGTTCACATCAATTGATCAGAAGTTTTCAAAGTGCTAATTGGTCCCATTAATTAAAAGTGGGTGTCATCATCCTCTAACATGCTGTCATAAAATCTCTCTCTCTCTCTGCTTTAATGTGTGTCTCTTTTTCTATCAATAGTGCTCCTCAGAGTGGGTGGGGTCACAGAAGAATCGGGAGCTGCGTTTGGCTGATCGGGCTGTGAAGGGAACGGTCTTTAGCGCTGCAGATGAGAAAAGTGAGACAGCCAATCAGACAAAGAACAGAAAATGCCTGATTTAATATATCTTTGTAAACCTCTGACAGAATATTTAAATGTTATGTGTTTACCTGATATGATTTGTGTTTACCTGTGATGGAGTGTGTTTACCTGTGATGATTTGTTTATCTGTGATAATAAGTGTTTACATTTGATGGCCTGTGTTTACCTGTTATGATGTCCTCTATAGCTCCATCTTTCCCCTCATAAACGTGGCGGCTGTCTTTTCCCTGTCGTCTTCTGAGCTCGGTGATCAGCTCCTGTTGCTGCCGCTTCCCCTTGTGGGATGGAGACTGAAGGGAAGAGTGACAGTTTCAGTTTGACCTTTTAAAATCACTCTGTTGAAATGACAGAAGAGCTGATCTGGGATGAGTTATTCACTCTATTGAAATGACAGAAGAGCTGATCTGAAAATGTCATTTCAGTCGTTATGTAATCATCCCCAAACCTGCACTGAGTTAAAAGTTTGACTTATAATGAGACACCAGTAATTTGACGTCATGAGTCATCACACTGGTGATGCAATGAGCTATCATGACCTTCATGTTGCGAGCTGAGATATCCTAGTTGAGAGCCAGCAGACAGTCATGTGATTTCATGACCCGTCACGTGTGTCACATGTAATTTTGTCATGCTCTTTTGTTTTTCATTTTGAGTTTTGTGAGTCTTGGTCATGTCATTTGCATAATGTTCAGAGCAGAAAGTAAAAATGGCCAGTTAACAAGCTCATGTAAACGTCTGATCAGGAGTCGCAAAGTTACTGCAAACTACAAATATAACCATGAATCCTGACTCTGCTGCAGTGTCTCCACCTGTGTGAAAGATCAAAGGGTCACTGTATCACCTTGGTCTCCTCCTCCTGTTGCTCCTCCTGCTCCAGTTTCTCCAGCAGCATCTGCTCTTGACGCCTCCTCTGGTCGTTCTCCTCCTCTGCCAGCTATACACACACACACACACAGATTTCTGTGGTCTCACTGTTAAAGAAGCTTCAGGTTGATTCCCCTTCCCCTAAGGAGATGTTTGTGTTTACTCACCCTGTACGCTTTAATGAAACGGACAAAGATCGGGAAGAAGACGGAGGGTGGCATTGTCTTAGAGCTCTCTCCGAAAAATTTTACCACATCTTCAAAGGCATCCTGCAGTTAGTCCAAACAAAATGTACATGAGCTTTAACGGTTTAATTTCGACTTTTGTCAGTTCAAGAATTAGTTAAGTAAAAAGGGATTAATGATTGATCAACTGCATATTATAAACAAGTGGTCCATTTTTTAGATGTTTGTGACTCCAAGTGTTTTGACATTGAAATGACCCTACTGACAGCAACAGTCTTTGTGCTGCCCTAACTGAATGACTGTTGTCTGCAGCATCACGTGTCATCTTACCTGGGCAATGCGAGCATCCTCCTGTAGCTTGTTAAGTCTCGATTCGTTCCTACTGATGAAGTCTTTTAGTGTGCTGTTGTGTTGAACACTGAACTCTCTCCAAGTGAGCTCCATGCCACGTTGCAACTCCTTGACATCACACAGCACGTTCTCCAGACTCACTGCTCACAAGTAAGGACAGTCAGGTTGAGCATCTTAAAGTCTGATGTGTTTGTAGCAGTCTGATTGGTTGACAGACTCACCTGCAGCAGCCTTATCCACGTAGTGAAGTTCATTGTAAAACAGAGACACGGCAGGATATTTCTCTCTCACAACATTGGCAATGTAATGAAGCAGTGTCTGTTTCCTGTCTGTTGACTTGGTCTCCAAGAGCTGAACATGAACACAGACTTTATAACATAGCTGGTATCTAAACTTCATTTCACTTTTAAGATGTACAATGAGGAAAGTTCATTCTGCACACTTTAAAGTTCAAATTTGATGGACAAATTTCAGTCACTTGAAAGGTTCAAGGAACTATACTATTTGTTGATGTTCTGCTGCAGAAAGTCATAGAATACCAGATGTATGTTGGTCATAATGACCTGTTGCCATAGTAACAATGGCACATGCAGATTCAAAGGCCAGTAGTATCCTAAAACTTTGCAAAATCGATGTTTTAATCTTTTTTTTTTTTTTACAATTTTCACTGAGGCCATATTACTTATGACAGAAACACATTAATCAGTGTTGGAAAAGGCAGCATGGAGGTTAGATCAGACTGGACACCAAATACGGCCAATGTGAGGTTGAGATCCAAACTGCCACCTTTTAAACTTTAGTGTTCCCGTCACTGTGACTGTCTTTAATAATCCCCTGTTTGATCTGAGCTCATTTAATCCCTTTATAGGACTGACCTCTTGATTTAGCAAACAGACCAGCATATTCATTTTTGTAAGAACAAAATGTATTCAGAGGAATGAACTGCTGTCTTCGAACATTGTGTGTTTGTGTGTGTATGTGTGTATATGTTTTACCAAGTCTAAACTTTGCAGTTTGAATCCATAGACAGCTCCTCTCTTACTGCTGTTCATGTAGTTTCCCAAAGCCAAGATGATCTATGACAACAGAAACAGGAAGTGCTGCAGTCTTACACTCGAATGGCATCGAAAGTTCACAGGTAAGAGTTACATACTATTCTGCTCTGTGTATGAACATCTAAACAAAGACTGACCTCAAGGATCTTCTTGAGCTTCTGAGATGATTTTATAGAAACTGAAGCAGCGATTATGGCGTGGAGTTGCTGAGAGAAAACACGGCACAATGGGACAGGTCACATCTACCTGTGTCTGTAAAACTGTGTGCTTGTCAATACATCTGTCTTTGTCTATACCTGTCTACCTGCCCGTCTTACCGGAGTTAACATCTGGACATTATCAGTGAAGTTGCCCATGAAGACCATGATAGACATGCGCTGACTGAGTCTTTCGATGCGACTGAACTGCATCATGAAGCGGTCTTCATCGCTCAAAGCCTCCAGAGGTTTTCTGTCCCTCTCATATTGCCGTAGAAGCTTCACCTCAGCCTCCGTAGGCAAGAAGCGCATTAGACACTCAACAAAGTCAACCCGAACTGTCCGTAAATCAAAACTGCAGAAACACAAACCAGATTATTCAGGGGAATGAGGGATTATTTTAACATGAAACAAATCTTTTTATCCAAATCTTCTGCTGCATAATTCCCAAAGTAAACAGGAAAATAAAACGTTATCACATCACTGTTTCTTGTGCTCAAATGGTTTTTCGTAATTATATCATGGTTGCGGTACTTGATGACTTTCGTATCTGTGTTATTTGTATTAACTGAGTTTGTCCTGCGTACTGTTTCTTCTACTCTTAGAGTTTATCTTACTTGTATTACTGTTACTGGGTCTAACTAGTTGAGTTACTGGTGAGTGTCACTGTACTGCTGATATTGTTTCTGGTGGACTTCAACTTACGTGTGGATGGCGCGACAGATGACCTCTGATCCTTGGTTGGCCTTCCTCAGAGTGATGGCCAGGTTTTTAGCTCTGTTGGCCTCCAGCAGAGACACTTTTGATGGAGCTTTCTGAGGGAGTTTTTGCCTGGACAGAGTCAAGTCCACCGCAGGACCCTGAGCCTTTGTTTTAAACAGCTCTTCAAAGCCCTCTACATCAAGGTCCTAAAAGGTACGACAGGTACAGAGAGAAAAACTGGTATTAAGCTCCTTAAACTCCTTTAAGTCCAGGACCCAATAGGGACCGATGACAGACAGACGGTCAGACAAAGAGGCAGATAGACAGGTAGGATCCTTATAGGAGAAGAGTAGGTGAAAGTATATTTTTCAGCCCAGATTAATGCTTTGCAGGCTCTCTCTCTCTGGCTATATGAGGCCCTAACAAACTTTTGCCTGTGAGCTGAAACTCGCTCTCTGCAGTTGTAAGCTTAATATTGTAATCATACATCAACAAATTAAGACATATTTATGTCTCAACTTCCTTCAGTGCACCTCTCCTCTCTCGTGGACTTTTCTTGGTGTAGTTTAGTGTGTTAAAAAATGTTTTTCACCTTTCTTTTAATCATGTCTCAATTCTGAATATCTGATTGAAATGGCTGTATTAAAATAAAACCTTTTAAGTGTAACTTTGTTTTTACCTGCAGGATGGACTCATCGTCAATGTCATTGAATACAGTCCCATTGATCTGACTTGGCTTCAGGGCGACCCAGTTCAACACTGGCATTCTGAACTTCGTCTGGATCGGCTTCTTTATCTTCACGGCTGCACATCAGGGATCAGACAGGTGAGCAGGGCAACAGGTGTGCCACACACATCAGGTTTACTTTGACAATGACTGAAAGTCTATGGGTGTGTCCAGACTGAGCATGAAGTGAATTTTACTTTTAGCCTGTTAATTTTTGTCTCTTTTTTGACTGCAGTTTGTCTGTTCATCACACAGCCAAAGTTTTCTGCAACGATCTCATGCCAGCAACGATTAACCCCCACAATAAGGACTAAATATTCCTTTTAGCTTTATATTATTATATATATATTATTTTTTTTACTTTACATGATATTATCACCTTCATTTGGTTGTCTCACATAAAAAAATGGAGACATTCCTCCTTTTGGTGACATGGATCCCTTCTCCCCTTCATCTATCCATCCTATTGCACAAGCAATCAAACAAAACTTGTTGGATTAGTGATTCAGTTTTGAACCAGAGAATGGGAGGCTGGGATCATTGTTTTATCACCCTCTCAATGCTTTCAAACACTCTTTTGGCAAAAAAGACAAGGTTTACAAGGTTTACAAGGTTTCCTTATCCCAAATGCACTTAATGTTGTCAATAAACTGGAGTTCACTATAATATGTGGCACAAGGTTGTCCATCACTGGCAGGAATTCACTGACTGTTGTACAAATGTAGGATCATTATTTTGTTAATGTGATATTTTCATTGTTGACATTTCTGTGTTCATATATATTCGTGTAAGAGCAAACAGAGGTTTTTTTTGATTCCTCAGATTTTGCTCTGGAGACCACTTTGTGCTTTCTTGTGTCTCCCATCTTCATTTACTTCAAATTCCATTTTGCTGTCTTTAAAATGTGCTTCATGTTCAGTCTAAATGCACAGTAAGGACGCTGACCAGTGGACATGAAACATGTGACTTTAGAAAGAGATGAACCAGCTAATAACTAGATGTGCTGGTGGAGGGATGGATGAGGGTTGATGGAGGATGCAACAGAGACAGAAGATGATGGAGGAGGAAACAGATAAAGAATATGATAAGGAAGAGTGGACTTGTTGAAGTTGGATAATTGGAGCATGTTAGGAAACCTACAGAATAACTTGAGAGGACCCTCTGTCAGCAGATCAAGAGAAAAAAACAATATGTTAGTGTCATTGCTTTCATAAAGATTATATCTAATGTCTATAAAAACAACTGAGATTCCCAGATTCTGATTGGCCTGAAATGTGGATTAACTTTAAATGACTCAGGTGACTCAGGTGTTTTTTGTTCTAATTAATGTATGAAATTTGAGGAAAAGAACAGAGACAAACACTGGCAAAATATTAAAAAAAACATCTGGATTCTTTGGAATAAAATGTTTCCTTAGAATATCCCCTGTAATTAAAGTCTGAATCCTGGTAAAATTTAAAGTTATTACAAAGCACCTCAAGCTGTAAAGAGAGCTCCAATGGTGAAATACTGTTGTTAGAGTGGGATGAGGACTTTTAAAAGACATAGTAGCTTTTGAGGCAGAAGAGAAAGGGGAGGCAAAACAAAGAAGTAGGAAAAATATTCCCAGAACACTGATTGGCAGAGAGTTAAAAAAGCACTACAGATGTTCGAGGATGTTTTTTGTTGTTTATTGTTGATCTTGTTAGAGATTTGCTCACATCTGCAACCCAACAAAAATTTCACTTTAACACCTGAAGTGAAAGTGATCATAACATTAAGATATTTGACAACGAAAAAAACTCGGCAGTCATGATTTGTTTTTGGTGCAAGTCATCACACAGGTCACCGTCAGTACTCTGTGACTTAACTGTAGAGTACCAACTTTTAAACCACAGAGGACAGCAAAACGCTGCTTTCAGCCTGCTGTCCTAAAAAATCAGGGACATTACTCTGAAAACACTCAATAGTTGACACTTCACTTGACAAGATTTACAAAGCAGGACTTTTGAAGTAAGTTATTATCAAAGCTCCATATTTTGTGTGTGAACTCATCAGTTAAAGCTTCTCACTCAGACTCACCTGCAAGTCCTGAGTTAAAGATGACAGTGGGCGATCCCCCTGACCCTGGGAGAGGTGGGGCTACAGGAGGAGGTGGCGGGGGTATGGGGACGGAGGAGGACAACTCGCTTGTCCGACAAGGGGGAGGGGGAGGAGGTGGGGGAGGGGGAGGAGCAGGAGGAGGAGGTGCAGGGTATGACCCATTGGACACTTCAAAGACAATGAAAAGAAAAATTGTTTTTTCATTTTTAGTGACTGTTTATCATTCAACACAAAGTTCATTTTACTGTGGTGTTTAGGAGTACTTGTGGTATTTGGTATTTGGCAGTAGTAGCATCATTTAGCAGTGGTGAAGTATTAGTTTCTCTTGTCACAGTGGAACCTCCAGCTCTTTTCATTGCAATGTTTAAATAAATCAAAGTTTTGATTGGTGGTGCTGAAACTCACCCGTGCCTGGAATTGGTGGTGGTGGAGGAGGAGGAGGTGGAGCGGGCATACCTGGAGCTCCGCCCATCCCTGGTCCCATGCTGTGATAAGCTACGGTTTCAGGACTGTAGAAATAAATGAGGTAGCCTACTTATTGTTTTCTGTTCAGCATATCTAAGGGATTTGTGACCAATCTTGAGAAATGGAAGTGTTCTATTGTCCAAATTGTAGAAATAAGTTTTTAACTGACAAACCAACAGTCAGAGAAACATCCATTAAACTGCAATAATTTTTGGGGGGGACATGGCAAGGGCAGCAAAATTTAACAACAGTCAGTAAACATGGCATCGGACATGTTTTCATCAAATAAAGTAGTTGTGGCTAACATGCTAGCCAGCAGTTTTTTTATGTACAGATTCAGCAGCCTCAGAGTGTGTTAGCAGTCACTTTTGGCGGACCACAAGGCTCTTTTGTTGATCCTTTTATAAGTTAATGTAAATTATAATAAAGATGTATTTTGTCAGCACCTCAACAACAGCCTCGAAATGAATTAATTTACCAGACTTTTTTTGCTCATGTGACAGTTTTGTTGTTAAAGATTGGTTATGTTTGGTCAAAATAGTTAAAATGATTCCAATGTTTTGTTTTACTGCTGTTTTACTAAACAATGAGAATGAATACCAAGTGCCCTCACTGCAACCTGACTTCAAGTTTAGCCCCAAAGTAATTAAAATGTTCAGAACAGCATGACCGTTTATATGGAGCTGTATTTGTATCACTTGATCAAAGTCCATTCAATATTCTGTCTCTTTTTAGCTCTGGTTTTGGTCTCCTCCTGTTTGAATTATCTGGCTCTGCTCCTGAAAAGTTAGTGTACAAAGGAGACTCTCACCTCGGGGACAAGTTGGGACAGGGTGGTGGTGAGGGGGAGGCGGAGTCAGCTACTCCTCCATCCCCTTCTCCTCTCTGGGGTTGAGGAGCACCAAGTCCTCCAGCCTGCTGGGCCTCCTGAGCCTGACGCTCCAGACGACTCTGACGCCGTATTGTTTGATCCTTCTCTCTAACAATTCGCCGTAAGGTGTTCACCTGAGAGTTGGCACTTGCATACACCTCCTGCATGGGTACAGAGACAGTACAATATGCACTGTTCAGGCTACATGTGTTGAAGAGTCAGAACCCCAAGTCAAAAGAGGTCTATACTGTAGTTAGTGCTCACAGAGTTAATGGAGGGAGAGTTGGGCTTCATCAGAAATAGCTTGTTCTTCACATGTTGAATGTGGCTACATGTTGTTGGCTCCTCCCACAAGCTGAGACCATGTTAGGTTCATGTTGTATATCAAGGGTCAGTAAAGAGAAAGTGAGTTAACATTTAGCCTCTGTATAAACCAGCTAAATAAAAGGAGTAGTACCTTGGATTCCAGTAACTTATTATGTTGGTTTTTATTCTAGACTTTAGAGCTGGTTCAGCTAAAATTAGTTTTTCTGTTTTCTGGCAGCCTGTTCTGCTCCTTGTGTGTCAGTGTGTGTGCACACGCATGTGTGTGTTTTTGATGAGCACTCAGCAGCAAGCTTGTACTGTGGGCATGGATGTCAGTAAATTGCTTGCAATGCATCCTGGTACATGTCAGCATTGCTAGAGCAAGCAGAACTCAACTTTCTACATTGAGCACAAACTGAAGAATTTTTGCTTCAATTGATGACATTTACATTCAGTGTAATAAAAAATGGTGAAATGTCCCTTTGAAACAGATGTGCAGCTAAAGGATCAGTCAGAATTGCGGGGAATATTTTTTTCTCTTTCTGCATGTCCAGAAACAGGTGTGTTGACCTGTCTTTTTACACAACTCTTTCTCTTTCCATGGCGACCAAATGTTGGTGTGGTTTCAATGGAGTTGGTACTCACCCGGACGTGGTCCAGCTCTTTGTTGGTTTGCATCAGCTGCTTCTCCAACTCTACGATCTTCAGCATTGCTTCATTTTCAACATCCAGCAGGCGCTCTGACATCTGAGGACAGAGAGGGAGACGGTCAGTAAACCTGTCTGTCTGACATTCTGTCAGTCTTTCTCTAACTAACTTTCTGTTTTTGATTGTTTTGTCCTCCATGGCTTATAGACTCTCCAAAATCTAGAGGAAGAGAATGAGACATTTTAGTACCTGCCTGCCCTTCCCCTGTCTGTCTTACCGTGCTCAGGCTCTCCTCCAGCTCCTCAACACGTTCCAGAGCAGCAGTTTTTGTCTCAGCATCCTCCAGCAGCGTCCCAACGTCAAATACATTGTCAAGGTAGGCCTGAATCTGAACCTGCAGCCTGTCGCTCTCTGTGTGCTTCAGTCTCTGAGGACAGACAGTGTGAGAGACAAGCTAATAAAGAGTCCGGCAGGGAGACAGGTAGAGGAAGAATGGGTCACCCAGTCATCATAGGTTTATCTGTTGGATACTTCTGCCCACATTTTGAAATGGCTTATATTCCTTTTGGGGTAAAGAGACAGGTAAGGGCACAGATATGGACACAGGTAGAAAAGATCAGCCTTCCTATGATTGGCTCTGAGTGGATCATGTGACTGCATTACCTCCAGGTGTTCATCCAGGTTAAGCTTGGTGAAGTCGTACTGCAGATGAACTCTGAAGTTCATGTCCTCCACCGAGTGAACCACGATGTTAATGAACTGCATACAGGCCACCTGAGAACCAAGACAAGTTCAGTTAACCTGTAAACCTTTATCGCTGCTGTAAATATAGCAATACAACTACTACTACTATTACTACTACTACTAATAACAGTATTAATGGAAGTATTACTACTTTTAATAAAAAAATTAATAATGTTAAATTTGCAATAATTTTAATATTAAGTTCCACATTTCTGTGAAAGTAGTAACACCTAAAATTTGTATTTAGAACTGAATAAATCAACATCAAACGGAGTAACTGACCCAGAAAATCAAGTTTAAACTTTGATGTTTTTATCCTTTAAAACATGAAACTTAAATTGAATAAAATTTTGTGTAAAGTGGAGGAAAAGTTTGCTTTTTATTAAATGTCTTAATAATAAAAAAGAGTATTCAAATGTATAAATGAACAGTTTCCATTGTATGTACCTTTGATTGAACTGAACTGAATTAAGAAATAATTTAGATCAAAAAGATGTTTTGATGAATTTTTTTTTTTTTAAGACAGCAAAGTTTTAGTTATTTAAACCTTCGTACCAAAAAGTCGATATTGTCATCTTCATTTTTAAAATGTTCCATCAGCTTCTCAAAACGCATTGACTCGGAACACACCTGCAACAGATCAGCCAACCAATCAGTTAGTCAGGCAATGTAATACTCTATCAATCCATCAACCCATCAATCAATCTGTGAGGCAACCACTTATCTTTGTAACTGTTTGTTGTGTTGTAATCCTGATGAGTATTAAGTGTCTTGTTGTGGATTTTTACCCTGTTAATAGTCAGGCAGTCTCTAATGGGATCAATATCGAACATTTTTAGCTGCTGATCTCAAGTGTTTTATCATCATCTGTAGCCTTAAATGATGTGTGTATGTGTTTATGTGTGTTTGTGTGTGTGTGTGTGTGTGTGTGTGTGTGTGTGTAGTGTGTGATGCTGTTTACAGATTTAAAGTTGTCGAATGCCGACAGAATAATTTCGTGGCCTCCTCTGACCAAACAAACTGCTGCCAACAACTCCAAGACCAGAGCCTTTGTCCTGATGAATAGAGACAGATGGGTCAGGAGACAAACAGCTGGATTAATTCTGTCTTTGAGCCAGGGTTTTTATTGTCAGTTAAAAAGAAACAACAACAAATAAAAACTGTGAAAAAATGTCATAAATGCAAACCAAATAAAAATGTAATCTTTCATGAAACAGAGATGCGTTTGCCTGGTCACATAACTTACTAAAATAAAGTCTGTTAATGAAAAAGTTCATCGATTTTTTTATTTTCAGCATTCAATAATGTATTTAAATGTATGTGCAGCTACATGCCTCTGATATAAATACACCTGGTGTAAATGAAACACACAAACTTCTGTGAACAAAAACTTTACTTAACTAAAACTAATTAACACACTACAAGTAACTACAGCCAAAAAGTGTATAAGTTAAAATAAAATAAATAAAAGCTAGACTTTAACTCTAATTGTATTTTTATGTTATTAAATTATCCTTCATCAGGCAAATTTTGTAATTTTCTCAATCATTCCTCATTTGAACTTGGTTTGTGTTTTTTGAACTTTGTGTTTTAAACTCTTGTAGTTTTAGCAGTTTGTCGCTCTATGTATTTGGCAGTAATCGTACATTTTACTGACCGGGGGTTTCTGTTGTTGAGACTGAGGGCGATTTCATTGACAGCATGAGGATGAGACATCACCATGTTAAATCCATACTGAGGAAGAGGAGGACATAGATTAAGATCAGTCACATCTACTTCATCATCTATGGGTATTGGCTTAGACAGAAGCCAGGTTGAAACAAGCTCATGTAGTACACCACATATTAATCTAAGGTCTGTGTGTGTTAAATCAGATTTAAAATTTAATGTAACAGTTCATCAGAAATTCTGAGCAATATTTTTGTTTTTCCTTTGATAGCTCAACATGAGTTCTTAAATAGTCAAAAACAGAATGCAAATTTTATTTTTTTGCTCAATATACAATAATATATCTTTTTTTTGTCTTTAGAGTGAATAGATACTGTGTGTGACGGAGGAAATAGCATTTCAGTAGATTTCTATAAATGAAAGTGTCACCTGATAGTTCATGATGGCTCTCAGACACATGACACAAACGTGAACGTCATCTTTCTTACAGACAAGTCGTGAATTCTTTAAAGTTCGACGACTCGGCAGAGTATTGGATCGAGTCACCAGGGTCGAACTGCAGACACGCAGAAACATCATCAGAGAAGCAGATTTGACTTTTTGAGGTAAGTTTAATATTTTTTGGGTTTTTTTTTATTTATTACCTGATGGAGTGTCGAGCTGTGCGTGATACAGAGGAGGATGGGGAGGGGAGGCTGCAGTCACCATGGAGATCCTCTATGGACCGACTCCAGGGAGAGTCAATAGACGAAGCATCACCTCCAGCGTCCGACTGCTCACCATCAAACCTGAAAACACAAACAACAGCTTTTAAATGTTAAAAGATTTAGTTTAGAGTTCACAAGCATCCTGAATCAGTGTGACAACAATTCTCAGTAAACAAACTCAGCACATCAAATGTGACATATGCACAAAAAAAACTGAAGACAAAACATCTACACGGTATTTACATGATGCATTAGATACACACAAACACACAAACAAACAAATGTATGAACTTACATATTTCATGAAAGAAACTAAAAATATTCCTTGTATACTCGTTCAGACTTACGTAACAGCATACTGAGCAAAGGACAAGTACTCAACCAGAACATCCAGACCTCGATTTTCCTCGTTCAGAAACTCTCTAACCCACCTACAGGGAGAGGAAGAAAGATGGGTGTTTAGAGAGAGACAGACAGGTCAAAACAGACTCACAGACAGTGAGAGAGAGGGAGAAACTGGTCAGAGAGAGATAGAGAGTAGTCAGAGAAAGAGACATGCTAGAGAGACAGACAGGTGGTCAGAGAGCCCAACATTAATTAAAAAAACAAGTGTAGCACAATTTCCTTTTCATGTTTTTTACTGAACCTGTGTTTTAACAGTTTGCTCCTTCAATCTTTCCTGAACCAGGACACAAGGCAGCACCCCCCCCCCCCCCCCGAAATGGACAGAACAGAATAAAATGGACAGACAGAGACATGAGACAACAGACATGAGATTACACAGACTAGTACCCAATGTGGTTTGTGCGAAGAGAGATCTCAAGCTCTCTGAGCATCTGAGTCGACTCCTGAACTCTTCTTCTGAACTTCTGCAGATAGACAGACGGGTTAGTAACAGACAAGTTAAGAGGAAACTAATAACAGACAGATAGATGGGCAGATAGGGAGACAGACCAACAAAATAACACACAGTCAGACAGGTAAAGAGAGAGACTGATTCATCACAGTTGAACTTTGCATGGAAACATTTTTTGCTTTTTTGTTCTTTAATAAACTTTAAAGACAGAAAAAACAAACATCTGTATTTTTCTGAAAATTTGTCTTCAAGCTTTAAACTAAAAAAGTGCAGATTAAACTACCTCTGATGTCACTATAAAAGTCTGAGGTCATAACTGTTGTACATCATCTATACACTCCACTACCCATCTCACCTTGCGTGTCACGGCTGGGTCGAGGAAGCCTCTCAGTTTCTGAATATAGGTGTGGGGAGGATTTTTTACCTGAAACCTCTCCTAAAATAAAAGACACAGACACAATATGATTAGATGATACCAAATGTGAAACTCCTCCCACTAACAACACCTGTGTAAACCCCATTAAAAATAATCTCAAATCAACTTTAACTTTCAAACTAGTGGTTTTAAGTTTTATTTGTAAAATTGCAAATATTATACTCAAATATAATTTCAACAAATTTTAAGACATTGTGTCTAAAAAATCCCAAATGAAAAAGAATGTTCCATCCAGATAAACTATAAATATAAATAAAATTACAAATAAATTCTAGTTCAAAACAAGAAATGTTCATGAACGCTTGTAAGAAATTTTAAATTGGCAGATTCCATTACTGAACTCTCTGTATGCTGTTAGAAAACACAATGTGGCTTAAAGAAAAAGGAAATCAAACTGTTGCTAAACCTCCTTTCTCAGTTTTTCTCCCTTCAACTGTCACAACAGGACATCAAATGAACATGTGACCCACAATTTTTCAATTTAAAAAAAATTGTGTTTAACCGTAATTTTATTTAGTCTAAAATCCAGATTTGTTTATATTAAGTTGTTAAGTTGTATGTTATTGCCCACATATACACTGTTAAGTAAAATTTGCTCTCTGAATTTAACCCATCCTTTAGCAGCAGTGGGCAGCCACTGTGCTGCGCCAAGGACCAACTACAGATCTAAGCCAGTGCCTGGAGAATTAACCTGTTTTTGATAGAAAAAACAACACATCTGGAAAAATAATTTCTGCCTTTAAGTTACTATCACATTACGCTTCTGTGTTTCTCTTTTTTTTCTGTAAATAGAAAGTAGTTGATGGGTTCAGATTTTATTCAATCAAAGTTCTAAAAAGTAATTTCCCAGATGACAAGAGGACTTAGGTTTCTGCAGAATGTTGATGACATGAACGCCTGGTTCTACAGGTAGGGACTAATTCAAACTGATGAACTTTATTAACAGCACCCACCTGATCACAGATCAGCTCCCACTTCTTCTCATTGTCATAGGAACGCAGCAGACGCACCTTGTCAGGAGGCAGATTCATTGAATTCTGAAACATATGGAGAGAAACTTTAAAAATAGAAGGGCACTCAAAGAGTTCATACCTCTGTCAAGGCCAGTAGTTCATTCTGTGATGTGTAAATCTGCGAGTGCATTCACAATGTATATCTGAATATAGTTCCAGAAGTAACAGAATAAACTAAAAATATGGTTGTGCATAGCTGAAGCAACAGAATTTCCTTTGAAGTAATGGGTAATGATTTTCTGTAACAGTTTATATGTGTGCATTCTCAGTTGGCAGATTCCCTCATGATCCCAAGGGCTCAAGTGCTTCATGTTGCCTTAACCAAAGTCCATAAGGTCTGCAGTCTTCAAATCTGCTCAGACACTTGAGTCTATATCATCAGCCTAAAGCAACACATTCTGTTAGGAGTCTGGTAGGTACACCCTATGTCACCTCACCCTACATGTTTATCTTTCAAATTTTTGGATACTTCAATTGCTAAAATACCAATGGAAGAGTATGTGATCTTTGATACTGCAACTGCTATCCCTAAAGCAATCAGGGCAATATCACTTGCACATTGAGGCCACCAGAGGTGGATCAGAGAAAATTGGGTTCTCTGGCACTGATAGACAAGAAACAAAAGTAACATGTATATGCAAGTATGCAAGTTCAAGTATAAAAACCCTCTGAGACTGTTATTTTGGTGCACAGGGTGTTGCACAATAACTTTCATGTGAAAGTATACAAAGGTTTATCACTTGTTATTCATTAATCATTTGCATATGAAGTACATGAGGTCTTGTGACCAGTGCTTTGTACGTATTTGTGATTTTCGCTATAGACGTGAAACATGGGTCCCCTGAAACACAGGCAAAATTTTATTTTGGAGAACACAGAGAAGTCACAGGTAACCAAGTCCAGTGAGTATAGAGGATGAGGAGCGATGGTGTGATGTGTGATGTGTGATGTGCTCTGAATGGGTTTTTTGTCATGTTTGGGAGCCTGCTTCCTACTGAGTCACAGTTAAGGTAATCTGAAGCAGAAATTCTTCCTCAGAAGCCCTTGTACGTCAAAGTAGTACTCTGTGTCAAAAAGTCTGACCCTGGGAGACAAATTTACAATGCACAACCCTGCAAATGTCAGGGAAAATCACCACCATGCTCTGCAGTTGGAGATTCTCACAGACTCTTACAGGTGCTTCTTCATGTATCACTGGCCACAAAAATACGTATAACTCAGGTGCTGATGATGAAGTTTAAGTGAAACTACATGGAATACTTACTCAAAAAAGTTGCTGCTTGCACCTGCTGCATGCACATTACTATGTAATGGTCCATTTGAGAGCTAAGGGAACAGTCTCTCGGTGCTCTGTTGATCATATGTCCCAAGCACAGAGGCTCTGTTATCTCGGCAGTGGCCATGGGTTCAATTACAGCCATTGGCCCTTCGCTGTGTGCCATTAAAAAAATCAACAGTCTTTGATGTTTTTAATCTTACCTCATCTCTCTACCTACTTATCTCTCCATATCTTGAGGCCTCCAGCAGGATGTAATGGATATAATCAGGCTGGTGTGTAGCTCTCTGAGAAGTTCTACACTGACCTCTGAGAGGCCAAAATACAGACTTTGATTGAGACTCACTTTGTAAAGGTCTCTGTTGAAGCAGCATGCAGGTTCTGAATATAACAGCGTGCAGAAGCTAAAGATCTTGAACATAACTTTGTCAGTCTGTCCTGCCTGTAAATTCAGACTAAAATATCTCAGAAATTGTTAGATTGTAATCAAATGTGCTTCAGACATTTGTGCTCTCCTATAGTTGAATTCTAATAACTTCAGTTACGTTTTGACTTTCATCTAGCACCACCATCTGGTCAGTGCTTCAATATATCAGGTATTTGAATTATGAGCAAATATAAATGAGAACATCTCCATCAGCCGAATGTCGGGTTTAGAGTTAATTTTCGAATGTTACCCTATGCAATTTTAATTCCATCATGTATTCAGCTTTTATCTGACAGCCTGAACATATCAGTCGTTTCTGTTCACTGCAGTATTTTCAACATGTCTCCTGTCTGAGTGTATGTAGCCAGCATACATCGTGTGTGAGTGTATCTTGTGTGTGTGTGTTGTGTATTTACCAGTGCGATGGAAAACCTCTCCTCCAGCTCGGCCGGATCGGGCATTGGGAGTCGAACAGGGGCGGCTCTGGACCGGATCACCGCCAGCTGGCTCTCCATGCTCTCTGCGTTCCCCATCACTCACTCACACACTGAAATCCCCCCCCCCCACACACTGAACACACCCACCTACAACAACACACACTCAGCATACATCCAGCAGCCAGAACATGTGGTCGGCCATCACACAGTGAACGCAGACAGGCGTTGAAGCTGATGAAGGCCTGTCGCTCTCTCTCTGCCTCTGGTCCTGTCTGCCTCTCTCTCTACTGTCTGTCTCCTGTCAGATGGTGAAAATTGTCTTCTTCCCCTCCTGTCTCTCTCCCTCTCTGTCTGTCTGTGCTTCTCTTTGTCTCCTGTCTTCCTCGCTGTGGCTGTTGCTGCTGCTGCTGCTGCTGCTGATGCTGCTGATCCAGATGAAGCATTGATGCTGTGTCGTTGTCTGTGTGTTTATATGATACTTGTGTGTGTGTGTGTTGTGTGTGAGCGCATGTTGCAGATCAGCCGCTTAATCCTCCCCCCTCTCCTCCCCCACATGAAGAAAGAAAGAGAGAGTTGGCCTTCCCCCTCTTTGTCTGTATCTCTCTCTCGCACAGCTGCAGTCTTTGTCTAGCTCGCTTTACCCTCCCTCCTTCCTCTCTCCCTCTGCCTCCTCAGACAATGAGCCCTCTGCTGCTACAGGCTCCGCCTACTATCACACACACACACACACAGACACACACACACACACACGCATACAAACACATACACACACAGAATCATAGCGAGGTAAGCATAATCAGGTTGTGGATTAGCTGATGTAAAAAACACACGTGTTTTTATTAGTCTGGAATAACATATTTATGTATAATAATAATAATGATAAGGATAATAATAAGGGTAATAATAATAATAAAAATAGCGTTTGTTTAAAACATGTACATCTTTGTATGTATCCAACACATTTTAAATATAGATTGAATGTGTTAAATATCGGCTGAGTGATTTTGGAGGATTTAACTGGTATTTGTGGTAAAATAACAGACAAAACTTCAGAATTACTAAGTGACTTGCCTTAATATTTTAGATATTAGTATATATTAATAGGCATTCCTTATGTTGAACAACAAAATCAGTGAACACAGATCTAAAAGTCCTTTGGACATGTTGTCATGCTACATGTAAACAATCACAAATAACAAATAACATACATTTTCTTTTACTTGGAGTACTTATTGTACTACGGTTACTGTGTTTACAAAATATGTTTGCTTCTGTCAATGACAATTAGGAGATTCTTCTTTGTCACAATATAAGGCCTTGAACTTTGACCCTCTTGCTTATACATCCCTAACCGTGTGTGTTATTAAAAATAATGTATAAATCATGCACTTGAATGTAAAAAATATGTTGTTCTAAAACTTGTCAATGCTTTTGTTGGTCTGTACTCTCTTGGTGGCTAGATATAATGTTATGTATTGCAGTGCAGAGACTTGAGGGTCAGTAGAGCTGGAACATCACTGGCTTGCAAACTGCAAAACATGACCACAGGCATTTGGACATCCATTGAACATCATGTATTTTTTGCTGACTATATTTGAAAAATTCTGTATTGGAACACTGTAAAAGTTTTTGTGGCATATTACATAGAATGGTTTTTTGGGCACTGACACACCCAAAATGTTTTTAGCATTTCAGTACCACGGGATACTCAGTGGTAAACAGCTCCCTCTAGTGGACGTCCCTGTTAACACCGAAATGTAGGTCGTGACAAACTAATAAAGAAAGAAAGTCCTTTTTTGATCCTTCAAGGGAAATTTTGGCTGTTCACACCAACCTATCAGCCCAAAGACAGGTCTGAGCATAGATAAATACATAAGCTTATATAATAAATAAAAACAGAAATGGACTAGTAAAATAAAAAAAAAGTAGAACTGAAACTACATAAGAGGAATTTAAGTCAAACTAGAAATACAGGTAAAAGTGGTGGATGTACAGAACCAAAAGAATTAATCTGAAGATTAGGAAGATCAGGTCAGTACTGGTTTGTGTTAGTAGATGATGTAGGCTAGGATATCATCAATATACATATTAAGCATATAAATATGTATCCTTATATATATATATATATATATATATATATATATAAAAGTGTAACATACCATGGTGTAATAATGTTTAATAATAAATTCATTGTGATGCAGATGTAATATGATAATGTAAAGTTCAGAAATATTGTACAGAGGAATATATAAAAATAAAGCACGAGCACTAGTCAAGGACAAAAATGAATTGTACAACATGGTCTAATAATAATAAAAACAACAACAACAATAATAAATACAACAGACACAATAATCATGGATTCATTTGTGAGGTGGTTAAACTAGAAAGGAAGTATACGACGCTTACAACAGTTTTGTTCAAAAAAGAACCTTAAGTCAGCTCAACGTCTTCAAAAAATAAATAAATGAAATTTTGTGGAAAAGTGTTACGCTTTTGTCCTTGTTAAGCTACCACTGCCCCCTGAATGAATGTGTATTTGTAAGTATAGGTAATCAAAGCACACAACAATGATTCTACAACTACTACTACTACTTCAACTACTATTAATACTATCACTACTTCTACTTATGGAATCTTCATCATTGCTGCTTTAAACGGTTTCAGCACCGCGGATAGAGAAACTCTGCACGAGCCCCGCCTCCTCTGATTTAGTCCACCAGGCTGCGTCACACAGAGATAGACAGACAGGTGGAAAGAGAGACAGGTATACCAGAGAGAGGGACACACCGAGACCGACCAACCAGGATCGACAGACAGGCTTGAGGATAGACAGGTGGAGGAGTGATGGAGATGGAGACGGATCTCTGCTGTTGCCTTCTGATAATTTGATTTTTAACGTTTTAACTGTCGGACCGGACAGACAGACAGACAGGCAGGCAGGCAGGCAGAGGGGAGACACAGACAGCTCCTCCTCTGCTACTGCAGAGAGGCTCGATTCGGTCGGTCCGGTTGTCGTCATGGGAACGGTGCTGTCTCTGTCTCCGGGCTCGCGGAAAGCTGCGGCTCGTGGCCCGCAGAAGCTCGCGGAAATCGCGGTGCAGAAGCCGCTGGAGCCTCAGGAGGAGGAAGAGGAGAATGACGGAAAGAAGAAGAAGAAGAAACGACACCCGGTGCTGCTGCACGCGCTCAGCTGGAAGAAACGCCTCGTGGCCGCGCGAGCCAAGAGGAAGGGCGGGAAGAAGGTGAAGCCCGCGGTGTCCGAGCCCGTGCACGTGCAGCGAGAGCAGGCAGCCACCGACGGCCGCCATCGAGCGGTGAAGGCAGGCCATCGACACGGACCCATCCCCGTACCTGTGCCCACTGTGCCAGCACACACCCAGAGCCAAGACCAGAGCAGGCCGGACCTGATTATCTCTCCGCGGAGGGTGGTGGTGCAGGTGCGTGCGTCTGTGTGTCTGTGTGTATGTGAAACAGGGAGAGACCCATTTTTACACATGGATCCAGATTTAAATATTTTTAAAATGAAAAAATAACGATAAAACCCCTAAAAAGTAATGAAAATAAATATGAGCGACACTAGAAAAGGGATGGAGATATTTAAAATGTGGATGGGACAAGAAGCCCCCTCCCCAATTAAAGGATCCTGAATGAACCTTTACCAGGTATTTTTACACTCTTTTGTAATTCGAGTGGTTTAAGTAGTATAACGAGTATATTCTCTAAATCTATTCAGGGGAAATGGTTCAGCCCAGATCACAAAGATGAAATTAAAAAAACTAAAATACAGAAAATGATTCAGTGACCAAGTCAGAGCCATATGTTATGATGTTGGTCATTTATTTAACTGCATAATGTTTTATGTTCAATTATCTTTTTTTAATGTGGAAAAAAACCTGATTGAAATAGAGACAGGCTCTACAGTAAAAGTAACTGTCTATAATAATTTATCAGGCTGATCTCAAATTGTGTTAGTTTATCTTGGTGGTTTTGTTTACATTCACAGCAAGTTAAATCATCTTTTGATAGGATGTATGACCCACCATAACTGAGCTACAAGGCGTCTGCACATCAGAGACTACCCTTAGCATGATGTGTGTGTGTGTGTGTGTGTTTGTTAAGCAAGAATTTGTCTGAAAGTGAAAGTGAAAACAGTGTTTACAGCCTACTGTAATTGGCTGTTTTATCTTAGCCAAAGTTGGAAGGATTTAATGTTGAAATACTGACATAATCCCCTTAAAGAAGAGAAACCAAAAATGATTAAATTATTTACTCAGAATTAATATGTCATCTTACAAAGATCTTTTAGACAAAATGAAGAATTTAGGTTCAAATGTTTTTTTCTGCAGTTCATTGTGTTGCAGATGTTTCTATGAAATTTGATGCATTTTCCCTGAAGTAACCCCAATAATAACAATCAAAGGAATAATAATGGAGAATTTGGCTTAAGAAATAAGTTAACAACTGGAATACATTCAACAGTTTTTGATAAAATCACAGGGATTTCATCATGATTTCTGACTTATTAAAAAATTACTTAAAAAATTCTTATCTATTGTTTTGACATGTGAAATGTTTAAAAATGTAGCTACCTCTGTTCATGAGTTCAAAATTCAAAACTTTGTCAACCAAACTAACTCCGTCCATTTTCATTCATTTTTTACAAACAGCACCAAATTTCATGTTTTAGTTATCGAAGTCCTCAAGTTGTATTTTTCACATTGATGTTAAGATTGTCTCCTTCCTTCTTGTCTCCTCTCTCTTTCTCCTCCCTCTCTGACTCCTCTCCTTGTTTCCTCTCATCTGCAGGCATCTACAGGGGAACTCCTTCGCTGTCTTTCAGACTTTCTGTGTCGTCGTTGTGTTAAACTGAAGGAATTGTCATCCAATCAGATTGTGCTGTGGTTCAGAAATGTCGACAGGGCGCTGCTGGTTCAGGGTTGGCAGGTCAGACCTTCACACTTTTATTTCTTTAAGTTGTTAGACTTAATTTGTGTTTACAGATTGTGATGTTTTCTTCTTTCTTCACCTCCACATTTGTGGTAAAATCCACCTTGTTATATTTAAATCAACTTTTGACAAAAATTTCTGCAAAATAAATCTGATTAAATGAAAGATGGTACGTCACAGTCATAGTGCTCCTTTGCCTGTACTGTAGTGTCTGTCTGTTTAAAGTAGTTGTAGTGGTACTCTTTTCCCTGCAGCAGTACTTGTCATGTCCCCCCTTAGGATCAGTGCTTTATCAGTCCTGCCAGTCTGGTCTTCGTGTACCTGCTGTGCAGGGAGGCGGTAGATGAGGACATGTCTTCAGAGCAGGAGCTTCACGCCACCTTCTTAACCTGTCTCTACCTTGGCTACTCCTACCTGGGCAATGAGATTTCATACCCCCTCAAACCTTTCCTGGTTGAGTCCAGCCGTGATGCATTCTGGGAGAGAGTGCTGGAGCTGATTGATCGACTGAGTGCCGATATGCTGCGAATCAATGCTGACCCTCACTTCTTCACCGAGGTATTTCAGGACCTGAAGAACCAGGGAGGAGCGAGGGAGAGGGAGAAAGAGAGAGAGAAGCAGGAGAGAGAAAAGGATAAAGAAAGGGAGAGGGAGGAAGAGAGACAGAAAAATAAAGAGAAAATGGAGAAAGTGAAAGAAGAGGAGAAAGAGAACAATGAAGGAAACAGGATCGACCTGGATCGTTAAAGAAATATGACAAGAAAGAAAAGAGAGAGATAAGATCACTTTATCAATTAAGAGACTCACCTAGCAGCCAAGGACCCTTCCAGGTCTGAATGTAAACCGACTGCATGCCGTTTCCATGGCGACTGACTAGTGGTCAGATGTTGGATTGATTGTGACCTTTGACCTCCTGCTGAAGACAGACTGAAAATTGAAATTAACTCACTGTAACTGCATGCTGTCAATCAAAAACATCATTATCATCTGATTGTATAACTGTTACCATGGCAACCTTACAAACAGTGTCCAGCCTTATTTTGTTCAGTTTTACAGCTAAAGATTCTTAATGTGTCTTTGCTGCTGGAGGGTCTGTGTTTGTTTATGATACAGGGGACAGAAAACATCCAGGAAAAGTTCTTTTTGACTCTGAAAACCATATATGTCCATTGTGATGGTCTGAGGCTGTGAGTGGCGTCATGATGGTGACGTCCAACTGTCCGTGACGCATAGAAGTCTGAAATGTGGCTGTTTTGACGGATGCCTTGTGTGAAGTAATGCTTATCAGCTGCACATAACAGAGATTTAATCATTGATCTTTAATCAGAGCAGCTGTTTTTAAAATAGCTAATGTGACTTTGATGTTTTCTGTCTCCTGTTTTCTTGTCTGAAGGCTGAATGTAAAAGCAGTCTTTTTAACTGTGCCAACTGATTTTTTTATTTACAAATCAAACCATCAACATAAACTACATAAGTCACTTGAGTGTGTGTTGCCTCTTATATCTCTCATCTCTGTCACTTGATCCATTCTGCCCTAAAAAGCAACAAAAAATTTTGGGTCAAAGTTGAGTTAAAATACTAAAATGAAATTTTCATATTTGTTTTATTGTTTAAAAATATCTTAAAGTAATCATTTTCGTAAAATTGAATTTTAAAAGTGTTTATGTGAGAGGCTGCTGATTTTGATTTGTGGATTTTTCTTTAAAACAAGTTCGACAAAAAATTTGGTGAAGACATTTTTGAAAAGCCAGAGTTCTGCCTAAATTGAATCTAATTCTTCCGTCAGCCATGACAAATTTCACAACTCAGGAGTTCATCAGTAACGTCATCAGAGCATTCAGCCAAGTCAGCTGTGTTGATGATCTGTGAAAGTTAATGACGCCACAGAAGGAACCACAGACAGAGTCTGACTGGTGTGAACCTCTTAAAATGCTGGACCAGATATTGAAATGAGTAGTATCAAGTTTAGCATCATTTTCACAAGAACTTGAAACTTTAGTTGTTGCTCATAAAAATAAGAACTTGTGTGTAAAACAACCACAGATGTGTTAGTGCAGCTGTGTGTATCCTTGCAGTGAGTCACTGCTGCATCACTGCTCCCATTTTTGTGAATAAGGAGACAGGGTCACATGGTGCGCCTTTTCTGGCTGTTGATTGGTCAAAATGTGCTGCAGAGTTAGAGGGAGTGAGAAAGTGTTTAAGGTATAAACGTCTGAAAGGCTCTAGAGAAAGAACAAAGACAAAGAAAGAAATTTTAAATAAGAGATGAGAAACAGAAAGACAAAACGTGAAAAAACATGAAGTGATTCACTTTTAGCCAGTGCTACGAAAACTGATGACTCCTTATTTTTTGCTCCACACAAAAACACATATTGCTTCTGTATTTACAGAACACAGTCACAGGTAAATAAAACACATGTAAAAAACAGTCTGAGCTTAGTTTATGTATTAATGACCAGTAAAATAGGGAAAAAAATACTTGCCTGCTTTGTTCACTTAACGACAAGTCAATGTGTATAAATCAAAACAGACATTCTTTCACATACAGTGAGTTACTGCCAACATTTGGCTCTTAACACAAGTTTGATCATAATTTCTATATTTAATTGATCCCTCTGTATTTGCATTTATGTGAATATAGTGTATGCACATATATGTGGGTGTGTGCGATGGTGTCAACTGTTATAAAACTAAAGATGACTTGTGTGCCTCAGCAAAGTTTAGACAATTTGAATATAAAGTGACTCACAAGTCAGTCTCTAGATGCTTCCCTCTTGATGACATGCCCTCGACTTCCGCTGATAAAACTGGGTGAAGACAATTACAGATTTTAAAGAAACCCTTGCATTGTAAAACCAATCCTAAGTCTTTAAGGTGGTCCTTCATATTGGAGGCAGTGACTTGGGGAAGTGTTGTGCTTGTAAACATCTCCCAACTACAAATACCTATAAGTATGGGAGGGTTAGGTTTTAGTTGTGGTCACCAAGGAAAACTCCCTCAAAGGTCATAGATGTTTCTTTGCAGCAAAACGTATATGTTGGTTAAAAATAAAAACAACCTTTTATTAGGCAATGATTCATCTGTCTGCCCAAATTATACCTTGGCTTTGGAAGACATTATGGGACTGCCTAAACTGGGCAACTGACTACCCAAAGCTGTATGCCGGAGCTGTTGCACGCTTTTGCACGTTATGGACGTAGCAAAGCTGATGTGGATCGAAAGTCTGGGCAAGTTCGCTCCACCTTTCCCTAAAGAAGAGAAAAAGGGGAGCGAACTTTTTCTGGAAAGGGGCATTGCTTTGTTAGCGGCGGTTCTTGCTGCTGTCCCTAACTGCCTTGCATTGTGATGTCACCAGATGATCAGTATAGTTACAAGTGTCAACAAACAGGTATCTAATCGAATGACATTTCCTGGGGTCAATGCAAGGCACAGAACTGATGTACCCCCTGCAAAACTTGAAGTAAACAGCGTGCATATAGTAGTGTGTATCTCATGTTAGGTCTTGGCCAATTGCGAAATACACCTTTATTTGTATGAAGGTTTCCCCCCTTGCATTAAATCACATTGTAATCATATTGTCAAATCAATCTCAATGGACAGAATGGGATCACAACTGTCGGATCGTCTTCAACAGATCAGTCCTTTACCATACGGATTTCAAGTTTGGGAGCTCAAGGCAGACACTGAAAGACACAGAGAGTGTTTCAGAATGAATGCAGCTGAGATGGACCAAATTCTCTCCATAAGTGGTCCTGACAGCACAAAGATGGACACAAATTACAGCTGGCCCATCAAACCAAAACAAAAGCTTGCAGTCACATTAAGGTAAGACTTTAAATAGTAATTTAATAAACAGATATTATGAAAGCTGTTTGTTTAATGCCATTAAATATTATCTGTGTCCCTTTTATACCAGTTACATACCTGTGTTTAGTTTAAATTGTGTACCTCAATGAAAACTAAACTAAGATTGATTGAAACAATATCAGATTTTATTTTCACAAAGAATAAATAAGTAAATCGATTTCTTGTAAAAGTTTGAAAACTTTTCAACAATGTAAAAGCAGATTAGCAGATGTTAACACACAGCATATACAGTAATACTTAGATAAGGTCTAATGAACAAGCTTAAAACAGAAAAATCTTTAAAAACATTAAAGGCGAGTATTGTAAATTGTGAAAACAAATAACTGGAGCCTGCTCTGCAGGTGGACCTCCCATAGACCCAAGATAAGGTGGAATATAGTTGGAGGCATATGGGGATTGTCTGCCTTCCCATTGCTGTGACAAGACAGACCTGGATCTGTCATTTAGCAAGGATGTGAGAGGAGAGTAGGTAACTGGTCTACCACCTTCTTGAGAGGTTTTCAGGTCCTCCAGTCTCTGCTAAAATCTAAGTTTTGCTTTTGCTTTATGTCTGTTGGTGAGTCTCTCCATTTGAGGGGCCAAACTCAACAAAAATGGTTCAGACTCATTTTTGGGTGAAACTTCCTTTAGTGGACTTGTAACACCTCTAATCCCACATCAACCTTTCATTGATGTGGGATTTTGGGCTTCTGCTCTGACTTCATTGTCTGGCACTGGATGCCCTGGCTTTTTTTTTTTTTTGCTCTGTGAAGGACAGAGCTGCACCCTCCTGTTGCTCCTTTGTTTCCTCTTCTTCTGAGACCTGCTCTGGGTTAGAGGCCTTCAAATTTTCCATAGTGCTAAATGTAAAAACCAAGTCAAGTCAGTTTAATTTATACAGAGCCAAATTACAACTGAAGTTATCTCGTGACTGTTTTCATACAGAGTGGGTTGAGACCACACTGGAATTTTTTTAAACAACTGTTACTGGAAATTACTCTAAAACAGCATCTCCTAAACTTAGGGTTGGCTTTGTAATACTGGCTTACTGTCTGTGTAGATTCTCATTCATCCAGGTCATGATTATCTTGAAGAGTCAAAAAACAAAGGCAACTGGGCTATGACTGGCTTACTGGCTTTGTGACGGTAATGCAGTCAAGACTGAACTTTTTTTTAATGACTATTTTCAGAGGGCTGTCATTCTATTTGCCATAGGTGGCAAGAGAAAAGAAATAAGGCATACGCCCTAGACCCACTGGGAAGCTGCTGTTTTCTGTAAGAGTCTTTGAGTGGCTTCAACCTTGCCTAGCACCCTGCAACTGTAAATGTAAAATAAGTACATTTTTGTTCTTTTTCAGGTACATTCCAACAGGAGACTCTTTTTCCAGCCTGGCTTTCTGCTACTGCCTAGGAGAGAGGACTGCTGCCAGTGCTTTCAAGGACGCTTGAAACTCGAAGGATGATTGACACCTACAGTGGTGTGAAAAAGTGTTTGCCCCCTTCCTGATTTCTTACTTTTTTGCATGTTTTCCACACTTAAATGTT
>JAQMCX010000040.1:1401855-1417225 GCA_029814765.1 Acanthurus leucopareius | reverse complement strand
GCTGTGATGTTAACTGAGGAGCCTCTAATATGTGATGCCCTAAATCAGCAGATGTCTGTTCACTGATGTGTGTATTCATGTCTGTAAGAGTAACATTAAACTTCTCATTTTTCGTCTCCAATTGAGCCATATTTGTACCAAAATTTAAAGCTATAATATGGTCTCCAAAACTCCAAAACTCCAAAACATTTGTTCACTTCAAAGGGAAGGAGCCACACTAATCGACATTAACCGATACGATTCGGAACCACAGTCATACGTGTCTGTAATTGTTTGAAATGTGTTGGTTACGTCAATATCATAATAACTACAGATTGCAAAAACAATAAGGTTTCTGTTGTTTTCATCTTCGAATACTATTTCTAACATATTATTTTAAACTTATTGGTCATGAAAATCATAAACATTGCATTTTATTTTTATTTTTTCTAAACAATACAGGTTTATTGAAATCATGGTTGTAACTCCTCTGAAAACTTTATTTAGAGGAACAGTAGTGGCTATTCCGAGAATATAAGAACAGTTAGCAAAACATTTGGCTGACACTGAACACAAACCATTTTTTTTCTCATGTACATTTACCTTTTTTTAATACCTTGTTTATATTCAATTCATACAGTATATAACTACATAGATTTAGGACATTTGGCAATTTTACACAAGGAAAATAAAAAAAAATGTAATGCCTAACAAACTGTCATCATAACACCGAAAATCTGACCAATCAGATATTTTAGTTACAGCCAAACAATTAATAATTGATCACCATAAACTAATCTCTGTAACACCAGCGGGCCAACATAATATGAAGGCGAAACCTCCTAAAAAAATGCATCAATTCACTCCAATACTTCCACTTTTATTAAATTATTTAATCGTTGATTTGCTCACTTATTAATTTAATAATTCACTCATTCATTTGTTGTCAAACAGGGGAAGCAGGATTCTTTCCCTTCACGCTGAAAAACAGTTCACAGTTAGGGTTTTTTGTGAATGCACAGCTATCTAATGTCATGTTTTACGTATATTTACATTTGGTGTAACTAAATTAGCACTGAATAAAAATTTTATCACTGTAAACGGGTATTATGAATTACTAAAAATATTTAAGATAATTATTACTGTATAATGACCCATATGAGGCACAGAAATTTACTTATATAAAAAAACAATGTGATGATATGATGTCCCTGACCAATCACAGCTGAGTGTCCTTCAGCTGCAAACAGGAAGCAGAAATCACTTTCCATGCAGATTGTACAGTTTTCTGTTCAGAACTCCATTTACAGGTTTGGCTAAGAAATTAACACAAGCTGAAAAAATGTCTTTTCATATACAGCCCATTAATCGAGGTAGTGTGTGTGCGTGTGTGTGTGTGTGTGTGTGTGTGTGTGTGTGTGTGTGTGTGTGTGTGTGTGCAGTATATGTGTGTGTCTGTGTGTTTTGGCATTATTTCTTCATCTTCTTCTGTCGGTCCAGAAACTTTTGTCTTCTTTCAATTGGAATCTCATCCAGACTGATACCATGGTTACTGGCCCTGAGTGACAAATCAGAGGAAAAAACAAAGATGAGAAATATTTAAATAAAGGAGAGAAAATTAAATATCCACGACTGTTATATGACTTCAGTCTACTAATGGCTGTCAGCTGACCATGTATGTGTGTGTGAGAGAGATAGGAATGTGTTCTTACCCTCCAGTGAGGTCAGGAGGAACAGGAAGTGGTTTACTGAAACCATCTCGACCCACCAGCCAGTACGTGTCCTCTGTTCCCTTCACCTAACACAAGCAAAAATTTAATTGCTTTTCAAAAACACCAGAACATCGCAATCTAAAAAGCGTTCTGAAGCCGAATCAACAGAAAATTTAATTTCACAGAAGTAACAATGGTTCTGTGATTGTGTTCAGTAAACTTAACACACACTGAAATGTTCCTTCAGATCAACAAGTTTTTATGAACTCTAATGCAAGCCAAATATTTGAGCTCTGATGTGACTGGTTGTGGTTGATGGTCACCTGTTGATGCAGATCAGGCAAGTTTGAAAAGTATCTGCAAGATTCTGCTTTTTTTTACCTTGATGTTGATATTAACTTTGCATTTCTATAGCCAGTTTTAGGAATTTCCAATTCAACAAAAACTTCAACAACTAAAGCTTTTAGAGCCAAAAAAATATTTTTTTTATAACATGTGAGTCACTAATGATTTTATGAACTCCGAATGTTTAACTTTTGCTTTTTTTCTTTTCTGATTGCGTTTATCATTAACAGACACAACACACCTTTGTTTAAAAGAATATAAATAATTACAGAGTTGCTAGATTTAAAATTATGTTGTGATATAAAAATGGCCGGTGCTTCAGTAACACTGAAACATCCACGCAGGTGAGCGTACCTGTGTCTTTCTGGTGTCAAAGTGGTAACCAAGTTTGAGACTGGTCAGAACCTTGACTGTACTCAGACTGATGTGGATCCTGTAGGCTGCAGACCAAAAAAGGATTATTATATCATTAATTAACTGTTACAATGACCAAGTTTAAACATTTAAACCATAACTCCATCCTAATGCAGAGAAGTATTTTCCTTTCTTGTCATTTTCTTTAGAACAGCTGTCGCTTGATCGCTAAATGGTTTCCTACATACGCAGTCCGGTGGCTTCCATGTGTGAGGCCGTGGTCACCGTATCTCCAAACAGACAATACCGAGGCATTGTGAGACCAACCACACCTGCTACCACCGCACCTGAAGACAGACAGTGAGAGAGACAGGTACAGAGAAGTGTTTAGAGAGACAAAGACAGGTTCAGTCCTGGGTTAATCATCAACCCTCAAAAACATAAACTTGTTCTTTAAACCCAACTAATCTCAGACAAAACTGATAGACCTTCTGCACAAAAGTGTTAATTAATTCATCACTGGTGAATGTGACAACCATTTAATATCATTTTTTGGGAAATTTTTAATTATTACATCTTATTTATGTTCTTGTTTTATTTACATTTTCACAATAGTTAATGTACATTTTGAAAATTGTACTCTGATAAGTTTGTCTCCTCATTATTTCTATTATTCACTGAAAACTGTTAAAGTAGACTTTCGTATTTCTGTCAGATGACTGGTGACAATCCAGGATTAGGTTACATGTGCAGGAAGTCAGAGATTAGACTAAGGACATTAAATCATCAGAGGTTTTGGATTGTTTCTGATCCTGTGGTTCAGATTACAGATGTACTGGAAATATCAGTGACATACATTATTAAATAGGAAATGAACCGGGCTGAGCTGAGCTGAATGCTGCGATACTGTGAGTAACATTCAGCAAACCCTTATTCAAGTCTATCAGCCTCATTACGAGATAACAGAAGAGAACAAAAGTGGAACAACAGTCAAAATGAGAAGCTTTGCACATTAAGTTGCCTCAGAACTTGAAACACAGTGAAACAGCTGCTACAGTAAAGTTCATTAATGATGCGTGTTATTGGTTTATTTGTACCTCATCAGGGTTCCACAGATTCACAGTTTGAGAGCACAGCAGAATTTTTTCAGTACCTGAATGCAGTCCGATGCGTATTTTGACTTTAATCTCTGGCATGTGTTTTATTTTAAAAGCTCCTATCGAGTGCAGAATGTCCAGAGACATGTTGGCCACTTCAGCTGCGTGCCGATTCCCATTTCTGTTTGGAACACCTGAAGCCACCATGTAGGCATCTCCAATTGTTTCTACCTGAAAGCAATATGCACACAAAACACTTCATGGTAGTTTGAACGACACTTACAATTTATTTACAAAACAAGTTTCCTGACACTCAGCAAATAATCAGTCAATCAATAATCCCAAAGCTTGATAACGTGAAAAGATAAAAGTCACAGTAATTTAAAGAAAGTCAAATTAGGATGCTGCTTTAGCAAAAACGGATCCTACCTTGTACACATCATGACTTGCAATGATGGCATCAAACATGGTGTACAGGTCATTCAGCAAGTCAACCACCTGCACTCACACACACACACACACACACACACAGAGTTTAGTTAAATAATAAGAGGTAAGTTTAATGGATTTGAATTTCACATGATGGACACAGATTGTCAGTTTGTACCTCGATGGGTTCACTGAGCGCTGAGATGGTCGTAAATCCAACGATATCACTAAAGTAAAGAGTGCAGTCTGAATAATGTTCAGGTCGCACTGGCTTCCCTTTCTTTAAAGCCTGAGCCACAGACCTGAGGACACACACACACACATTTAGAGTTGGAAGGTCATTTATATCTGGTAAGTGATGCTCTGTGGCACTGCTGTGATCTCTTCAGATCAATTTTTAGAGTTCGGGTTAACAAATAAGAACTTCCATAAGTTGTCCTCTGTAGTTATCTTTCCATCTCCTGAAGTCTGTGACAGCTGCTGAGGAGATTTTTTTCTCCTTAGTTACAGACACTTAGTGGTTTTTCCAAGATGAGGATTACTGAATATTTCATTCTCCACCTTCCTCTGTAAAGTTCATGCTTTCTGCTGGTTTGTGTTGATAAAAACACTTGAATCTGTTGCTACTAGGTTACATGGCAAGCATGGGTAGTGAGGGAACATATATGGTTTTCCTTAGAGGTCTCTCTTGGGGCAAACTTTTACCTTATTTCATCAGTTTTAAAGGAAATGGCTTACTTAGGCAGGAGCTGTCCGACCAGCTTCTCGGTTTTATTTCTCTCCACCTCCAGTTCATCTGTTCGCTCCCTGATCAGATCCTCAAGGTTGGAGCTGTATTGCTCCAACATCCGCAACATGGAATCAATGATGTTTGCCCTCTTACCTCTGTTAATGCCCCGAAACTGCAAACACAAAACAATACTGTTATCAAGAATCTGGAAAAAAAAAACATGACTGAAGTGTTCAGAAATGACCTGTTTCAGATTTTATTTTAAGCTAAAATTCTTTCTAGCATACAGGTTTCACATTAGCCAGCAGGTGGCAGCAGTGCAGCTCATCTGACCTGTTTGAAAATGTCATCGAAGCTTGGCCTCTTACTCGGATCTTCATTCCAGCATTCGTTCATCAGACTGAGACACTCGGCAGGAGCTTCATCCACTGAAACCAAAGGTCTGCAGAGAGGAGGAGGCTGCTTCAGACGCTCCACTATCTCTGAGAGACATACAAGTACTCAGACAGTTAGTGAGACAAACAAACAGGTGATGTACAGACAGGTAGATGCTCCACTGCTCAGACAGATAACCTCTCTCACCATGGACAGGCATGTCCATCATGGCATAAGGCAGAGTTCGTGAAATCACTTCCTGTATGATGATGGAGAAACTGAAGATATCTCCAGCAAATGAGCCTCCTCGGACCGGATTCCTCAAGAGCTCTGGGGCGCTCCACAGCAGCTCTGAGAAACAGATGGTAGAGAAACAGGCAGACAGACAGGCAGACACAGTTAAGGGACAAGCAGGAAGGGTGAGACAGGCAGGAACAGAGAGAGACAGAAAGACCATATGTATCAAAACTCTACAACACTATTTTCAAGTTTTTCAGGTGTTTTTTTTGTAATTAAAACAAATTGTCAAATTCATGTTTTGGAGTTCATGTTTTTGAAATTTTTCACCTTGTGGGTCTTCAGGCACACTGAGGCACTGAGAGTGAAGGATCATGGGAAGACCATAATCAGTGACTTTCAGCACAAAGCGTCCGTCTACTAAGCAGTTTGTGGACTTCAGACGACCATGACTCAAACCACGTAGATGAAGGTACCTCATCCCCTAAAACACAGAGAAATCTGCATTTGTTATTACTGCAGCTTTTCTCAAATGCTTTGGCAGAAATATCAAATGATAATGGACTTCTTCAGAAAAAAGGAAACACTTGTAAACCTCCAAACCATTCCAAAACCAATTTCAAGTGTGTCTTAAATTTAAACTTAAAATTATTGCCAATAATGTTCAAGACGCATTTAAAATTCTGCGACTTTCTGTCAGCACGAACAGAGTGCTGTTCAGTGATGTGCAAGCATAACTTTCCTGAGGAAGTATTCAAGTTCCATCCCTCTGTCATCATGAGCATCTGAGAAACACGTTTTCAGTAACAAAGATTAATGATCTTTTTCTCATTACTGAGCAGAAGCAGCATGTTGGAGTTTTAGGAAATCTTCGTTGACAGGTCCAGAAAAACTTCAACTTCATGTAGAAGTTAATCACCATCATGAGAGTTTTGTCAGGGCCTCCAGCCCAGAAATCAAACAATGGTCTTCACACTGGAAGAGTCTGCAGTCTGTGAGACCAGAGGAGGCCTGTCAGGTAAGGAGCACAATCAAGAGTATGCTGGAGGTTTTCTCTGAGGTTCGAAGGGTTGTACACCATGAGTTCCTACTGTCATAGGCATGTAACTACGGAGATATTTTGAGACATCTGAGTGAAACCATTTTGTCCCTTTTCCACCAACATGAAGCACTTTGACCAGTGATTCCTTGTTTAGGATTATGAAGCTCAAAAGCTGGTTTCCAAATAAATAGTAGGTTTTCCTTTACCTTAGTGCAAACTGTGACAACATCAGGGGGCGTGTCGTAATCTACTGCTTGAAAAGACAAGATGGAACTAATTTGATGGAAAAGGGGTGACAAAGGATTTGGGGATCAGTAGAGAAACCAGAGTGAGACCAAAGCCTAAACACTCAGAAACTCTCAGCCCGCCGCCCTTAAACACTGTTTCATTACACTTTGCCACATTAATATATAGTTTATCATATTATCACAGTGATTTTTTTGTAGTCTTTGCTGTAGTAACATTGTTTGTTCTCTGCAGCACCTTGATGAGATCCATGAGCAAGGAGGACTTGAACATCCAGTCCAGCCTCATGTTGCTGTCAGCCAGCAGGTCAGCCAGGCTTCCTCGAGGACAGTGTTCAACCACCAGAGCAAAGATCCCAGAGTCCAGGAACAGACCCACATACAGGTTCAGATTCTCATGTCGCATCTCTCTTAACTAGACAGGTGAGATGGAAAAATATGATGTTAAAGTCAGCATATTATAAATATTGATCTATATATATATATAACACATATATAACATATATTAACATGTCATCAACAATTACATTTTCTTGTCATCAACTGTAGAACAAATGGAAAATACACTAACATCATAACACTATACACAGTCATGAATTCATCTGTTGATAACAACATGAGTTCAGTATCTACCTCGTTTGCTTCATACCTGGCTGAACAGACTCTGTGTGCTTTGATTGACAGCTGTCACTGTTTTTTCAACGGGAATCTTCTTCAGCCAAACCCAGTCACCCTGAACACAAAACATCCAATCAAAGCACAGAGTCAGGAGACAGAAAAACAGACAGAAAAACAGACAGGCAAAAGTCTAAAGAGGAGTACAGGACTGTAAATGTTAAGATCTGGTTCCAGACTGTCTGATCCATCACAATCACATGACTCTGAGCTCATCAGTTCCTTTTATCAGTGTCAGCATGTTTTTCAGTTGCACAGCGCAAACAATGACGTCAAACATTAACGATGCTGGAAACTTGCAGATGTGAACTTGGAGTCAGTTCAAAGCGCAACTTCATTTCACAAAATGACAACAGAGCGAGTTACATCAGCAGTGTGTTGAAACATCTTTCTGCACAACATGAGCTCCAGTTATTTGAAACAACATTCAAGTGCAACTGTGGCTCATAACCAGCAGAGCCATCACAGAGGGGAAATCTGCCATCTCACCTCACAGGCAGGATGAGCACTTCCTTTCTTTGACTAAGAAAACCTCCATAAAAAGAAATGTTGTTCAAATGTTCTGTTGTTTTATCTGTTTAAGATGATGAAAGACAGACTGTTGCTTCAGCTGTCTCTTATGTTTCTGTCCAACTTCACTGATCAGGAATCAAAATGACATCTGATAAAGAGTTGGAATGATTACCACAGCTGATAATGGCATCAGTGTTAGAAAGGCTTGATCAATTCCTATTTCTTCTAAAAGACAGTAGGATCCACAGATAAGCCAACAGGTGCAACTTCACCTCCAGAATTCCAATGTTGGAGCTCTCAGGTGTCGTCAGGATGTAACTTCGAGCAATTGAGCGGAATGGAGTTTTCATTTCCAGAAGACTCCTCATGATCGACTCGTCATTCAGTTTCTAAAAAAAGGACAACTGAATCATTAACATCAACAAGATCAACCAATAAAAAAGAGGCATTTCAACTAAAAGAACAACAGAAAAATAAACTTTTAGCTCAGGTACACACTGTTTCCCTATCTTGTCACTGGCACATGTGACTGATTCTGGTTTTTGTGGACTGCACACTGAGATTCAAAACGGCCGCCTGTTGGCTCATTATTGGCAGTTTTTAATGAGCTTTAAGGAGCTCATGCATGCACGCAGCACAAAACTCAGGAAGCCAGCCTCTTTTTTGTGCGGCTGGTAATGTTTGTCATAAAAGTCTTGAGTCATAGTTTTTCCACAAAGCATAATTACAAAATTACAAACTTAGATCATCTCTTCTCCCTCTTCACTATGAGAGAAGAATTCATTAATGTGCAAAAAAAGTTTTATTTCAAAAGTTTAATTGCTGAGAAGCTTTGCATTTTCAAAGTGGGGCTGAGTTTTTTTTTTTATCAGAAAAATACGTGAAGTTAGTTACACCTTTTTATTGACTTTGTGAATGCTAATGGGAGAGCAAATAAAGAAAAAAAGCTTAGGACCACATAGGGGAAAGACTCAGTTGATAGAAAACCCTCAGTGATGCTGCTAACAGATCAGTTTCACCGCAGTGAAGCGTTTCTAACCTTCCTGCTGACTTGAGTGTCGATGAAGACGATGTCATCCAGAGTCAGAATGAGTTTGCTGATGTTGGATGCTCTTTTATATTTCCTGCACAGGCAGATTAGCATCATTAGCAGTGGCATTAGCATTAGCATTAGTATTATTCCTCACGAGGTTATATTTGATCAATAAATAAGTTAAATAATTTATATTGGTTTAGTGCAGGGTTCGGGTTAGGGTTAGTGTGTGTGTGTGTGTGTGTGTGTTTTTACCTAATCCAGTAGAAAAGAGATCCAATTAGAGCACAAGGCAACAGAAAAATAAAAAACATTGTCATCATGTCCAAACCTGCAGAAAAACACAAGAAGAAGGTTTCGGCCTCAGAAAAAAAAAAGTAACTTCCTGCTGATAAAGACGTTGGGTTCAAAATTCCCACTCTCTCTGCACATCAGTAAACACACCCCCGCTGCAGGCCTCCTCTGGATTGAACCAGCAGAAGCTGGCGGTGGGAGGTTTTCCTCCGGGAAAGGTGAAGGAGCGACTCAGTGGCCTCAGACCTCCAATCGTCCCGTCACTGTGCGTCGGAGCAAGCGAGTGTGTCGGCACGAGCCGGTCACCGTCGCTGTCCAAGACCACATAGCTGGCCTGTAGGCCACGCCCTTCTTTACCTCCATACAACACCTGAAAGGAAAAACAGGAGCACAGAACAAAGGAAGTGATTAAACTGGAGCTGATGTCACTGTTATTATAATTGTTACCTGCATCATCATTCCTGCCTGTTGGTTTATTATGTGCTGTAACTGAAAAGAAATCTGATTATTGATTAGAGACGAGGGGAGTATCTGCCATCTTCTCAAGAAAATCATAGACAAGGTGAGATAAAACTTACAAGACACATGGAGCGCTACATGGTAATGTGCATATAGCAGATTTAAACTGTAACTTTCAGAACTTATTCTGGTCACATTGTTTATCTTCATCACCACTTCAGTTAAACGTGTTTCAGTATCCAATAAGTGCTAATAAGTCCTGATAAGTGCATATTTGCAGTTTCACAGCCCTGAAACTTGGCTCTAGTGAAGAGTCATGTTGAAGCTCTCAGTTGCCACAGTTCTGGTCATTTGCACTGAACGTCCCTCAGGTCTGCTTCTGCTTGGAAAGCAGAAAATCACTAATGTGCACTTACCACAAAAAAAACCCCATAACTTTCTGACCTGATTAAAGCCATGGAAATCAAAGCCTCCATCTGATTGGATGAGCTGATCCCCCGTCACCCAGCGCCCACCCCCTGCCTGACGGCGCTCCTCCACCGCCTTGGCAACAAAATACACCATGTTAAAGATTGTTCCGAAGATCGGGGACACCTGCAGGCAAAGTGAGGAACAAAATTAATGAAAGTAATTAAACGTAAATACAGTAAAAGTAAATAAAAGCAAAGCAAATCTGATATCATCACATGAAAACCTCAGAAGTGAACAGATGAAGTTTGTAATCGTCTTTCATGTTGATGTGTTGTGGGAGTTTTCTTGTTCTGTCATTGTTAACATGTTCATGTATTAATGTGTTCATCATGTGTTCATCATGTGTTCATATGTTCATGCGTTCATATGTTCATGTGTTAATGTGTTCATATATACACGTGTTAATGTGTTCATGTGCTTTCATGTGTTCAAGTGTTCAAGTGTTCACGTGTTAATGTGTTCAAGTGTTCATGTGTTCATGTGCTTTCATGTGTTTTATGTGTTTATGTGCTTTCATGTGTAAATGTGCTCATGTGTTAGTGTTCATCATGTGTTCATGTGTTTATATGTTCATGTGTCCATCATGTGTTCATGTGTATACACTGATGTGTGTGATAGTACTGTCAGTGTTCACATAATGTCTCGTGTGTTCGTACCTGAGTTGCAGCCACCGCAGACCGGATCTCTCGGTTGATTTGAGCCTGACGAAACATTTCGTAGAAGCTCTGGTCGGACGCCATGGTGACAGTCAGAACGGAGCTGTAGGCGTGGCGAAGCCGCGTGCTGTTGGTCAGCTGTGGGAAAACTGTGTCCTGGTTAAACAGAGAACAGAACACGTGAGTGAGGACGAAATTCAGCCTGTAATGAACTTTGGTCAAAATAAAACTTCCTGTTTCTGGTCAAAAGCGCGAAATCTTTGAAAATTAGAGACAGTTTAACCAAAAGTCTTGTTCTTGTTCTTTCATCATTTCCACACTGCAGCGGTGCTTTTTCAGGTCACAGGTGAAACTTACACAAATAAAAACTATGACTGATTTGAAAGTTAGCAGAAACTGTTTGAATAAAGTTATTGATGGATCTGTTTGGTGTAAAAGTGTCAGGTGACCTGGTACGGCATGGCATACAGCAGCGCGTCGTACGGAATAAACACATAACCATCAGACACCATCCTCATGTCCAGAGCAGACAGAAGCAGCTCTCTCTGATCCTCTCCACCAATCAGGACGGAGCTCATACACATGATCACCACTGAAACAAAGACATAAAAATTATAAGCCGTTTTTAATGTTTTACATAAAAAACATGCTGATAAACAGAAAAATGTCGGTTCAAAGCTCGAAATTAAAACTTGACATGTGAAAGAAACTAATTCTCCCGTTACAGATTTTCCACAATCTTCGGACTGAACTCTAAACCTCTGTGATCACTAACAAATTGTTACTACAAAGGATTAAAGGACGGAAACAATAACTAATAATTAATGATCATAAAAATAACAGTGATTCACTTTGTTTTTCTCATTCTGAAGCTTTGGAAAAATCAGAGAATTAAAGTTGTCTCTCAGCTCTGACCTTTGACCTTGTCAGCCTCTCTGATTGCTTTAAGGGCCTCTCGAGGTCCACCCTCGCTGCTCGTTCCCATGGTAACCACTGGACCAATCGGCAGTCCCAGAGCTCTGAGTGCTGAGGCTACTTCCTGTGCGGTGCTCTCCCATAGGTCAGATGGAGCTGAGGAACAAACAGGAAGAGAAAGAGAAAACAAGCCGGCGTTTCGTCAGCACTTTAACTTCCCCTCAGTTCTTGGTCTTATGTAACACATCACCTGCAGGCCACTCAAAAAGCAGAGGAGAAGTGGTCAGGTGAGGAAAGGTATTCATGAGGAACACACCTGTTTCTCTGCGCTTTCAATCCAAACTACACTCTTCAACTGCCAGATGCAGGCCAACCAAAACCATTTCAATCAGCCAAATTCTTCTGGGAATATCGCAACTTTTAGTCAGGGGCATCAGCAACTAAAAACTTCCAGTTTGCAGTTTGTATCAAACTAATTAGAACTACTTTTACTCTGAATTCATGATGTCTGAAACACCTGCACTGCTCCGTGCATTTCTGGATTACATAGAAACAAAGAAAATCAGAACAGTAATGAAAGTAGAAGTCAGAGCCTTCAGTCAGTGAATCTCCGACAATGATGTGATCCTGCCCCTTTACACCAGACCAAACCCTTTATTATGACATCAGCCTGAAGTTAGACCCCGCCCCCTCCACTGAAACCGCCTCCTCTCATGGTACATCCCTCACCTGAGATGACAGCAACGTGTGCCCAGCGGAAAAACCTCAGCACGGTGAACAGGACTCTGCTTGGAGGCGTGATGGGCGGCAGATTCGGCCAATCGGCATCCAGACAGCCTGGAGAAGCAAGCCCTGCCTCCCAGTGCTGAGTCATCAAGGAGGCAGCATGACAGAGGCCAGGGTTAAAGGGTCCAATGTAGGCGTGGCCATAACCCTCCATGTCCCCAAGTTCCATTAGAGCTGAAACAAAAGCAGTGAAGAAGAAGAAGAAGAAGAAGAAGAAGAAGAAGAGCACCAGGTGATGAGACGTGACTCTGACAGGATTCATTTGCATAGTTGAAGGTTTTTTTCACCTGAAATTGTTCTCAAAACTCTTGGACTTAAATCCGCATCATATTCAACTTTAAGTGTTCAGTCTCATTAAAATCTCTTCTTTGACGTTTCTGTTTGTGAGTGAACTGCTGAACTTGTGATTTGATTGGTTCATGAACCTTTGGAGAGCGAGCAGTCCTCCTCCAGCAGCTTGATGCTGTAACGGTATCCTCTGCTCAGGCTGCCGTCACTCTGCAACCTCGACAAAGCCAAATTGGCCGCCGCTGTCGGCATCGCCCTGGAGAATATGGGGTCACATGACCATGGACCAATCAGGGCCAGCTTAAAGGTTGCTGTCCACACCTCCGTAATGCATAGCAACCATAGACACGCCCTTAGTAACCACCGGAGAAGCTGCATTCTGGTGACCTGCAGATATTTAACATCAATAGAAAACAACAGAAACGGTTTGAGTTTAAAACTGTGAAACAGTTTCACACCAGTTTGTTTGGACGAAAGCAGCTTTAAATATAAACCAGATCAGAGTTCAGAAACACAGATTAACAACAGCATAAAAAACATTTTTACAAACACAGACATTCCATCAGACAGGACCCTGAATGCAACACCATTATTACACATTTCTACATTGATGAAGATCACCTGGATCTCACTGTGGTGACATCACAGAACCAACGTGCAGGTAACAAACAGGAACTGCAGTGACGACAGTCCGACATGAGCAAGTTACACAGTGCAACATAATTAAAACTCAAATCTGGTGTTTCTATAAAACAGTCAAACAAACTGAAAAAAAACTTAACTTTTAACTTTTTTAAACTTTTACTGCAAACACCACAAAGACGGTTTAGGGTTAGGGGGTTGGGGGGGGGTTGCTCAGCCGACCCAAAATTTCTTTTTTTTTTTTAACATTTACAGATTACAGCAATATGTTGGTTATAAATGTCAGTAAGTTAAATTCAAAGAGAATTTTAGTCGTTGCTCTGTCAAAGAGTCCTGTTCCTTTTTTAAGCATCATATTAAATTTGTGTGACAGCCGGTTGTTTTTTGTCTTCATGTTCTGTAGTTTGTCAGAGGACAACTGAGAGTCAAAGACTGAACCGAGCCAACTGCTTTGACCTCTGACCTATTAATCTTCACATGTTAATGCTGGCTGACACCATTAGCCAATGCTAAACAGTGCTAAGAGCGCTAAGTATAGCAACAATGCTAACGCTCTTAACACAAGCAGAGAGAACATGTTGGTCCAGCATCCACCTGAACGCCACTCTCACCTGATGACTTCATTCAGCAGAGTGGTGACATCATCCTGAGGACAAAAACTGTCACATTAATATCTGAGTTTCAGTCCGAAACGTTTTCTTTAATGTCAAAATTGATCTGATGTTTGTGTGATTTAAATATCATCAGGAGTCAAAAGTCTAAATCAAACATCTTGTACAAAGTTGTTTTTGAACAAACATCAGTTCAAACTGAGTCTCAGGCAGAGAATCATGTTCACACAGTCGGAGCTTCATGAGTCTCGATGCTTCGGTCTCTTCTGCATTTCCTTTGTTTTAAGGTCACCAAGAGTTCTGTGCAAACGGTCTCTGCTTGATCTGTCATCCTGCATCATTGTGCAAAAAAAGCGACCTTTCCTCAGTTTAACTTCCACAAACTCTAGTTTCCCCATATTTCACATAGAGGACCAACCTTTTAAACTGGAAATCAAAATAAACAGATCATTCATTCATCTTACAGAAAACAAGCAGAGAGAAAGACAAAAAAACTGCCTCTTAATATTTCAAACCTGCAGCTTCTTCACCTCAGTTCTCGTTACCTCAGTTACCATCAGAAGTGCATCATTGCTCACTTAAACTTACACTCGTCCATTTACTTTGAAATACTCACACTGTGCATCAAAACCTGATATAACTGTCTAAAGGACCATGATACAATTTGTCTTTGCATCACAAAAATGCACATTAAGACTCCGAGATGGAAAAGAAAGAAATTTATCAACAAAATCTGGACCCAACCTCGTTTCAGACGGACACACGGACACAAAATGTGATGTGGGCTGATGATTCCACATTTCAAACTGTCTCAACCACAGACGCTGTCTGAACTGAAGCACTGAGAAAAGGGACCATCCAGATGTGACCAGGTTCAAACACGTGATGGTTTGGAGGTTTGCTGGAGATAAACACGATTTATCTGCATGACAGTGAAAGAAACATCACGCTGGTTCAAACTGAACAAACTGGCTTTTTGGAGAAACTAAGATGACGTCTTTCAGAGACACTGCAGCTTAAACAACACGAGACGCTTCATGAAGCACGAAACACAAAATCTAAACCACAGACTGACGAACGACTTTGAATTTGTGAAAGAATTTTACTTTCAGAACTGCAACAGTTTGTGTCCTTCTTTCCCAAACACTCTGTGAAAGTTGTTCAAAGGAGACGAAGTCGGCAGAAACATGCTACTGTCAAACCGTTTTCCAACTTCACCGTCAGAATATTTACACAAACGGTTTTAATCAGTTCAACATCAAACTCCTTTTACTGTATTTAACTGAATATACGTCACACACTGATTTGGAAATCACTGTATTTTGATTTTGATTTAACATAGAATCCCAACTGTGATGACTTTAATCTCAGTGACCACGTTTTACACACACACACACACACACACACACACACACACACACACACACACACACACACACACACACACACACAGCTGTGTTATATGAAGAATTTTTTCACTCA
>JAQMCX010000040.1:1379510-1401755 GCA_029814765.1 Acanthurus leucopareius | reverse complement strand
GGTGTTCTGTAGAGAGCATCCTCACCCACAACATCTTGGTGTGGTTCAGGAGCAGCTCTCAGGCTGACAAGAAGGCTTTGGAAATAGTCAGGAAGTCAGCACAGAGCATCATGGGAGTGCAGCTGTCCTCTCTGTCAGGGCCACAAGCATCACCCGTGACAGTTCACACCCCGGGTCGGCCTGTTCTGACTGCTGCCCTCAGGGAAGAGGTTCAGGTCCATCAAGGCACCTCCAGACTCATCAGACTACCCCAGTGTAATCAGATTACTGAACACAGTACTCTGACTGTAGCCGTCACTATGCTGTTGGAGTTTTTCCAATCCTGTTCACTGTGCAATATATTTATTCCACTGCTGCTATCAAGCTCTCTACTGCACATTTACATTCTCACTGGCTCCTTGTAAATATATTTATATAATTTACCGTTATTTTAATTTTTATTTCTATTTTTCTTTACCTGTATTTTGCACCACCAGAGTTGTCTTTTAAATTCCGTTGTACATTGTGTATGATGACAATAGAAGCATTCTAATTCTAATTCTAATTCTAATTCTAATTAGCTGTAGTATCACAATGAGCCTTTAGATGGCAGCACCTCTAAAGAATGAACAAACACAGTCAGATTGTCAGGTGTTTCAGGGCTCACCTGTCTGTTCAGGTGCTTCAAGTACATGCCACAGGCTCTGCAGAAAGCTTCCAGCAGCAGACCAAACCGACGGGACACCGTCTTATTGTGCATCTCTGACCTGACAACAGAGTTTCAGTTAGTTTCAGCACAACGTTGAAGTGATTAACCAGAACTATTAAAATATAATTTAATTTGTTGATGATCAAGTGAAGAGCTAACAGCGAAAAAACAAGGAACTGTGAGCTCTTCCTTCATTCCACAGGTTTGTTTCTCACTTGAGGTGCCAGAAGAAGAAGTGTCCTATCCTCTGATTGGTCAGAGCTTTCTTGATGAGGAAACGAGCCAAAGGATTGTCCAGGTACATCTCATACTTTAACACCTGCAAACACACAATGAAGAGTCACTGGTAATTAGAATAAAAACTTGTAACCTAAAACAAAATCAACTGTAAAAGTTCAAGAAGATCATCAGAGCTTGTATCTGTAAATCTCTGCTGTTCTTAACACAGATTTGTACAACTGTAATTAGATCACAAATTTTCAATTAGTGTATAAAATCAGAGTTGTATTCACAGATTCAGACAGAATTTCTGCCTGTTCTCTCCTTTTGTGGTCAAACACTTACCTGTACAAGCAGATGACATGTACCTGCTCCAGGTGAAGGACCAGGAGCTGAGGGTGTGGACGTACCTGAACGAGCTGCAGCAGGTATTGGGACAGCTTGTCGTCCGTCAGGCCTTGAACCAGGCAGCGCAGAGCGAACTCTCTGACCATTGGATCAGGAAAGTTACAGTCCAACAACTCCAAAGCCGACTCTGGCTCCATCAGAGGCCACTCCTTCAACAAACAGTACATCTAAGCAGGAAGAAACAGACAGGTGACTGCTGGGATTACCCGGAACACTTAAAAAAAAGATCCTGACTGTAAGAACAAGTTTTGTACCTGGGACACTTCGTCTCTGGAGTTCCATTTGACGGACAAAAGTAGTTTAGGAAGAGATTCTGGGATGTTTACACAGTAATGTCTGAGATAGAGAGACAGGATGACAGAGAGACAGTTGGAGGTAAAGATAAGGACAGGTGAAGACAGGTAAAGACAGGTGGACTTCAGGTAGAATAGGATGGACAAACAGATGTGTAGAACCAGGAACTTCAGTCAGTCGCTGGGTGGAAACTGTCCGAGTTCAGACCTTCATGTGCCTCGCTGAGTGTTTGGACCTGTTCAAGAATCTGAGGTTTTCCTCTGATACTTAATCCATTTTTTAAATCATTTTTAAACAAATTGGTGAATCTCTCTTCATCTTTGCTTGTGACAAGTAAATCTTTCCAGGATGCCCCATCAGCCTGCATCTGGATCCTCTCACCTGCTACCAATAACCTGTTTACCTGTGGAATGTTCTAAACAGGTGTGTTTGGAGCTTTTCACAACTTTACTAGTTCAAACTTACTAAAAAATTGTTGATATTCAAACTCAATAAAGCTGATAAGGTTAAACATTCAGTAAACAGTTTTTGTGCTGTTTGAAATTGAGTGTAAGTTGAACAGGTTCAGTGATTTATCACATTCTGTTTCGTTTCACACAGCATCCAAAGGTTTTTGGAGAAGTAACTTCTGCTTCTTTCAAGCTGTTAAAAACTGCACTTATCTGTCTGTCTGTGTGATATCTGTCTGTCTGTCTGTCACTGTCCTCTGCGTCTCTTCAATAGTTCATCTGGTGTCTCATTTGTCCATTACCCGTCTCACTTCCTCTCTCCTGGCCTGAGGCCAGATGCATAAAACTCTGTGTAGATTTGTGACTAAAAAGCCCTGCCCCCACCATGTGTCTCCACATGAAGCCCACCCCTCACCTGTGCCTCCAGAGGAAGTCTTTCTCCTGCTCTGAGAGCTCATAGAGAGGATCTCTGGAGCACAGAGAACGAAGCTGCTCGGCATCACCTGCCGACACGCTGCTGTCACAGGCCAGACGACTGCTCTGAGACAGACAGACAGGTGGGGGAGAGACAGCAGACAGGTAGTAGACAGCAAGGAAAAGAACAGGATAGTGGGGAGTGCACATGAGGGATTGAGAGAGATATGTGACTTACTGTTGTACAAGTAAAATAAACACACTGTTATCACCGCAGACAGAACTCTCCACACAGACTGAAAACTGTCTACACACATTTAAAAACACAAAATTCATTTAAGACATTATTTTTAAAGCATTTGTATAGAAATGATTCTGTGCAAACTCTTGAACCATAAAAGCCCTGAATGGGACCTTCATCACTGTAAGCTGTTTCTGCTGTGTATTACCAGGCCGTGGCAGTAGTTGTAGCCCAGTTCTCTGCTGATGGTCCAGTTGGCATGTTCTTCTATCTGCTGCTCATCAGGAAACACCACAGTCTGATTGAACCACGAGAACTCCAGCTCCACACAGGGAGTCTCCTGCAGAGGATGACATGATCAGGCATTTCAGTAACTGAAAATGTCTTCATTGTGATAGACAGGTAGAGTGAGAGACAGGTAGATAGAGGTGTACCTTGTTGGGATTTGAACCCGCAACTCCAATGGGATTTAAGAGATCCTCGAGGCCATGGGGGACCGGCCAAAGACTGAGAGCCACTTTACCTGAAACCAGGATGTCCGTATAGTCAAACAGGTTTACGTTTCCCCAGGCCAGGGGGCAGTGCTCCTGACAGACAGACAGGTGGAGAGACAGACAGTGTCATCATTCAGCCTTTCTCTGGTTGGTTCTTTCATGTGTCTTTGTATCCCTTACTACTTATCTTCTCACCTCCTTGGCTCCTTTCCTTCCCTTCACAGAGCAGATAGACAGGCAGAGTCTGGCAGAACGTGGGAGATCGGCCAGGTAGATGTCATAGGTGAGCCACTCGTTCCACCTGGACACAGACAGACAGGTAGAAATGGCAAGACAGGCAGGCATGTTGACATGGAGAAAGACATATTAGTAAGACAGTGAGACAGGTCAGCAAGACAGACAGTAAGAAACAAACAGGCAGAGAAAGAGAGACAGACATTTGTTTCCCTCAGTCACCTGGACGCTAAATGCGTTTGCTGAGTGTTACCTGGGATTGGAGCAGGGGACCCTCTGTGTGTTCACGTTGTCACAAAGCGGCTCTCCGCCGTGATAAATACCCGTCCTCACATAGATCTACACACAAACACAAACACAAACACAAACATATTTAAACCTTTTCACACTCATGTAAATATCGTCAGACAGACAGGCAGACGGACAGACAGACAGACATCAGGTCTGAACATCAAACCCAAACTCATAAAAACACCATCGGGTCTTAGTGACAACAGCACTGAAATAGACATCACTTGAAACCACCTTTAAAGCTGAACTGTATAAAAACATCTTAACTCAGCTTTTAACTGTCACATAACTTCATCTTCAAACAATCTAATGTGGCAGTGAGGGGAGAGAAAAATCACTACAAAGAAACTCAAAATGACCACAAAGAAATGCAAAATAACTACGGGAGACTTAAAATAACCACAAAAGATGCAGAACAGCCAAGAAAAAGATTAAAAAAAAAACACAAAAAAGGAAGCAAAATGACCCAAAAGATATTTAAAACAACTGCAGAAAGATGCACAAACAACCACACTGATACAAAACACCCATAACAAGACTCAAAATGACCACAAAGATACACAAATTTACCACAAAGAGAAGCTAAATGAAGACAAAGTGGCCCATTGCTGACCCGCTGATCTCACCTTACTGGCTGTTTCTCACAGTTAATAAATGTAGTAATTTTTTTGACTAATGGTCAACATATTTTAAAATCCTAATCTAAATGATTTTTCCCCAAACTGAATAATAATCTAAACATAATTTAGGAACACAAAAATAGCTGCAGTTGTTCTTATTCTTATGATGAAACCAATGGAGCAGCAGCACTTCTGGTCATTTGGACAATTTTTAATTGCAAACCAGGCAACCAGGTTTGGTAATCAGAATGTGAATGATGACGTTTGATGAAAAACAAGAGGCGTGAACGAAACATGAGGACAAAATGGCGAGACCTTGTCGATGTCTCTGATATTGACGTTGACATAGGTGGCGCAGAGCAGTCGGACCCTCAGCAGAGTATTGAAGGCCCACAGAGAGCGAGGAGGAGAACCGTCGCCTCCTCCTGGACATGGCGACGGCTGAGGAGTCCGTCGGCTTTAAGGTAAGCAAAAAACATCCTCTATCAGGCCACAGTACGCGTGTAAAGGCTCACGATTGGTTGAAATTTATATTCTAAAGATGCTGATCAGCTGATGTACCTGTATGAAGGTGTAACAAATCCAGAGGCAGGAAGCTGAGAGTAAAGACTGTCTTTGGAGACCAGCATCAGGTGAGGAAGACGGCCCACTATGATACAAGATCGGATATACTGCAGAGAGACAGGTAGAGGCAGTGAGACAGGTTGTACCAAAGGGCTCACTGATGAAGGTTTGTGGTTTGATAGTGAAGGACTTACCTTGTACTGACTGAGAGGGAACTTCTCCAACAGGTATTCATCACAGCCACACACCTGAGTGAGGAGAGAGACAGGTGAATCAGACAGACAGATGAATGATGCAAACAAGTGAGTCAGACAGATGTACCTTCAGGGTGTATGGTTGGGGCACTCCTGGACATCAACAGGTGAGACAGGCAGACAGGTGAGACAGAAAAACTGGTGAGACACAAGAGTCAGACAGACAAGTTTACCCTTGGTATTAATTGTTCTTGGTACTCCCGAACACAGACAGACAGATGAGACAGACAGACAGACAGACAGACAGACAGACAGACAGACAGGTGTACTGCCCCTGGTTCTCCTGAACAGGGACAGACAGGTGAGAAAAGACAGGCAAGTGAATTACACAGACAGGTGCACCTTCAGGATTTACTTTTCTTGGTACTCCTGGACGTAGACAGACAGGTGATAGAGACAGACAAGAAAGACAGACGAATGTATCTTTATAAGACACTGTCTGTGGTTCTCCTGGACACAGACAGACAAGTGAGACAGGCAGACAGACAGACAGGTCAGACAGACAGATGGACAGATGGACAGATGGACAGGCGTACCTTGAGGATGGACTATCTCTTGTACTCCTCAACGCAGACAGACAGACAGACAGACAGACAGACAGACGGACAGGTAAGATAGGCAGACAGACAGGCAGGCAGGCAGGCAGACAAACAGACAGACAGACAGGTAAGACAGACATACAGACAGACAGACAGACAGGTAAGACAGACATACAGACAGACAGGGGTACCTTAAGGATGTACTGTCTCTTGTACTCCTCGATGCAGACAGACAGACAGACAGGCAGGCAGGCAGGCAGGCAGACAGACAGACAGACAGGTAAGACAGACATACAGAGAGACAGACAAACAGGTAAGACAGACATACAGACAGACAGACAGGTCAGACAGACATACAGACAGACAGGGGTACCTTGAGGATGTACTGTCTCTTGTACTCCTCGCCACAGACAGACAGACAGACAGGCAGGCAGACAGACAGGTAAGACAAACATACAGACAGACAGGTGTACCTTGAAAATGTACTGTCTCTTGTACTCCTCTAGGCAGACAGACAGACAGACAGGCAGACAGACAGACAGACAGACAGACAGACAGACAGACAGACAGACAGGCAGACAGGTGAGACAGGCAGACAGATGTACCTTGAGGATGTACTGTCCCTGGTACTCCTGGACGCAGAGGCGGAGCTGTTGAGGTGAAAGGTGCATCGATCGGCTTTTCTTCCTGATCGACTCTGCAATCAGCTGCTCAGGTAAACTGTCGTGACTCACCTGCACACAAACCAACAGAAGAGGGCACGATGCCTTCAGGCTCTTTGTTTTTCTTCAGTCACAGGAACTTTTTGCTCACTGACGGATTTTCAGCCTCATAATAACGAGGTTCATTTCTCTGGTGGACGCAGACGGACTTTGGTTTGTTCGATCCATCCGGTGGTTTCCGGTCGGCCTGAGGCCAAAATTCTTTCATGTCACCTCAAAGTTTCCATGAACTCAAGAGCACAGCAGCGTTAAGATGGCACCTTAATGCACCTTAATTTTACAGGTCTGGATTTTTAAATAAGTTCTCAGGATATTTACTAAATGGCACTGTTTAATTTTATTCAAGTGGATGCTTATTAATCAAAATCTACATCAACACCTTAAAATTACTTTCAAAGTCTCCAACTCTTACAAAATAAAGTGTTGCCCACTTAGTTATTTGCCCATGAAGCTGTTCAGTTATCCAGGAGTTCCACCTCGTCAAATCGGCTGTGCGTCACTTAGTTTGAAGCAATCCGTTTTAAAAACCTGCTGCTTTTGAGCACCATACAAACTAAAACAAAAAGCTTTTCAAACAAGACTGTAACATAAGATTAGATTTGATGATATAGTCGCCATCCAAAGTTGATGGCAAAGCTGAAGATGAGTTCAAGGCTACAAAGACCAAAAAACACAGAGATTTTTATGTTTTCCCTGTAACTCTTAGTTTTTTCATGTCAGTGAGGGAAACATGAGGTTGGAAACTTGATGCCAGATTTTACTTCTGTATTTCTGTTCTTCACTAAAGTACGAATCCATTTTATGTGAGCTGGAATTTGAAGTAACGTTCCAGATTCAGCAATATTCAATCGTTATGAGAGCTACTGAGATTCCAGCTGGTTCCACAAAATCAGAAGAAAACCAAAGGGTTTATGTCCACGTGCAAAGATTTTAAGAAGGGTTTCAGGCACCAATCATCAAGTAGCATGAGATGAACCAACCAGCTTTACCTTGAGGGTGTATTTCTGTTTGGAGTTCGATGGAGACACAATCACCCAGATGGTCACAATCAGTCTCCCTATAAAGAGTCAGGAACAGAGAGAGACATACAGGTAGAAGAGGTAGAGAGAGAGAGACAGTTTTGGCAGCAGAGACAGTGCACAGAGAGGACAGACAGAAAGAGAGAGCGACGGGTACAGAAATAGAGATGAGTAAGAAGAGAGACAGGTTCAGAGAGAAAAAAAGGTTAACTGCGTTTCTCACTTCGACTTTGTTTCTTTGAATGTGTTCACACAGACAAGCTCACTGAGCCCCCTGCTGGTCAAACAGGGTGAGCACCTTTGTCCAGCTTGTTGTAGATGTGCTGTGGGAGTTGAGGGCTGGATTCCACGTTGGGGGGGTAAACATAGAGTGCTTGACTGTGGGCCCCTCCCCCTTCCCTCTCCTCCATGGCCTCTCTGCATACGCTCAGTATGGAGCGGCGGAAGTCCTGAATCTCCGGGTCCTTCATCATCTCAAACTCACAGACGGGCATCCCGATGGCGAACCCTGCACACAGGAAGGTTTTACTGTGAGGGAAGGGGGAGGATGGAGGTGGGTGACTGGAACTTCTTGGACCCAGTTTAACGATCTTTGGCCCCGTTTCACCCTGCTCTTAGACTGATTTATCCTATGTTAGCCCTTTTTAACCAGCTATTAGACAAGTCTAACTTTTTACCACTGCTTTGTTGACTGACCAATCTCTCTGTTAAGGATTTTCTCTTCCCGGTTGCCGAGCGGCTCGATGACCTTCAGGATTGGGTGAAACAGTCGGAGGTCACAGAGTCGCCTCGTCTCATCATAAAACTCCTCCCTCTCCGCCTCCTGGGTCACGCCCACAAAGATGTAACATGACTCCTCCTGGTCAATCACAAAGCAGATATTATTTCCACTGTTACTGTTGACAAAAATTTAGTGAGGCGGCGGGGTCAAAGGTCCAGCAGTGATCTACCTGCAGCAGGTGGTACAGTGGGTACTTTCTGGCCTCGGTAAAGAGCTGCTGCTTGATGCTGATGAGAGGAGTTTCTCTGAGACACTCCAGACTCACCATCATGCCTGGAACACATAGCAAAGGTGAGAAAACAGAACACATAAAAGGACAGAACAGAGTAAAGCGAACAGAACAGAACAGTAAAGAATAGAACAGCACAGAACAGTATAAACCGAAACAGGTTAGACCACTTAAAATAGAACCGAACAGAGCAAAGTCATACCATTAGGAAGGCAGCAGTCCACCAGGATGCGGGGGGGCATCAGGTGGAGCCCCCACAGCTCCCCTGATGATGGCCTCGGCACCATGGCTGCAACCAATCACAAGCCGCCTCACCTCAGTGCTGGGCTACCTGAACAGAAAAAGAGACAGGTGAAACCACAAAGTTCAGCTCCAACCGGCTCTGAAGTTGCTTCTGACCAGGAAACCCAGTTTAACTGTTTCTGGATGTGATGACTGACCTCGGGACCACAGTCACCTGTTTCCATGACAACAGAACTACAGTCACCCGTTTCCGTGACAACAGAACTACAGTCACCTGTTTCCTGACAACAGAACCATTATGGCCTGTTTCTCTGACTCTGGTGGATCAGTGACCAGACCACAACCCTGAAGCCACAATGGTCACTTCCTCCGACCTCAGAACTGAACTTACATGAGCCTGATTCCAGATTCATAGTAAGTTAGTTTATGTAAACGGCACAACTTTAATGTGTTTTCTTAAAATACATAAATCTTTATTGTTGTGAAGCATAAATTCAAAAGGTCAAGGTTAAAAAATTCGGTGAAGCTAATTGTTTTGTTCTGTTCAAACCTGTGAAAGTTTTCACAGTTTTTGCAGATTTAATTAATTGAAATCATGTGAATTTATAATGAGGTCAAAGGTCAGCATCACAGAGCATTTTCCAATTCAACTTCCAAAAGCATCAACAACACAACAGCAATCGTCTGTTCACTTTCACATTCACACACTGACGGCAGGTTGTTTCTCTGCACAACACACAACCAACCATCACATGTTCACATGCTGTAAATGCACAAATAAATGAATAGAAATTGTTACTTGATGTTTCATAAAACACCTAAATTAATTAATTATTGTCAGCGTTAGTTACAATCTCATAACAGCCATCCAAACAGCGTTAGCAGCTGGTTTACAAACTAATTGTTTGCTGTGAACAAAGTCTAACAAAAATCCTTTAAAGATGTTTTACAAACGATTTCTCAAAGGTTTATCAATCCTTCGTTAATCACTATAATTTATAAAATGTCACAATGTTCCAACTATACAACAATAAATGTTTTCTTTATGTAATCAGGCTATTTTTTATCAGCTTTCATAAGTTATCTGTTATTAGTTAATTTATTAATATATGCATCACACAATGTTACCATAAAATATCAGATTATAAATTTAATAATAATTAGTGAACATTTAGGATCATTTTGTAAAATAATTATTAACAAAAGTGTAATTACAGTAATTCATGGAGAGTCTCCATTAATCTTTATATTTTCTTTTTTCTGTGTTTTTTCATCCAGTTTTGGTTTTCGTGTCCTCATGTTGTCTTTGTGTCTTTGTGTTTTTTCAATGAAGCCATCAAACAAAAGAGCAGAAAGTAGGACACACACATAAACACACACACACACACACACACACACACACACACACACACACTCCTGCTGCTGCCGCTCTGTGTGTGTGTGTGTGTGTGTGTGTGTGTGTTTCCTGTCTGTCAGGAAGCTGATTTCCTTCAGTCATCTTCCTGTTGACCTGCTGCTTTAAAGGAGCAGAACATCACACTGAAAACATGAGCTGAGAACAACGTGTGTTTAACATCGCTGCTGAAACAAAACAACATTCACAGTTAAATTAAATCAACACTGCAGGAAAAGTTTCAAACTGAAATAGTTTGAACAGATAAAAACAAAAATCTTTATGTTTTTGGAATCCAATATGGAGAATGGGGCTGATGGGAAATTGTCTTATTATTGATCTTAGCATTAATGTTTTCAGCAGAGTCATAAATGTTCCCCAAGTTTTTCAACTTCAGTGTCCGAGGCAGAAAAAATAACACCAGAAAAACTAAAATACAATAAAATGACACAGTGAGACGAACAGAAACAACGAACCGAACATCTACAGAGAGAATACAGAGGGTTTCTGTGAAGTGGTTCACTCCAGACTCGACTCTGAACTGGGACCAGATCACTCTGAACCAGGACCAGACTCGACTCTGAACCGGGACCAGATCACTCTGAACCGGGACCAGACTCGACTCTGGTCCTGGTTCAGAGTTGAGTCTGAACTTTGATGGTAAATGAACTAGCAGGCGAAGACGCCGTCACTCAGGTTTATTCGTTGGTTTGTCGTGTCACTTGTTTGTTTACGTCTACATGTAACACAGAAGGTAAACAGGAAGTCGTTTAATCAGCTGAGAAACAAAATGATGGAGAACCTTTAATTTTATTAAACTAATTATTTTATCAGTATATCAGTGATTTTATATCCATTTCTGTCTGCACGTTCCTCCTCCTCCCCCTCCTCTCCTCCTCACCCCCCTCCTCCTCATGACCTCAGACTATAATATGGTTGTCATGACAACAGGAGTAGGAGCATCAGGAAGGGATGAAACCAAAGAAAGAAAGAAAGACGTGGACTCTTTGTTCCGTTACTCACCTGAGCTCGAGTGTGTCGGTCCAGCGGCATGTTCCTCCGGTCATAGCGTCTGTCTCTGCCTGCCTGTCTGCCTGCCTGTCTGCCTGCCTGCCTGTCTGTCTCTCCGTCTTTGTCTTCCTTTACATCTCAGCCAGTGGATCCATTAGTCACCGCCTCGCTGATTCTCTTTGTGACACAAAGACAGATACAACGCCAGAGACCCGTCTCTCTCTCTCTCTGTCTGTCTGTCCTACTGTCTGTCTGTCTGTCTGTCTGTGTGTCTGTCTGTCTGTTACTGTTGCCGGTTGCAGCAGCAGTTGCTGCTCGCCGGGCGCCGCAGAACAATGTGCTGAGGGGGGGAGGAAGGAAGGAGGGGGGCGTTTAGGCGTCGGCTCATCCTCTGCCTCTCTTAAAGGGCCAGCAGCCTCTTTCAGACCGAAGACGACACATGAAATCTGTCACAGTCGAGGAGGATTAAACCGACTCTGATGAAGAAGATGGAAAAACACAACAGAGGCCACGTTTGTACAAACAAACAATAAACACGGACAATCTGTCAGTGTGTCTGATTGGTTTCAGGGACCCTGAGGTGGTTCAAGGTGTCCTTAAAGATGTTCAAGGGGTCCTACAGGGGTTTGAATGGGTTCTTGAGGAGGTTTTCAGAGACCTTCAAGAGGTTTCTGAGAACCTCCAAAGCTTTGTTTTACACTTGCAAGTGACAAAAAGGCTCAGTGTTGTGTTTGTGTGATAAACTGCAGTTTCCTCTGAAACACCAGGGGGCGAACAAGCAAAACATTTGATGAGGAGCGAATAAGTCAACGAATGTTAACCGGAGTTCAGCAAAGTGCTTCAACGCTGAAGATGCACGGATCTGTTTGTGGCTAAAAGACAAAAGCAGCATTGTTTGCATCCAGGAGTCAGAATCTGTGTATTGATCATGTGACAGTATTATCGATGTATGTTGACAGTCTGAAGACCAGAGAAGCTCAGTGACGTTGACACACGAGCTGAAAATCAAAATTTAAACCAAACTCTGCTCCTGTGGCTTCTCCTCGAAGGGTCACCAGAATGCTGAGGTGAAGCTGTTTGGTTGGTCCAACGCTTCTCAAATCAAACGGGTCACATGCTTCTGGTTGGAGAAACTCTGATGTGTGTGTGAGTGCAGCGACGCAGGAGCCTGGAAGAGCTCAAAGACTTTCCAGGTGTCCTTGAGGAGCTTCCTGAGGGTTTATGAGGACGTTCAAATGGTCCTTGAAGACGCAGAGACATTCTTGTTTATGTTTCAGAGACACATTGTGTGATTTCTGACAGCCAATCACAGAGCAGGATTTCACTATGAAAAGTACACACACACACACACACACACATTTAATCCTAATCCTGTTTTTGTTTTTCCAGATTCTCTTTGTGTGTGTGTGTGTGTGTTAGTGTGTGTGTGTGTGTGTGTGTAGTGGGGGCAGAGCTTGTTGGATTAGGTGACTCCTGTTGTCTTCATGTGTGTTTTGTTTTCCCTCAATCTGAGCCCCCCCCCCCACACACACACAGACACACACACACACACTCACACACACACATTGTGGAAATATTTTTACCCTGAAAAAGGGTTAAACTGATAAAAAACTGAAACCATCACAAACCTTTTTCCATGTCAGCGTGTTTCACTCGAGAACACGTGATTTTAATAATTTACACAATTTTTAATAAACATCTGCAAATTATTTCTTTACAGGTTTCGATTTTTATCCCCATGAAGTTTTTCTTTTAGCCGTAAATATAAAACTGGTACATAAATTTAAAAGTTCTGAAGCATCCTGGGAAAAAATCTGCTGCAGGAAGGTGCAATGACTGATGGGTAATCTCACTTGTCATCTTACTTTTTTCATTAATTATTTCACTTGTTGATGTAGTTTTGTAGTTTTGTAGTTTTGCAGCTTCGGGGTTCATGTTTGAGGACATCAGCTGGTTTCTGGATCCAAACCTTCTTGATTCTCACTAGTTCAAGTTTCCAAACTTCTTCTCAGATCTTTGTTTTTTTCTTTTCTTGTTTTGTTGATGTTCACTTTGTAACTTTGTGTTCTTGTTCTGTGGATCTAATTATCATCATTAGTCTGTTACACAGTATTAATGTGTGAGCGTCTCCTCATCATCTTCATCATCATTTAGAGCAGCGCAAACAGTCCCGTTGTCATGGCGATCCGTGTCCTCATTAGTCTGGTTATCAGCCTGTAATCGTTACCGTGACGATGCTCTGTGATGAGGAGTGTGTGGTTAGTCCACACGTTCAGGTGTGTATGTTGTTAATGTTGTGTATGTTGTGTGTAGTCTGTGTGTGTGTGTGAGGGTGTGTGGGTGTTATGTATTGTGTCAGCTGTGTGTGAGTGTGTGTGTGTGTTATGTGTTGTGTAAGCTGTGTGTGAGTGTGTGTGTGTGTGTTATGTGTTGTGTAAGCTGTGTGTGTGTGTGTGTGTGTGTGTTATGTGTTGTGTAAGCTGTGTGTGAGTGTTCTCAGGATGTGGTTCTCTCTCTCCAGCTGCTGGTTCTTCTCTTGCAGCTCTCTGATTTGCTCCCTCAGAAGCTCCACCTCCTCCCTGACCGCCAGCATCAGGTGACTCTTCACCAGGTCCTACACACACACACACACACACACACACACACACACACACACACACACTCAGGTCAGTGCCTGTGTAAGGATCCTCAGAAAGTCCACTTAGATTCAACGGTCGGCTCTGTAGGAGCCAGCAGAGGGCGCTGTCACCGCAAAATAAAGGACCAAACTGATTTTCATTATAAATGATTATAATCAAGGTTAATTAATACTGGATGTGCAAATAACAACACAGAAGCAGATCAACATCAAAATGAAAATCAAACATAGAAAAAAAATACAAATAAAAAAGAAAACAAACAGAAAAACATTCAATGGGAAAATATGAGTGAAGAGTCAAACTGTTTCCACCTTCAGCATCTCAGTGTTTTTACTCCAAATAAAATATTTAAGTGAACAAACTGCTTCAATCTGAGGTGATTTCACACATGAACAATGTAACTGCTCAACAAATACACAAATACTCTAAATGTCATCATGTAAATTATATAATGTAATATTAAAATATTTATCAATGACTCATGAACTGAGAATCTGAAGCTGCAAACATGATCGAAACATCCGCAGCTTCAAACATTTTCTCTCATTTTATAAAACAAAAACAGTAAATTTACAGTAAAACCACGAATCCCCGCAGACATTGAACTCACCATGGCCTGCTCAATTTTGTTGTCAATGGCAATCAGACTGTTGCTGGAACCACTGTGAGACAGACAGGTGAGAGACAGACAGGTGAGAGGCAGACAGGTGAGAGGCAGACAGGTGAGAGGCAGACAGGTGAGAGGCAGACAGGTCTAAGTTAACACATCAACTCATACTTTAAAAGATTTGATTTTTCAAATGCGGTTTTATTTATTTGTTTAAACACAAACTCTCTTCAAAACTCTTTGAGCGTCTCTGCAGCTTCGGCTGCTTTCAGTCGCTGAACTTTGACACAAATATTTAAAATTCTTCACCTCAACTGATTTCAGCTGCTTTTGTTTTTTACGCCTCGAAAGACAAATCGACTGTTTTACTTCAGTCCAACAGTTTTCAGTTGTGACTCTTCGACTGCCTTCAGTTTCCACGTCCAAGTCGTCAGTTCGGGACTTCGGACTGCAGCTTTTTACCTCAAACACACAGGAAGACCTCCGTCCTCCAGCAGCTGGCGCTCTGAGCCAGGTGTGCTCCTGATTGGCTAGAACATTTACCTGCGGCAGAGGAGCAGCAGTGATGTCATGGTGGCTTCGGAGCGCTGCCCCCCCAGCAGAGGCCTGACAGGAACTGAACCGTGAGGGTGAGGGGCAGCAGGAAGCAGAGAATTCTGGGACAAGTGTGACGGGATCATGTGAGGTCGTGGCTGGTTGGTACCTCTGGAACGGGTCTCAGTGATTGGCTGATCCCAGGAGGGCGGGGTGAGTGACCTCTGACTCGTCCTTGGCTGGGGTGCAGAGGTTGTGGGGTTGGACCCCGGCCATGACTCCCGGACACCTACCCCGTGACCTTTGACCTTTCTATGACCCCGCAACACAACAGGTGCTGGTTGCTTAGCAACAAGCTGGAGAGTCCTGAGCGGGAGGGGCGGGGTTGATGGGGCACGCCGCTGAGGATGAGGACAGGGGGGAGGAGCTTCAGGGAGGAGGACAGACGGCTGCTGCTGCCCAGAGATCTTTCTTTTTACACGACTGAACATCTCCAGCCAATCAAAACCCACCGTCAAACACGGCCGTCCAATCACATCTCAGCTGGAGACCAAAGAGACCTGCCAGTCAGTCACAGTTCAGATCAGTGAGAAGATGATTTGAGGGCTTTTCGATCAGAAACAACGAACTTGATTCAGGTCCAAACTCCAAACTTCTTTCAGGAAATTCTACTGATTCTGAAAGTTCCTCAACTCTCGCTGACGTCTCTTGATCTTCACGAAGCTTCGATGTCCCTCAGCAAAGTCAAAACTACTTGGTGTCCGTTGTTCCATATTGTCGATTATTAAGAGTAAATTCTTCGTCATCCAGACGTCTGTGATTGGCTTGTTCTCTGCGTGTCCTCATCTCGGATCCTTGAAGCCTCGTCCAATCAGAAACAGCTGTCTCAGAGCATCCAGATGTTGACTTCAGTCTCTGTCTCCTTGTTTCCTCTGAGTGAGTGAGACACCAGGCTTTCATCAGAAACCCTCTCTGTCTCTCTCACATACACACTCAACAGCTGCTCTCTGATTGGCTGTTGACTCATTCCTGCTACAGCCCACTCACTGCAGCAGCCAATAGAAACGCTGCAGCAGAATTCTCCTCCCTCCCACTCAGACGAAGTCGTCACACAGAGCTTCATTTATTTGTTTCAATGTTTCCTGAGAAAAGTCAGTTTTTTCAGTGAAGGAAACCATCAAATATTTATAAAAATACAAAACTATTATAATTATGTACATGTACTCTCTCTCTCTCTCTCTCTCTCTCTCTCTCACACACACACACACACACAAACACACAACCTGAGCGTCCAACATGTCCGTCCTTCTCTCAAACATGAAGTTATTTATCAGAGTTGACGTCAGCGTTCAGTCTGTTTCATTTGTAGAAGAATTTCTGCTTCATGATGAATCTCAGTTTCACACTTTGATGAACCTGCAGGACGTCACGACTTTACGACTTCACGACTTCACGACTTTACGACTTCACGACTTCACGACTTTACGACTTTACGACTTCACGACTTCACGACTTCAAGACTCAGCTGCATCATGTAAAGAAAGCAGCATGATTCCATAAAAACCGTTCAGACATCAGAGGGAGCAACAGTCAGACGTCCTGCTAACACACTCACAATGAATGGGTCCTCTGTTCGTCTTAATCCAGCATACTTACACACACACACACACACACACACACACACACACACACACACACACACACACACTTTCTCTCCATGTTGCAGTGTCAGCTGATTTCAGAGCAGGGAAAAAGACTTTATGTGTGTGTGTGCGTGTTTCAGTGTGTGTGTGTGTCGTGGTATGTAGGTCAGCTGTGTGTCACTCGTGTGTGTGTGAGCTCGGGTTCAGTCTCAACATCGAACCTGAAGGTGTGTGTTTGTCACAGAAACCATCTCAGACCTGAAACCTCTTTCCTTCAGTCTGATGTTCCTCACTCACACGAGGAACGACGCGTCCTTCATTGTTCACAGCGTCAGGGGTTCGATCCCCGGCTCCTCAAATACTGCCCCCGGTGGTCAAACCAGCAGCTTGTAGCTGCCTGTCATTGGTTTTCCAAGTCCAAGTCTCCAAAGGTTCCTGCGCTGAACGAGAACGCTGTTTTTCTGAAGAACATGAGTGAAACTCGTCTGAGGACGTAAACCTCGACTGCAGACTGCAGGTCAGCGCCACCGAGGCCGAAGTCAGGAGTCTCGCCACAGAGACATAAGTGTGAAACAGGTCGCTATGATGATGGTGAACAGTCAGCTAACGGTTAGCTGGCAAGCTAACGGTTAGCTCAGTGACATAAGCATTGGAGTGCTGACACAGCGTTTTCTTTTCTTTTTCTTTACTGCTCTGCTCACTTTCCCCAATAATTTTGTTCACTGCAGTGGTTCAGCCTCACTGCTGTCGCTAACAGTGATGCTAACTTTCCACCTTGTATCACCTGTGCTAGCATGAAGTTAGCATGAAGCTAGCATGAAGTTAGCATGAAGTTAGCATGAAGTCCTCCTGATGACCTCTGAAACAACATAAATGACTTCAGACTCACATGAGACTGAAACACCGAACAAACAGATAAACAGGATGAAGTGGAATCACCTGGTGTCCCCCGGCAGGTTGAAGATGGTTTGGTCCAGACTGAAGGTTGCTGGGGTCTGAATCGGGGTCAGCGTGGGACGGAGTGATCCAGCAGGGGGGGAGTTAGGCTGGGAGTGAGACAACCTGAGGACAGACTGACGGAAACAGAGACAGGTGAGTTCGCATAAAGACTTCCTGAAGTTGTAAATTTGTCCAATCAAAAAGTGTTTGTACCCGTCCGGCTGCATCGGTGTCCAATCGCAGAGGAGGAGGGAAGTTTTGTGAGCGAGGTGAGGGGGGGGGCCTGAAGTCACAACTCTGTAATCTCTTTGGGTCCATGTGGTCGAGGAGCTTGATGCTGATTGGTTCTTTGTGCATTGGGGACCGAGGCCCACTGTCCACAAGACCCACCCCCTCTCTGCCTCTGATTGGTTGAGCCAGCAAATGAGCAGTGTCCTGGGAGTGGACCCCCCCTCTGTCTACGTCTCGACCAATCATCTCTAAAGACTCCAGCGAATGGGCGTGTCTCATGGTGTCTTTCAAGCGCCTAAACCCCGCCCCTTCCTGACGCTCCGTGAAGTCAGTGCAGGTCCATCGCCCACGGCAATACGGCTCACCGCGCCCACCGCTGCCAGCCCCGCCCACCGTCAACCTCACCACCCTAAACCTGGAGGAACACCCTGCCCCATGCCCCAAGGCATCATGGGAGATGTACTTCCTCTTCAGAGAAGGTGTGGTTGGCTGGGAGGAGCTCCCCTGCGAGGTGAAGGAGGAGGAGGCTGGTGATTGGAGGACAGGCAGGACCACACTGGGACCTGATTGGCCAGCTGGAATTTGACTGAAGTCTGAGGTCACACTGGTGATCTGGAAGCCACTCCTCTTTTTCCCACCACTCATCCTTACACACACACACACACTCACACACACACACACACACACACACACTCACACACACACACACACACACACACACACACACAGTAAAAACAGAGAGTCATCAGGATCTGAGTGTGTGGAAACTTCTCCTCCTCTCAGAGCTGAAAAAAACTACCTTTTCTTTTTTCCCCTGAAGGCCTCGTCATCACTTCATATCATTTATTGGTGATAAATTATTTAAAATCTTTTTAAACTTGAACATCTTTTCATTTTTTAAATTTCAGATTGAAGATAAACTTGATTCTGTCCGACAGTTTTTTATTTCTGTATCAGCTTGTTTCAGCTTTTTATCGAAGTTATGAGACTTTTAGATCAAATAAAGTGTTCAAATCAAGATTTCTTGTGTTTTTATGTCTTCAGCGTTTAAACATTTAAGGTTTTGTATTTCTATAAAATCTGAATCCAACATTTAAATCTTTATTTCTTGGAGTTTAAACGTCGTTTGTCTGCAGAAACAGGCTGCACAGTGTTGATGAGCACAAACAGGTGAGTCGGGTCTCCGGAGCTTCTACCTGCCCCTCAGGAGGTCATGTGATCATCCTCAGAGAGGTGAGGAGGCGGGGGGAGGCGGGGGGAGGCAGTGAAGCAGTGATGATGGAGGAGAGAAATCAGACTCATGATGGATGTTACAGAGGAGAGAAGAGACAAATACAAGACTTTTAACTGGTTTATATAAAAGAACAGAATTTCATTTAAAGCAACTTAAAGATTCTAAGAAACAGATACGATTTTAAAGCAAATCTGTTAAAAATAAAATTAAAATTTACTGCATTTTGTGATTTATGTTAAAAAAATTGCAATTATGTAACTTTATGTTGAACAAATTTATAGTAAAAATTGTAAAAATTGTAAAAAAAAATTCGCATTAACGTGATTTATTATAAATTAGGAACAAAAAATGTTAGAAAAACAAAGCTGTTGTTCTCTTAAGATTTTATAATTCATGATTTCCTTCAGCAGCTTCAATAAAGTTTCATGTTGATGTTTTTGTTAAAAACTTGTGAAATCTTTTTTTTTTTGTTCAAACTGTGACGGACAGAAACATCAGAAGAAGAACGAATCTCCTCATTTTTAAACCGAATCTGTGTTTCTGTGTGAAACAATGAAAGTCAGTCGGGACTCAGAAATGGAATGTTTTAAAATAATTTATTAGGAATTTTAAAAAGTTTTTTTTTTCCAAAGGAGTAAACGTGACAGGAAAAAGAAAATCAGAAAATGTTACAGTGTTGACGAGCTTGTTATTCTCAGTGAAACAGAGTTTGAACCAGCAGCTGCGAGCGAGTATCAAAATGTAAAACCTGGTTCTTCGTGTTTTTTTGTTCTCGAGCGAAAATCTGAAGGAAAACGTTCGATCGTCTTCATCGATCGTCTTCATCGATCAGTGCAGCAGCGCCCACATCAATGGTTTTGGTCTAAAAGTATCTGTCACAGTGCTACAGTCTGTGACCTCCAGTGGATCTGCAGTGATGGACTGACACACACAAACACACCTTTCCTGTTGGAAAAGTCGCCTTTCTGAAAGGTTCAACCGTCGACAAAGATGTTAATGCAACAACAACAAAGAGTCAGATTAAAATTTCACATTTGCAATGAGGTACCCCCCCCCCCCAAAGAAAACAAAAACAAAAACAAACGGAAAGAGAAACAGCACTCGGCACATTGGAGACCAACGTGAGTGAAACCACAGACACACAAACACGAACACAGCCGGCAGAGTCGAGCTGCTCAGTCACAGTCCTTCATCACAGTTCAAACAACAGAATGACAAAAGTAAGAAAACAGCATCTTTTTTTTCCTCTTCAGAGGAGCCCCCCCCCCACAACCCCCCACCCCCACAAAACATCAGGACTCGCCCACCCCTTCAGCTCACAGCTTCGACCCACAAACCTTCTCACATCCTCAGACCTTCTCGACCTCGACGTCGAGCTTCTCGACACGTTGAAGATCGATGACAGAATCAGTCGTACCGTTTCTTCCCCCCTCCCACACAGAAACGAGCAGAGCCCCCCCCAGAAACCACAGTCATATTTACAGTATTTTACAGAATCGTACAGCTCACGTCGTCCTAGTGTCTAACTGCGACTAACGACCTTCGTCTGACCTTTATTAGTGTGACGAGTCTTTGTTAAAAACCTACCAAGATATACACTTTGTGACACATTTTCAAGAAATCGTATTAATCACAAACGTTTTGTTAAAATTCAGTATGAACTAGAGACAAATATACAGTTTTCCAGAACAAACCGCAGCTCCGGACCTTCAGACGAGCTTCACCTGGAGGTTTTTCTTCTCCTCCCGCCTCAGAGAGACGAGGTTCAGAGGTCAAACAACCAAAAAAAACCAGCCGAAAACAAACAAAAAGAACAGAGAAAGAAAGAAAACGCAGCCTTCAGGTCAAACATGACAAACAAAACACTAAAATACAGCTTCTGCATGTGTCGCTACAACAGGAAGTGATAACATTTGTGCTCCGTTAACGAGCCTTTTCCGGTTTTTTCTCAGGAGGTGGAGACAGTGAGGCGTCAGGAGGGTCGGCCGGGCTCCGCCTGACACCGGGGTGGAGGGGTGGAGGGGTGGAGGTGCAGCCGCTGTGGCCGGGTGGACAGGTGGACTGGACAGAGGCGGGCCAGATCAGCTCCAAAGCAGCTTCAACTCCTTCCAGCTCTCAGTCTGCAGACCTGCACTGACACGGAGAAGCCAGGTGAGTTTCACACAGGTGAGACCAACAAACGGGTCGAGGACGAGCGGGACGGCTCACTTACAGTCTCAGTGGTATCCGTTGGTGAAGGCCGTGGCGATCAAAGGGCCCTGCGGGAGGAAACATCCGGGTTTCAGGTTCACGGTTCGATAAATGATCAATAAAGTGTCAGTGAGATCTGAGCAGAAACATCAGAGTCGATGCAGAAGCTTCGAGAAAACACTCGGACATCGTGTCACGTTCACTTTCCTGCAGAAAGAACGAACTTTCTTCTCTCCATCAGTTAAATATCAAACCAGCAGCTGGTTAGCTTAGCTTAGCTTAGCTTAGCACAGAAACTGTTAGCTCGGCTCTGTCAAAGCTAACAGAGCCTGTTTCTCCAAATGTCAGACTGATGCTTTAAATTCCTTCTCTGCTCCAGAAACCTGATTTAAATGAGTGAACATGAACGACAGGATGGAGCCTCAAACAGTTAGCTTAAATATCATTTTAAATGAGGCAGCAAAGAGTCACACAAACATTTTAACTTTGTGCTCTAAACTCATCATTTGCTTTAAACTTCTGCAGCTTTTGTGTAAAAACACTCCTGTAGTTTCTGCATGAGCAGCTTCTTTAAACTTCAGATAAAACTTCTAAAGCAGATCTGAACGTGTCTGACTGAGGTTCTCAGTGATGAGGTTGTGTTTTTCTCTCACCCCCAAACTGTGGCTGAATCCGGTGCTGGGGGCGGGGCTTGCAGCGCTGAGGTAACTGCTGACCGCCGACTCCTGACTGGCCGTCCCGTAAAGGTCGGCCATCGGCCCCGGGCTGCTCGTCCCCAGAAATCCAGCCGAGCGAGACGGGGTGGAGCCTGAAGGTCGGATCAGAAGAACAGACGTTAACTTTTAAAATCTTCACTCAGTCGGTGTGAATCTGTTAAACTCTGAGCTGAACGGAAACACAGACTCTGAACTCTGTCAGACTTTAAAAAATATCAACACTGACGCTGTTTTCCTCCGCCCTTATTATGACTGACCTCACTGCGCCTGCATCACCTGCTCAGGTGTTCAAACTGCAGGTAAACAGCTGATCTGAAACTTTTAGCTCATCTTTTAAAGAATCAATTCATCAGTGATAGTGTAGTCTTCACGGATTCACTCTGCTGTTTCTAAGAGGCTAAAACT
>JAQMCX010000040.1:1259561-1269561 GCA_029814765.1 Acanthurus leucopareius | reverse complement strand
TCGACCGAATCAGACGGCCGTCCAATCAGGAGTGAGAAGAGTTGAGTTCTGCACATACGATCAGACTTCTGATATACAGAGACACTGAGAGAGGGAGTGTGTGTGTGTGTGTGTGTGTGTGTGTGTCCATTAACAGCACTGATGTAGCTAAAGATAGTAGAAGCTATTACTGATTCAAACATCCATCTCTCTCTCTCTGCAGAAAAAAGGCAAATATTCCATCAGGAAACGTTGGAGAATGTGAGGATGAAGAATCCCAGCAAACACACAACCAAACCAAACCAAACCAAACCAAACCAAACCAAACCAAACCAAACCAAAGCAGAGTTTTAAAAGGGGAAAAAGGGCCAAAGTGAGCTAAAACACTCAGAAATATCTGATTAAACACATGCTAAAACACCAGTAATCGAACCACACCGAGACAAGACGCCGGTTCATTTCAGTCCAAACCACAGCTGACGGCCACAGCAGGAAGCAGCTGTTTGTTCAAGAGGCGCAGTGAAAAGTCCTCAGACTGTTCCTGTTCTGCACAAACCGAGCTCTGCACAGCGACGTGCATCCAGCAGCTGCAGCCACTAACCTGAGTGAGCATGTGTTCAAACTTTCATTGTTTTGGGTGATTTTCTGACTTCTGAGCAGAAGCATCACTGTCAACAGACCCGTGATGATCCAGACTTCAGGTCCAGGATCGTCACCAGATACCAGAGTTGATTATACGAACCAGACAGCAGTTTCTGAGCCGAAGGAGGCACATCAGGTCTGGAGCAAAGCCGAGAGCTCGCTGGTGGGTTTTTTTTGGACATTCACAGAGGTTTGCACCTCAAATTCACCCCTAGAGTCGGACTGTAAACACATGATGCTGCTGTGAGGCTCTGAGGATCATTCAGAGCAAACGGTGCAACCGGACTCTCCAGAAAAGTTCCTCACTGGGTTTTGCTCCCTGCGATGGTTTTCTGTTCCCCTCAAAGAGGTTTGGACTCCAGTTTGCTGCTTTACAACCCAAATTCCAGGTCCAATGGTGAAATGATACACGCTGACATCCCAGCGCTCAAATGTGTGTGTGAGTCAGGTGACGATGATCGAGTCACGTGACTTGTGATACCTGCTCAACAAAGTTAATGCTTGCACCTGCTACATGCACATCACTGTGCAGGGCTCTGGAAGAGTCTCTGGAGGTTTTCATCACACCATGCACAACCAGAAATAAATATCAGTAAACAAACAAACTGCCAGACCAACATGCTGCAAATATCTGACAAAACCAAGGGATAAAACTCCGGTGAAGTCTGGACCAAGACAGAAAAACGCTGCTTTACATTTGACAATGGATGTTAAATTGGGCGTTTACAAGTGATGTCTTAGGTCTCACAAGTTATGTGTATTTAATATGAAGTCCTGGCAAATTAGATCCTGTGCAAGCAAGATCCACATGCTGTGGGAACAAGATGATAATGAGTATCAACCAGGTTGGAGAAGGTTTTGGAAGTGTATCATCTTGTTTGCATGTGAAATGTATCCGGTTCCAGAAGCTGCTCATCAATATCTTGGTAAAAATAACACGTCAGGACTTCAAGTTTGAAGAAATGAGAATAAATAGGAAAAATTTCCCCAAGTGATGTGAATGCAACCCACAAAGAGTAATCCTGAACTCAACTGAACAACAGTCGTTTTTGACTTTTTGACTCCTCGCTGCTTCAACGGGCGACATGCTAATGCTACTTTGTACTTGTTGCATTTCGAAAGGTCAGCAAACAGTCACAACTTTATCCACAATGTGTCAACTCAGAACCTTCTTTATTTGTTCAGCTCAGCTTCCTGGTTACTAAAAGAACAGCTGGTTTACTGAGAAGACCACAATGGATGCAATAGATCAGAGTGACAGTGCATTTTACTAAGACCCCTGTTGGTCCAGACGAGACACGACCTGTTGCTCTCACTGATTCAGACTCATTATCACATGACAAATACTTATTTATGTCTTTAACTTTGAGATAAAAAAACTTTCATCTGATGAAAATCTGACAATCGTACGTGACACACTGTTTCCACATGTGCCGGATTACATATTCTGGCTACGGCCCTGCTAAAAGCTACCTACGGGCTGAGGATAGCCTGAGCTAATGTACATGCTAATGTGGCCATGCTAATCATGCACACATACACACACAAACATACACACACGCATACACACACACACACACACACACGTGTGGAGAGAGACACACGGGGTAGTGAATGAAAACGTGACGGAAGCAGCAAACACACACACACAAATAAAAACCTGTCTTTGATGGTTTATGAGGACTCACACACACACAAATAAAAACCTGTCTTTGATGGTTAATGGGGACGTACATGTGTGCTCCGATCAAACATGTGTGTGTGTGTGTGTGTGTGTGTTTTAGCGGGTGCATGCAGGCGGTCTGCTCTTACCTTGGTGGTGACAATGCAGAGGCAGTCCATATCCACACACACACACTCACACACACACACACTCACACACACACATTTTCACACACACTCACACACTCATGCTCGATCTCTCTCTCTCTCTCTCTTTGTCGCCCTCCCCCTCTCTCTCTCTCTCTCTCTCTCTCTCTCTCTCTCTCTCTCCTCGTTCGTCTGTCGTTCGCTCGCTCGCCTCTTCTATCCCCCCGTCTGTCAGCACCGAGCGAGCGAGCGAGGGAGAGAGAGAGTGTGTGAGAGAGAGAGAGAGAGAGAGAGAGAGAGAGACAGATGGGTGAGCGAGACCGATGAAGTAGGCTGGTGTGTTTTTGTTTTTTTGGGGGGGGGCAGTGGTGTACACCTCCCTGAGTCACTCGCCGGTTGATGACAGAAAGACAGAGAGTGAGAGAGAGTGAGCGAGGTCCGGAGACACAGACGGAGTGTGTGAGAGAGGGAGGACGAGGTGGGGGCAGGGCTCCTGTTGCCATGGTGTTATGCAGCTGTTGCCCCGGTAATGCTTCTGCAGCTGTTGCTAGGTAACAGTGACGGGTGTTGCCATGTGGGTTAAAGAGAGATACTGAGAGAGAGCAAAGTGTGTGTGTGTGTGAGTGTGTGTGTTCCTACCTGCCCAGGTGTGTGTGGTCGGCTCGTCGTCTGGTTCTCACAAACTGTCAGCTCATAAAACTCCTGTATGTCTGTTCGAACACACACACACACACACACACACACACACACACACACACAAGTTCTTCATGTTAGTGTCCAACGTGTGCTTAAATAGAAAGTAACTGTAACTGTTTTAGTTACTTGTACTTTACTGAAATATGTTCATTTCTCTCACTTTCTGCTTTACTTCACTACATCACAGACAGAAATATTACATTTTTACTCCATTACAAGCAGCAGGCAGCTGTGTTTACTTTACTACTACTACTTTACTTGACAAATAAAACAGAAAACACAGAAAACACACTTACAGTTTATAAAACACGACTTTTCTGGTTTTAATTACACTAACCAACAGTTTCTATAAGCACAGCTGAAATGATCCATCAGTTTGTGGAGAGACAGAAAATTAGTTGGAAACTGTTTTTATATTTGAACTTTGTTTTCATTTGACCTTTGACCCAGATGTTTTATCATAAACAGTTAAATTCTGCGTAGTTGCTCTGTTTCGTCTCTGTAAACAGTTTTCAGTCGTGAACCTTCAGGCTGAAATCAGCAGTAAACCTGTGAATCTGCTCACGAGATCAAACAGTCAGAGCAGAGAGTCAGTAAACAGATCACAAACAAAGAGTTAACGAGACACACACACACACACACACACACTCAGGACTAATCTCTAACATGTGGGGAAACAATCTCGTCCAATCACAGAGCTGTGATGTCACAGTGATGACACCATTAAGAGCAGATTAACACGGCGCAGAGATCTGGACCGTCCTCAGCAGCTCGGCAGGAAACCTTCAGAGTCTCAACAGGAAGTTTTCACTGACTAATAATCCAGTTTCAAACCAGCGACTCCCTCGTTCAGGTTGACCAATCAGGACTTAACAAAGTTTCACTTGGTAAAGATCTCCATCATGTTTGAATCTGTTGATAGGAGACATCTGACGCATTGTCCGATTATGAGCATCACCTCTGTAAACAGGAAGTCACCGGAGCGTCACGAGCTAGCTTAGCTTTCAAAAGTGACACATTGAAGAGATAAATCTTTGTAAATGGAGGTATTTGTTTTTCTGAATACATGAAGAAATCTGTTTCAGAGTATTTTTACAGTTTTCACAGAGAGGGAAACATCTGATGATGCTAAGCTAAAAGCTAACTCACGTTGTTTACTAATTACTACAGATTTACCTCTTAATAGGCTAACAAATCATTGTGCTAATGCTAACAGAGCAGTGAGAGGAAACCTTAAATAAACAATATGTGTGTTTTCAACATGTTAAGTGTGTGTGTGTGTGTGTGTGTTAAACGTGTGTGTTACCCAGCAGGGCTTGGAACAGGTCACTTTGGAAGATGTTCAGCAGCTTCTCTGCACGACCTTTGACCCCTTCAGCAGCTCCGGCCTGACAGGCCTCCATCACCTGCAGAGCGCGCTCAGTGTCTGAGGAGAACAACGGAGACAAGCTTCACTGGACCTGACCGGACTCTGCTGGACTCTACTGGACCTGACTGGACTCTACTGGACCTGACTGGACTCTACTGGACCTGACTGGACTCTACCGGACTCTACTGGACTCTGCTGGACTCTACTGGACCTGACCGGACTCTACCGGACTCTACTGGACTCTGCTGGACTCTACTGGACCTGACTGGACTCTACTGGACTCTACTGGACTCTACTGGACCTGACTGAACTCTACTGGACCCTAAAGTTATTCTCAGACAGTGAACCAGTAATGTTTGTGTTTGTTATTAAATGATGGTTCAGTCTTTATTCAGACAGAGAATAGATATCAATCAATCAATCAATCAATCAATCAATCAATCAATCCATCTGGTTCACAGGCCAGAATGATTTAATTTATGCTTCAAAAGTCATAACAGAGGTTTTTCTTTGTCAGGATCATCTTGTTGAACAAAAGTGTGTCAGTATCCTGAACTTTTGTTCTCTGCAGAGTTTATGTTCTGCAAAGATGGAGGAGCCTCTGAGCGACACAAACACATCGGCGCCGCAGGTTTCCGCCATGATGATGTAAACAAGGTGAACAACACAGAGGCGCTGAGAGGACGCCGAGGTGTGAACATCAGCAGAGGTAATAATGGCAGTGACTGAAGTTTTAAAGAAGTCGGATGCAGGTCACATGATGCAGCGTCCGCCAGATAAAGACACAAGCGACGCTAAAAATATGACGTGTCTTTTCCTGTTTACCACCAGTTACATCAGTCAGAGGTCAAAGGTCACAATCTGACATCACACAGAGAGTAAACAACAACAAATACGAGCTTTGACAAGAGGAAACAAAGTGATGGGGAAGACGTGTGAAGACCGTGGGGGGAGAAAACAACGTAAACACACACACAAAACAAAAGAACTACACACACGGGCCTTTGGTGCACACACACACACTCACACACACACACTCACACACACACACACACACACACACACTCCGTCTGAAGCAGATAATGTTGATCATAAAAGTGTCTCACCTTCTCTCTTCAGCGGCATGTCGTCTTTCTGATCCACATAAATCCTCTTTAGGGATTTTACAAACACACTCAGTGCATGCTGGGTAATGAAGTTCTAATCCCTTCACTCCCATAAGCCCCGCCCTCCTCCGGCTAATGGGAACAAATAAAAAGGAGAGCTGCATGTTGATGGGAGATCTGACTCTGCAGCGCCCCCCTGAGGTCAGATGATGATCTTTGATCTTCATACTTCGTTCACCTTTCGCTCCTGGACGCATCTTTGGATTTATTCATGCAAATACATTTATTTTTCACTTTGTTCCTCCATAACTTCAAGCACATAATGCAAAATAAAAGACTTTTCATTTGCATTTTACTGACTTCAGAAACCATGAAACTTCAGAGTTTTCTGTGACATCAGTCAGAAACTGTGAGGGCAGTGAAAAGTTCAGTGATTCAATTCATGCAGCCGATTGATCGGTTTACTGTCCATCAGGTTTTCTGAACAAACATTAAGCAGTTTCTGATCAAACAGGTGACAGTGTTTGGTAAAAGTCCACCTGTGGTCCTCTGATCATTCTGAACAGAGTCTGAACATGAAGCGTATCTGGTTCCAATGAGGAGCTGCCTGAGTGTCAGAAATATTTATTTAGTTTTTTTTTTTTTTCTTTTTTCAAGCAAAAATAACAAATCATTAAAATTTGCGTTACTTATTTAAATTTGAAAAAAAAAATTAAAACACGATTAAACTTATATGAACATGAAAATTACCGTTCAGGCTGTTGAAGATCAATAACCTACAGAATACCACCGGGTTGCATCGTGCCCTCAGTAATGCCTCTCAGGCTGATCACCAAAATATTTTTAAAAAAGATCGTAAAAAGTTGAAACTGGCGGATTATAAACCCAGACAGTCACTTATCCTTTACTTTTCCACCTGTACAGGTGAAGTTAGAAGGTCTGGAGTTGGACAAACATGTTCAGAGACAAACCCAGCGACGTTAAGTCGCAGGTTAGCAGATATACTGGAAACAGGAGCAGCGGTGTTAGTTTACCTGCAGGGCAGAACTCAGGGCACATTTCTATGATCACTCTGCTCTCTGTGGAGCCGAAAGAGACAATCAATCAAAGTTTTAGATCGAAGTTTCGATTTATATACTTGTCGTGTGTGTTTGAACGTAGAGCCGCTGAATACGTCGTTATTTTCCATCGTTAAATAGTTATTTTTAACCTTTTAGGTGTTTTTGTTCAGGCACACATCAGGACGTCCTGTCCTCGAGCTTGCTCCCGCCTCCTCCGACTACGGCCAATCAAATCACCGCTCTAACCGAGCGGCGCACTGATTGGTCCCTGCGCGGGAGAGGCAGGAGCCAGGCTCGGCACGCGATTCGTGGACGCCGTCGTCGCTCACGCGGCCCCGCAGCTGGCATATAAATACGCGGGCTCGGCGCTGCAGCTCGGTAAGAAGACATCCACAGCTAGCAGCTAGCTTAGAGCGAGAAACAACCGTGTAACGGGAAGTCATGACACATCGACACGCACGCTCACGCTGACACACGCACGCAGAGCTCTGCTGGAGCCCGCCGTCACGCAAAATGCGGGCTGTCGGGCGTGTGTCCGTGCCTGTTTTTCTTTAGGGGGTGTGTGTTCGTTCCACGCTAGCTACTTCCTGCATGTTAGCCGGACGTGGCTAGCTAAAGGAGCTAACTGTTTACTAGTTTGTTTGTTGGTTAGCTCGAATTATTCATGACGACAGTCCGCGATTGGTGGAGTTTTCTCCAGGGGCGGGGCCACAAACAGGTCCATGTATGTGTGTGTGGATAATATTGGCAACAGCACAGAGTGACAACAGACAACAAGTGGACTGATCTCTGCAGGACAGAGTGAGTACGGATCGATTATCGACTGATCACTTATCAGAAGAGATGGAAGAAGGTCTCAGCTGTGACACAGTGTTTGGAGAAGAAGTCTGAATAGTTTTATACTCGGTGCAAAAGTTCACAGCATCAAATAAGTTCAGCTCTTATGACACAGAACAGTCCAGCTCACAATAATAATCCACTAAAACAAGATTTGACAGCTTGTTTTGTTTCAGTCAGCAGTTAAAGTTTCCTGTCGCTGCAGCAAATGTTCATAAATTAAGTCTATCAACAAGATAATCAATATAGATTTTAATAACTGATCAGCAGTTTGATGAATGACGAGTATGTGAAGATATTTTCTGACATGAGGAGGAAAAGTTATCGATTGACGGACAAATGGATAATTAAAAAACATCTGGACATGTAAATACTGTTCTGTTTGGTGCCAGCCAATCAGAATAAAGCCTGAGAGAGACGCAGTGTCACTGAGAACATGGTGTCAATAAAGTTATTTTGAAGACAGTCTGTTTCCATGCGACTCTGTATTAGCACAGACAGGTCCCAGCGCTCGGCCGCCGCGTGATAAAAGACTCATTTTCAGGCCGTTACGTTGGACCGAACCGTCACAAAGCTCTGCTCTGCACGTTTATCAGCGTGGACGCAGGATTGGCTTATCAAGCTGTCAGTTTGACTTTGAGCAGATGATTGGTTTCAGGTGAGGGGAGGCGGGACGCGTACGTGTACCCACCGTCCGTCGCTGCCGAAGAGTCGCTTTCAAAATGAACTGCTGAGGCTCCTCACTCTGTAGCTTCTCTCATTGGTCAGTTCAGTAATTCCTCTGAATCCAGATTATCGTCCGACAGCACAAATATTTAATAATTGATAAATGGCTTAATTGATTGAGTACTCCAGAAACTACCTGTAGATTGATGGCGTCGTTGGTTAATTGATGAAGTGGTTAATTGATGATTGATTAGTTCCCCTTGAATGTGATCATCACATCGTTTCTGTCTCTCTGTGTGTTGATGACCAGGTGAACCTGATTGGCTCCTCCTCCTGTCGGCTGAACTGCCCCCCCCACTCCCAACCCCTGTGGATTACTGTGATTGGCTGATTTGTCCGCAGGTGGAAATGATCAGGATGTCATTGGACAAGGAGACTGTCCTCTCAGGTCAGCTGCAGCTGGCTAAGACACGCCCCCTTCGCCCTAAAAATGGCCTCCATCCGACCGGCAACAGTCAGCCCCCCCTCACCGCCTCCGTCCCGCCTTCTCAAAGAGTCGCAAAGAGGCGGTACTCGATGGGCGTCGGCCTCAAGGGGCTTGCCAAGCGCCATCGCCGTGCCAACAGTGACAGCCAATCAGAGCCTGTGCTCCCGAGTCACTTTCTTCTGGGCGGAAACATCTTTGATCCTCTGAACCTCAACTCGCTTTTGGATGAAGACATCAACAAGTGAGACACCCGACTTTTAACCGATCAATCAGTTAATCAGTTTATCAATAAACAGATGGAGTTTTTTTTCAGGTCGTAGAAAGTTTTAGAAGAGTTGAATGAGTTTCACTGAGCGTCGGTCGCTCAGACTCTGGTTATTGATCGAGGGTTTGACGTGTGAGTGAGCATGAGGTCAGAGTTAAACTGGAGGAAACGATCAGTTCAGCAGCTTCCTGCTTCACAGACTCTGAACACTGAGCAGCAGATGATCAATACGCAGAGAAGCAGCTTTTATTTAACGACAGAAACGTTCCACTGGAACTCAGAACAACAAAGAACCGACAGCGAACCAACAGCAAGAGGCTGCAGAGAGAATCTCATGCACAAATAAAGGATGTAGACTTTGATGAGCTGCCACATGGAGGATGCAGTCCAGCTGCAGTACTGCAACTGTCCACATGGAGGCAGCGGCTCACACTTAAAGAGACAGAAGGAGATTAGAAAACAAAATTAAATGAATAAGTCAATGAAAACGATCTGCTTTTCCTCCACAGGGCGACCAATCAGGAGACCCCGAAGTGCTCACCCCTGCCTCTGCGGGGAGGAGACCCTGTAGAGATTCTGGTCCCTCGAGACATCACTGACCCTCTGAACCTGAAGGGAGGAGGTGGGGATCGAGAGGGAGAAGGGGGAGTCCTGCTGTCCCCCCTGAAGACCAGGAGGAGGAACAGGAACAGACACCATGTAGGGGGAGCAGGGGGAGGAGCAGGGGGAGGAGAGAAGGAGGCGATACCAGCTCGACTGTTCCCCCCAACAGCTGGACTCTCAGGTAAGACTGTACAGACACCTAGTGGATGCAGCCGGACACTGCAACACTCAACACGGGTCAGGAAATTAAATGAGAGCTGTGATTGTTCCTACCAACCACCAGGTGGCACTGTGCTCCTTTATTTATTGATAACAGGAGAAAGTTTACCTGCTTATAAACACGACACTCGTCCCCACAGACGGCTGCTTCTACATGCTAACAACATGCTAACAACATGCTTCTACATGCTAACAACATGCTGATAACATGCTGACAACATGCTAACAACATGCTGATAACATGCTAACAACATGCTGATA
>JAQMCX010000040.1:1200072-1205072 GCA_029814765.1 Acanthurus leucopareius | reverse complement strand
AAAAAGTCTGATAAGTCTTCTGGAAATACACTCGGTCTCAGTATCAGTTTTATATTTTGTATAGATTCATGTGATTACATTAAACCTCTCTAAGTTGTGTCACTGAATGTGTGGCAGGATGACTTTTGCAAGAATGCAGCTCAGATTAACGAGCTGTTGATGGGACCCTGAAGGCATGCTCTGCGTTCTCGCGTCCTGATTGGTCCGCTGGGCTCCGTGTCTCCGGACGTGCCCGTTCCAGAGAGTCACCTTGCCCCGGCTGCTGCAGCTGCCGTACCGGATAGAGAGCAGGTGGACCGCCCGGCGCAGAGGCACACAGGCAGGCAGGCAGCGGGAATCTGACCGGGGACCCTGACTCGGAGGAACATGGCGGACGCAAAGCCCAAAACCTCTCCGAAGGCCATAAAGTTCCTGTTCGGAGGCTTGGCCGGGTAGGTGCTGCTGCTAGCTGACATGCTAGCGTGCTAATGTCAGCGGTCAGGGGCTGCTGACAGAAGAGTAAACGGGCTGCAGGATTATTCTGCTTTAATCCTCCTGTTTGAAAAAACGCTGGATTATTCCGCTTAACTCAGCCGCTCAGTCACAAGTTACTAACTAGCTGGTGTCAGTAACCAGAGGCTGTAACGGCTCCGCGAGGCTCCGTTAGCTCGCGTTACCTGTTAGCTCACAGTGACTGGTAGCTACCCCGCGCGGGGCCGGTGTCACGCTGAAGTTGGTCACCACATTTATTTGTGTCTCTCTGGGCACGAGCGCTTACCTGTAACCCATGAACACTAACCATCGTTACCGTGAATTAACCGTCTGTTACTCTGACATCGTGCGTGACTGTCAGCGCTGCTGGGGACGCTGAGTAACGCGGACACAGACTCTGACAGTCCACCGGTTCGACGGGGAACACTGCGACCCTCTGGAGCTGCCAAGCTAGCTGTGTTCAGTCTGATGTTAGCGACGTTTTCAACCCCTCAGTTCATTTCAGAAGCAGTTTTTAACAGCGACAATCCTCACCACATCTGGATCGGACACATCTGGCAGCATGTCTCCTCTCAGATTCACTTCTCTAACAGCAGTTATTGGTGTTAGCAGGCTGGGCTAAAGCTAGCTGTTAGGGGCAGCTGGGCTAATGTTTGTAGCTTACAGACCAAAACATCATCTAACGCACCGTTTTCGTTGTTGTTGTCGTTAATCTAACGTGAGAATCGTCACCTTTGCTCTGCAGGCTAACTTCTCTGTCATGTTAGCTGCTCAGCTAACTCTCACGAGCTGTCAAAGGCAGTTTCAGTCAGTTTCCTGAGATCAGCCTCAACAAACTGAACCAACACTGGCAGCTGACAGCTGGCTGTCGCAGTGGGTCAGTGAGCGGTGGTCAGCAGGGCCGCAGCCCGCTCAGGAGGGGGTCTGAGGGGGTCTGAGAGGGGCTGAGAGGGTCTGAGAGGGTCTGAGAGGGGCTGAGAGGGTCTGAGAGGGTCTGAGAGGGGCTGAGAGGGTCTGAGAGGGGCTGAGAGGGTCTGAGAGGGTCTGAGAGGGTCTGAGAGGCTGGCTGGCACCGGACAGGCAGACTGTTAGCATGCTAACAGCATCCTGCGTGCCGTTAGCACAGAGCTCCAGCTGGGAGCTGGGTGATGACAGGTGTTACAGTGGTGGGATGTTGCAGTGAAGCCTCTCCTGTCTCACCTGTCTCTCCTGTCTCTCCTGTCTCACATGTCTCTCCTGTCTCTCCTGTCTCACCTGTCTCACCTGTCTCACATGTCTCTCCTGTCTCTCCTGTCTCACATGTCTCACCTGTCTCACCTGTCTCACCTGTCTCTCCTGTCTCTCCTGTCTCACCTGTCTCTCCTGTCTCACCTGTCTCTCCTGTCTCTCCTGTCTCACCTGTCTCACCTGTCTCACCTGTGTCACTGCAGTTTAAACTGGTCTCTTAAAACCAGAAAGACAGTTTTCTACCTTCTGCTGCTGATGTTCTGAGTGAAAATACTGAAGATGAGAGAGACAGAGTCACAGAGCTGCAGCAAATACTTAGTTTATAAAGACTGGCAAAGAAAATAATCAGAAACCGTTAAGATAATTGATTGATTGATTGATTGATTGATTTATTGATTTATTGATTGATTGATTGATTAGTTATCTTCCAGGCTAAAATGTTAAATCCATTTGTAGTTGCAGCTTCTTCAACGGGAGGATTTGCTGCTTGTTCTTTTCACTTTCTGTTAAACTGAGTTTCTTTGGGAGTCGATGTTTGTTGACGTCACGTTAAACTCTGTTTCTTTTCAGTTTCATTTTTAAACAGAAAAATAATCAGCAGATGAATAAAAAACTGAACTGATGTTTATTTCCTGCTGAGGCGTCAGCTGCCTGATGCTGTGAGGAGTTTCCTTCTGTTTCTACAAACTGGAGTTTTTCTCCTCAAACAGGCTGAAGTTCATTCTTCAGTGTTTGTCACTGAAGCGTGTTTGCGTCCCTCAGAGTCTGTCAGCGTGTGTCCTCCTCTGCAGAGGATCAGCTGCAGCTCCAGCAGGCTGCTGTGGCTGGAAACGGAGGTGAACTTTGACAGAAAGCAAACAGGTTTCTTCTGGACTTTGGCCGTGCGAGCTCATCATTAACCGACCTCATGGAGGCCGACTGTTTGATCCGGCTCTTCAGCCTGAAACCATCAAACGTCTCCAGCGACCGTTTGTTCGTGTGAATCCCATCAGACGTTACAAACTGGAGACGAATCAAACTTCAGGAGCAAGAAGTCAAACAGAAGATAAAAATAAGTCCAGCAGGAATCAAACTGAGCTCGTGTGCCGACACTTTTTACAGCGTGAAGACCAGCAGCTGCTGCATGTCCTTTAAATGTCACGACCCCCCCACCGCACACACACACACACACACACACACACACACACACACACACACACCACCAGCTCAGCTCTGTAAGTGAGTTCAAGATGTGGGTCCTTGAAAGCCTGGAAATGTTTGGAGTCATGGAGACAAACAGGTTGTGGATCCTGAATATGGAGCTGGAGTTCAAAGACTGATTGATAAATGATTATCAGACTTTTTCACCACTTTGTGATGTTTCAAAGACAAACGATCCTCAGCAGCGAAGCTTCGTCTCCTCTGAGCTGAGTTTGATGTTTCAGTGAGGGAAAGTTTGAAGTCACATGCACCACGCGTGTGTGTGTGTGTGTGTGTGTGTGTGTGTGTGTGTGTGTGTGTGTGTACGTCAGCAGCTTGAACTCAGATGATAAACAGCTAAAGGTCGTCACATGTTGACCCATCGGTCTGACTGCTGGTTACCTGCGTCTGTTTTGTCGTCTGTTTTGTCGTCTGTTTTGTCGTCTGTCGGGTCGTCTGTCGGGTCGTCAGTCCGGTCGTCTGTTTTGTCGTCAGTCGGGTCGTCTGTCGGGTCGTCAGTCGGGTCGTCTGTCGGGTCGTCTGTCGGGTCGTCAGTCCGGTCGTCTGTTTTGTCGTCTGTTTTGTCGTCAGTCGGGTCGTCTGTTTTGTCGTCTGTCGGGTCGTCTGCTCTCTGACGTCGTTGGTCTCAGGATCGAGGTGAAGCTCAGCGTTTGTGTCTGAACTGAAACACCTGAGTCACAGTAACAGACAGAGGAGCTGAAGGAGGCAGAGCTGTGAGCTAAAATCACTGTTTTTTTGAATGGAGTCTGGTGCTGCCTCTAACTCTTCAACATAAAGGTAAAAAACATGATGCTGATGAGTGACAGTGGACCTGCTCACCTGCTCACTGAGGCCACCTGCTTGACTGAGGATCGTAACCTTGTTCTCCTTCAGACCCTCAGTGTGATTCAGATCAGCCTCTGCACAGATGTTCCAGCCCAAACATCTGGACTGGGCAGAAGCATGTGAGATGGTTCTGCAGCATAAAATATTGATTTGATTGACGGAGCAGCTGCTCACCTGTTCACCTGCTCACCTGTTCACCTGCTCACCTGCTCATGAGGCTCAGCTTTCCTCTGAGCTCCATGTGAGGCAGAGCGAGCTGCTGGACTTGGAGTCTGATCCCCCCAGGATTCATAAGAAAGACGGAAAAGAACAAACTCCGGATGAGTTTTGAAGGAAGTTTGGAATCAACAGGCAGGTTTTGGAAATCCTTGAACACCCTTGAACACCCTTGAACATCCTTGAACACCCTTGAACACCCTTGAACACCCTTGAACATCCTTGAACATCCTTGAACATCCTTGAACAGTGGTTGAGAACGGAGCTCGGGTTCATCACTGAGTGAGCCTTCATCCTGACGTCCAGCACAGACTGACATGCAGCCTTTAGCCAGGAACGAGTGTGTGTGTGTGTGGGGGGGGGGACTGCCGCCATGTTTGTGACCTCACTGAGCGCCAAAGTCTCGTTTACGTCCAGAACACGTTTGAGCACCTGTCTGTCACAAAGCACCTGTCTGTCACAAAGCACCTGTCTCACTGTCTCATTCTAACTGTGGAAAAGTTTACAATTTTGGCAGCCTGTAACTCTTTTCCTCTCTCTCTCTCTGTCTGTGCCTGTCTCTCTCTGTCTGTCTCTCTCTCTGTGCCTTTCTCTCTCTGTCTGTGCCTGTCTCTCTCTGTCTGTCTCTCTCTCTGTGCCTGTCTCTCTGTCTGTGCCTGTCTCTCTCTGTCTGTCTCTCTCTCTGTGCCTGTCTCTCTGTCCGTGCCTGTCTGTCTCTCCAGGATGGGTGCGACAGTCTTTGTACAGCCGTTGGACCTGGTGAAGAACCGGATGCAGCTGAGCGGTCAGGGCACGAAGGCTCGCGAGTACAAAACCAGCTTCCACGCTCTGTTCTCCATCCTGAAGAACGAGGGCGTGGGCGGGATCTACACGGGGTGAGTGACGGGTCACCTGACTGGTCACCTGCCGGGTCACCTGACGAGTCACCTGCCGGGTCACCTGACGGGACACCTGACGGGTCACCTGACGAGTCACCTGCCGGGTCACCTGACGGGACACCTGACGGGTCACCTGACGAGTCACCTGACTGGTCACCTGCCGGGTCACCTGACGAGTCACCT
>JAQMCX010000040.1:1186417-1199972 GCA_029814765.1 Acanthurus leucopareius | reverse complement strand
GACAGGCTGACAGGCTGACAGGCTGACAGACAGACAGGCCGACAGACAGACAGACAGACAGACAGACAGACAGACAGACAGGCTGACAGACAGACAGGCTGACAGACGGACAGGCTGACAGGCTGACAGGCTGACAGACGGACAGACAGACAGACGGACAGACAGACAGGCGGACAGACAGACAGGCGGACAGGCTGACAGGCGGACAGACAGACAGACAGACGGACAGACAGACAGACAGACGGACAGACAGACAGACCGACAGACGGACAGACAGACAGACAGACCGACAGACGGACAGACAGACAGGCTGACAGGCTGACAGACGGACAGACAGGCAGGCTGACAGGCTGACAGACGGACAGACAGACAGACCGACAGACGGACAGACAGACAGACAGACAGACGGACAGACAGACAGACAGACAGACAGGCTGACAGGCTGACAGACAGACAGGCCGACAGACAGACAGGCTGACAGACGGACAGACAGACAGGCTGACAGACAGACAGGCTGACAGACAGACAGGCTGACAGGCTGACAGGCTGACAGACAGACAGGCCGACAGACAGACAGACAGACAGACAGACAGACAGACAGGCTGACAGACAGACAGGCTGACAGACAGACAGGCTGACAGGCTGACAGACAGACAGACAGGCAGTGACCATGTCAGACGTAAACTGTGTGAACTTTTCTCTGATGCATGTTTGTCTCTCTGTCTCCACAGCTTTAGTCATAGCTAAGGGTTTTAAGGACACCTCTGGGGGGCAGCTTGCTGAAAAGGTGTTCAAGGTTGTTAAGTACATGCGAGATAACAACTTTTAAGACAAGATGGCTGCCAGCCCCCTCTGCTCCAAACAAGATGGCTGCCACCCCCGCCTCCCTCCACCCATCCACCTAAGAAAATGGCCATTGTTTTGGGCTTTGTTTTTGTTTTTTATTATTATTACCTTCCAGGTGTATTTCTGCCATCAGGGATGAATATAAAGTGTTTAGTCTTGTTAAAGTCGTGTCTGGTGTTAAAGTGAGTGATGAGCCCGGCTGCCTGCGAGCAGCAAGCCAGTGTTACATTTTTTACAGTGGATATGACCAGTGTCTGATCAGCTCTGTGGAAACGAAAGCACACTGAAAAATAAAAAGACCATCATGTTTATTCTGCTGTGTGTGTGTGTGTATGTATGTGTTGCTGTCTTTGTGAGAACCTGTTTCAGTTGTAAGCTCTAAAGTGGGGACCTGTCTGCCTCGAGGGGACATTTAGTTTCAGTAAAAGGTCTAACTTGTTAGTTTGAGTCATACTCGTTACTGACGGTGAAAGTTCCTCTATAAATGCAGAAGATGATGGGAGAGGCATCGTAAGAATGTTAGCATGTTAGCATGTTAGCATGTTAGTGAGATCCAGCATGTTTCCTCGGCCCCGTAGCATCATGGGTGAGTTTGATGTTGGTCCCTCTGCATCCAGGCTGCATGGTGCGTTAAACACGTGATCACTCGAGGTAGATGCAACCAGTTTGAAGAGTAAAGCTGGAATAAACCCAACTGTTCCCTACCTGGAGCTCTACAATTACAATAACTGCTAATATTCCCCTTTTACTGCCATTTGTTGCTGGTTAGTTACTGCTACCAGTACTAGTACCACAGCTATATTTCTTTTGACGGTGTAATTACTGTTTCTAGTGTCAGTTAATATGTTGGAACTATATTTAATACTATGACTACTATTACAACTACTCCAACTATTACTATTATCACCACCACATCACCGCTAATCACACCACTGCCACTGCCACTTATAGTATTGTAACCACTGCTAACACTACAGTAAAGTAAAAGTAAAGACTCTGTTAAATATTAAAAAAGGTGTATGTACACACACATGTACACACACACACACACACACATAAAGTCATGTGCAGTTATATTTAGCTGCAGTAAAGGCTACAGGGACACTGGACAGGCTGCAGTGTGTGTGTACAGTGTCTTGGTGTGTGAGTGTGTGTTGTACAGTTAAAGGTGAGTGTAAAGGGTAAGGTCTCACATTTCCCCTTTAGATGAACTTTGACCTTCTCTGTCTGAGTTAGGGACCGTCACACTGGTTCAAACCGCAGAAAGAAAGTCGCATCAGTCAGTAAAGCTGCATGTGACAGAAAACACACGTGTGATGTTTAAAAACGTGTGCAGCTCAGCAGTGATTCAGTCTTTTATTCACATCAGTGAAAATCAGGCTGAACTCCCACTGATCCTCCTGAACGTTTTGCTTCGTTTGTCTGCAGAGCTGCACAGTGAAACCACACCAACTCCCCACCTGACAGCATCCAGAGGTGCACCTGCAGAGTGAAAACAACAGATTGACGGGAGAACAGTGACTCTGCGCTAACGTGCAGAGCTAACATGCTAACACTGTCAACGCTGCAGATACTTCTGACTGAACGACTGCAATGAAAAATACTGTCGAAACTATCAGCACAACTGCTACTGCTCAAAGTATTTATACTGATACTACTCACAGTAACACTGCTCCTGACTGCTGTTATTATCACAACCTGCTGTGTGTCACCTGCTGGTTATTCACTCCACGAACACTGCAGTACTGACACTCTGATTGTCACATCTACTGGAAATATTTTTTCCACAGTGTCCACAGTTACAGCTTGTACTCATGATACTGATCCACTACTCTCATGTTAATACTTGTAAGTACTTGAGTACACTTTAAATACTTTGGTTCTGTAGTTTCCTCATGATCACCTATTCAAAGTAAAGTGCTGTCTCCTGTTTTGACTGAGTCAGCTCTCTGTGCTGCAGGGTTTCTGTTTTTCTGCGCTGCTGTCCCATGCAGACGCTCCCTGCCTTCCTCCCCCCGGCCTCCTCCCCCCGGCCTCCTCCCCCTCTAAGGGAGCGTCTATAAAAACCCTGCAGCCTGACAGAAGGCCACTTTCCACATCAGTCGGACAGTCGGACGGACGGACGGACAGACGGCCAAAGACGACGCCTCCTCTCTTCTCTGACGACAGAACTCAGGTAGGCTCACCTTTTAGACTGACCAGCTGTTTCCTGTTTGTCTCTCCCTCAACTTCATGACCTCTGGTGTTTTATTTTGAAAGTCTGGTTAAGTTTGCAGAGGGGGTTTGGCTGTTATGTCAGAAATCTGCACAAATTCCTTCCGTCTGAATCTTTCCTTGTTTCTGATTCGTCATCAAAGAGAAAAGAAAACTGTTCAGTGCTTCGACTTTCAGCTGCCTGAAGGTCAAAGAGCCGCAGAGCAGAGATGAACCGCTGACAGCCGACGGACGGCAGGCTGAGGCACAAAGTCCAGACAGACAGACAGGCAGGCAGGCAGGCAGACAGGCAGGCAGACAGGCAGTGTCAATAATCTGTTGAACCTGAGCTGATCACTTCAAGCAGATTCCTTTGAATTACACAATAAAACATCCTGAGTGTGTTTCATCCTTTAATAAACTTCATGCACCGAAAACACAGGCAGTGAGACAGTTACAGTGAGACAGTTACAGTGAGACAGTTACAGTGAGACAGTTACAGTATCAGAGCCCAGGAACAGTTGAAGTATCAGCAGTGATCAGAAGTGTTGGTGTAGAATAAGAATCAGTGTTTGTAGTAACTGGTACTCGTAGTTTTCACAGTAACTAAGTAAAGAGTAAAGTGCCCCCTCGCTTTGAATGTTTAGGGTTATTGTTATTTATTTATTGATCATTTTATTAATTTTACTCTTTTCTCCTTTTTTATTTTCTGGTAAAACACTTGAAGCTGCATTTAATGTCACGAAAGGTGGAAGATAAATGAGGTTTGTTCATATTATTTATTATTCTTAAGAGTGTGTGTGTGAACAGCAAGATCTTTATAAAGTTCATCGGAGGTTTCAGGTGTAGTGTGACCGTTCAGCTGCTGTCAGACCTATCACTGCACACACACACACACACACACACACACACACACACACACATGTTATATAACAGACAGAGATAAACCACATTCTGAGGAAATCTGTTCAAACTGTTGTGAAAGCAGAATCTTTAGCAGTGACAGCAGAGTCAGCACCACTCTTAGCATTATTAGCATTGTTAGCACCAGTGTCAGTGGTGCCGTTAGCAGTGTTAGCAGTGTTAGCAGTGTTAGCAGTGTTAGCAGTGTTAGCAGTGTCAGCGGAGGTCTGTTTCAATGCAAATGTCAAAGTTGAACACTTGAACCGTTGTGCTCCTGCATGTTTGCTGAAGTTGCTGCAGTCAGTGACTGAGGGGCTGTTGAAGTGGAGGAGAGCTGCTGCAGCTGCACCAACGTCTCTCACACTGAAGGAAAGGAGAGAAAAACACTTCTTTTTGTGAGAGAAGGAGGCAAACTTGTATCTCTGCTTGCTCCTGAAAAACACTTTGGGGTTCAAACATTAAACATGAACGTGTGCTCAGACGTGCAGACGTTCAGTCTGCAGCAGGACGAGGCCTCACTGTGAGTCAATGTAAATGCCGTCCATGTGACCTGTGACGGCAGACGATTGGTCCGTCTCAGGCCTCAGGTGCTCAGAGGAGCTCACCTGCTCCACCTCCTGGTCCCTCACTGTGATTGGTCTGAACTGAGGCTTCAGCAGGTTGCTCTTGTCACCATGTGGACAGGTTTTTTTCAACTGATGATGACATCATCAAAGCGCTGTGACACAGTTAGCCAACATGTTAAACATGTTGGATGACGGCGTTTGAAGGCACACGAACGAGGCCGTCTCACCGGAGCGCTGCTGGGAGACTGCAGCTCCGTGTTTAACGTGACTGTCAGGTGGTCGTTGAGCCTCAGGTGTTTGACAGGACACAGCGTCCAAGATGAGGTGGGACGGTGAGAGGACGAGGAAGGACAAGAGCCTGGAGTTCGGTGAACCCGGTTAGAGTTCACATCTGTTGTCTTGTGGGTTTCGGAGCTGAAGGCGTCGAGTTCTGTGCTGCTGCTCACGTAGCTCAGCAACAGCTGACAGGAACAGACCTTCAGCTATCACAGAGGCTAAAGAGGCTGATATCATGTTCGCAGGCACAAATACCTCTTCAAATGTCAGGAACGTGAAGAAGAGTGTGTGTGTCTGTGTGTGTGCTGTAATCCTATAAGAGCAGGGAGGAGGTCATGACCTCTGCAGAAAGGTCAGGAGAAAGGTCAAGGGGCTTCACACACTACATGTTCTCTACTAAGAACTGAGAGGAAGAAAGACGATTTCCACCCCCCCTCTGTCCCCAGAATGGTCTCTCCCTTTCTCCTATTGGCTGTAGTAACTGCTCATCATGAATGAAACTCTGTAATTGGCTGAGTGAAAGGGGTGGGCGGGGCCTGACAGAGGGCAGGGCCTGCTGCAGGCGTCATGAGGGCATCATGGCGTTACACAGGATCTCTGCAGCAGGTCTGACACACACACACACACTCACTCACACACACACACTCACACACACACACTCACTCACACACACACACACACACACACTCACACACACACTCACACACACACAGTTTGACCTCTGGTTTCTAACTGGTTTGTTTTTTGTTTTTTGTTTTTTTTTTCAAGGTCACTTTTTTTTCTTTGACAAATTTCAAACTTTAAAAAACTTTATCGGCATAAATGTGAAACAAATCAGAGTCGAAGCTGAAACTTTCAGCTCCGACTCGAAGAGGAGAAACAACATCGGCACAAAAACACTCGTCTCTCTCGTCTTTCACTGGTTTCGGTGCTTTTTGAGGTTTTCAGGGTCTCGTTTAAAGTTTCAGCTCTTGTTATAAAAATGCAGTTTGCTGCTGAAGCGTTCTGTCACCTTCAGGACGCAGTTTCTGTTTTAATGAGTCTAGAATGGATTCCAACAGGAACAGGAACTGGTCTTTGTGTCAGTGTCCTGGATCAGATTACAAACCTCCTGTCTGTCTGTCTGTCTGTCTCCCTCCATCAGTCAGGATGTCCATCACTAAGATTCATGCCCGGGAGATCCTGGACTCCAGAGGAAACCCCACAGTGGAGGTGGACCTGTGGACCGCCAAGGGTGAGCACCGTCACTTTGTGTAGTGAGGACGGCTAAGTTTCTGTGATTGGCCAGTCAGAGCTAACGAGCAACTTACAGGCCAGTGTGGTTTACTTTTAGCCTAGCTTAGCACAAAGACTGGAAGCAGAGGGAAACTGTTAGCTAAACTCAATCTACAGAGAAAACCTCCATGTCCTAACTGTCTGTCTGTCTGTCTGTCTGTCTGTCTGTCTGTCTGTCCCTCAGGTCACTTCAGGGCAGCTGTTCCCAGCGGTGCATCCACCGGAGTCCATGAAGCTCTGGAGCTCCGTGATGGAGACAAGAGTCGTTACCTGGGCAAAGGTGCGAGCAGAAACACGCCGAGTGTTCGAACCCCCACAGGGCGAAGCACCGAGGCCGCCGGCTGAGTTCCAGCAGACGTTTTCAGTCGTTTCGTTTCAACCCACTTGTCTTTGTCCCTGCAGGTACGATGAAGGCTGTGGAACACGTGAACAAGGACATCGCCCCCAAGCTGATCGCCAAGGTATCCTCAGATCAATCTGATCCATTTGTTAGATTAAAAATCCAAATAAAGTGAATGTGATTCACTGTTTTTCCTGTCTGTCTCCCTGCCTGCCTGTCTGTCTCTCCAGAACCTCAGCGTTGTCGAACAGGAGAAGATCGACAAGTTCATGTTGGAGTTGGACGGCACTGAGAACAAATGTAAGGACCTGTCTGTCAGTCTGACCTGTCTATCTCTCTGTGTGACCTGTCTGTGTGACCTGCCTGTCTCTCTCTCTCTGTCTGCAGCTAAGTTTGGTGCTAACGCCATCCTGGGCGTGTCGCTGGCCGTCTGCAAGGCCGGAGCAGCAGAGAAGGGAGTTCCTCTGTACCGCCACATCGCTGACCTCGCCGGACACAAAGACGTCATACTTCCTGTCCCTGTGAGTGGGAGGGGCTTCTGACTGGTGGGAGGGGCTTTAGCTCACATTTGAAATACCTGAATCAAAACCTTTAGTGGACAAAGATAATCACCAGTTATGAGAATCGTTTATTCGGCTAAAAAGGCTGAAAGAGTCCATGAAGTTGGAGATGGTGAGTGTCGAGATAAACAGCTTTCTGCTCCTGTTCAGGCCTTCAATGTCATCAACGGAGGAAGCCACGCAGGAAACAAACTGGCCATGCAGGAGTTCATGATCCTTCCTGTAGGAGCCGCCAACTTCCACGAGGCCATGAGGATCGGAGCGGAGGTGCTGCAGATGTACCTTTATAATCACCTTCATTTCTGCACAGTTCCAGGTGAATGTTCACTGACTGTGTGACACTGCGTGCAGGTTTACCACAACCTGAAGAGTGTCATCAAGGCAAAGTACGGAAAAGACGCCACCAACGTGGGAGACGAGGGCGGCTTCGCACCCAACATCCTGGAGAACAACGAAGGTGAGACACTCACCTGTCTGTCTGTCTGTGTCACCTTCAGGGTGCAGAACTTCATATAAGTGATTAAGACCCAGAATAAACTTTTGTCGCGATATTAATTACATCGCAGGTAAAGTTTTCAATAAATAATTTAGCATCATTCTCAAATGTGAGTTGAGCATTTGTTGGTCTAATTTTATGACAGTTACACTGTGATGTGATCATGTTGCTCCACATCAACCAGCACTTTGGCTCACAGATGTTCTGCAGATGCAGGAAGTGTTGATGAGAGCGAACGTGAGAGCTGCAGGATTTGAAGGTTGCTTCAGGTGTTTGGCTTCATCCAAACACCTGAGACCTTCACAATTCTGACGGACTCACCTCCACCGAGTCCCTCTCCAGTCCTGCACAGATCACAAACACACTTGTTTGACCTCTTATGTTCCTCTCTTTGCAGCTCTGGAGCTGCTGAAGTCGGCCATAGAGAAGGCCGGTTACCCCGACAAGATCATCATTGGGATGGACGTGGCCGCCTCCGAGTTCTTCCGCAGTGGAAAGTACGACCTGGACTTCAAGTCCCCCGACGACCCATCCAGACACATCAGTGGAGACAAGCTGGGAGACCTGTACCGCAGCTTCATCAAGAACTACCCCGGTAACCACACACACATCCACACATCCACACACAGACGCCTCACTGCTGAACGGGAAACACTTCCTGGAGAAAATGAGTTCTTGATGCTGATTGGCTGATTTAGCTTGACTTCACAGTTATAAAGAATGTCACAGACCTTCATGTAGGAGATGAGTTACAGACGTAACAGGAGTCAGTGCAAACTCTTATTCATAAAATATTAATCACGTAAATTCAGATTATAAATCCAGTGAGTGTGAACGAGCCTCACTTTCGTTTCATACATCACTCACGGTCACGCCATCGTACGAGCTCATGTGCAGCCGAACAGAGTGAAACTACAAACATTTTGAAATATGAAGGATGTTTAAAGTCATCAGAGGCTGATTTGTTCATGTGATGGATGAAGAGTTCAGAAACCTGAAGAACTCGCAGACTGACAGATCAGCTGTCTGAGGAGGAAACATGCGACAGAACTTAAACACATCATGTGATTCAGCAAAACAAGCTTGCAAATGAATGAATGATGCAGGAAAAAACGTAAAATCATGTATCAACATATGAACGACAAAAAAATCACAATGTTAGAAATACAGAAGAAGAACAAAAGGCACAAAGAAGAAAAACACAAATTTATCTGAGTCAAAAACTACTTAAATACTGGAGCCAAATCCTTTCAAAATACTTTTTACAGATGTTTGTTTCTAAAGGACCCATTAAGATTTAAAGGACAATGAAAGACATTAAAGGGACAAATTAACTTGTTGGCAGAATTCCAGACTGGTTTATTCTTTATTTTACGAAATAAACAAGTTTCTGAGCAGCACATGGCAGTTCTGCACCGGAAGGAGGCTTGTATGTGCATATTTCAGCCTCCAGGGGTCAGTATAACCCAAAGAAAGAAGAGACTGTTTTTCACATTTGATAACTGTCTGTCTGTCTGTCTGTCTGTCTGTCTCCAGTCCAGTCTATTGAGGATCCATTCGACCAGGACGACTGGGAGAACTGGGCCAAGTTCACGGCCTCTACAGACATCCAGGTGAGACAGACAGACAGGTATGCAGACAGACAGCTGTGGAACTCAGATCTTTTACTGAGGCAAAAACAATATCACAGTGTACAAGTACTGTGTTACAGGTAACAGTACTGCATTTAGAACTTTACTTCATTTAAAGTAAAGTAGTACTGATGTGGAAATATCCTTAAAGTACACAAAGTAAAAGTACTTCCTGTGCAGAATGAACCCTTTCACAGTAAAGTTTGAGTCCCAGCGGCTCAAACTGGTGCAACATTTTCACCAGTTTGATTCCACAGGTGGGACTTTTGTTTGTACGTGACTCTGCGTGTTTCCTCGGAAGTTTCACACGTTAGTCTGAAGGTTCTTCACCTGAAATTTAACACGATTTTGAAAAAGTGAATAAATTTGAATTTTTTACTTGTTAATTTTTATTTTGTTAGTTTGTTTAATTCTATCCATATTTCACATAAAACATGTCACACATGACATTCACAGAGATGCAGAAAGTCATTCTGGCTCGTAAAAACACACATAACTTTATTTTGAGATTTATAAATATGCTCAGTGGCCAAAAATATGTGGACGGCTGTGTGGTTGCTGACCTGCTCCTCAGTTCCAGTGGACGGAGATCCTGATGCTCCAGCTCACAGTGATGTTTCCACACCGTTCACCATCATCAGTTGTAACGTTAATCAATTTGAACGTCCTCATAGTGTCATTTAAACATAAACCACCACCTGCACACCCCCACGTGTTTCCAAGACAACTGCTGGTTGGATGAAACAACAGGAAGCAGCTTGTCATTGATTAAAAGTGTTTGTATTGATCCTCTGATCAACACAAACTCACACAGACTCACCTGTGTGGTTTTATTGACCAATCAGATTGTAGGAGACGACCTGACGGTGACCAATCCCAAGAGGATCCAGCAGGCGGTGGACAAGAAGGCCTGCAACTGTCTGCTGCTCAAAGTCAACCAGATCGGCTCCGTGACCGAGTCCATCCAGGCGTAAGACACCAGCCTGTCTGTCTGTCTGTCTGTCTGTCTGTCTGTGTGCTTGCCTGTCTGTCTGTCTGATTAACTGTAATGTTCTTGTTTTTTGTATTTGAGCAAAAATTCAACCAATAATCTTTTCTTTTGACTCCGCCCATCTGACTTTCTCTTTTTCTTTACCTGTCTCTCTACCTGTCTATCTCTCTCTGTCTCCATAACTGTTCTTTCCCTCCCTGTCTCACTCTCCCCCCTCCCTCCCCTTGCACCTGTCTGTCTCTCAGGTGTAAGCTGGCTCAGAGCAGTGGTTGGGGTGTGATGGTCAGCCATCGCTCCGGAGAGACTGAAGACACCTTCATCTCTGATTTGGTGGTCGGACTCTGCACCTGACAGGTATGCAGACAGACAGGTAGAGAGACAGACACAGTGTAGAGAAGGAGACAGATGAAGAGACAAATAGAGACACAGGTAGAAAGACAGGTAAAGAAGACAGGCTGGATGGAAAACAGACAGAAAAAAAGACAAGTAAACAAGTTAGAAGACAGAAAGGCAGAAAATTATGCAGGTAGACAGAGAGACAGGCTGATATGTAGACAGGTGCACAGTCTGTTCACAGAGAGACAGGTAGAGACACAGACAGTCATAAATGCAGTCAGACAAGCAGACAGACAGGTTGACTGCTACAAGAAACAGCAGTGTACAGTAAAATCTGTCTCTTTCTTTACCTGTCTCTCTTTTCCAGATTAAGACCGGCGCCCCCTGCAGGTCGGAGCGTTTGGCCAAATACAACCAGCTGATGAGGTAAGAACTTCCTGTCATTAACACCTTTCAAAGTAAAAGCAGCAAAGTAGAGTCAAACAGTTGACCGATGGATGAAAACACAAAGCTGACAGACAGCTGAACTCCTTTGACCTCTGTAACCTTTGACCCCTGTGACCTCTGTGACCCCGGTGACCCCTGTGACCTCTGACCTTTGTCCTGCAGGATTGAGGAGGAGCTCGGGGACAAGGCCAAATTCGCTGGCAAAGACTACCGTCATCCAAAGGTCAACTAAAGCTCTGCCCTGACTTGCTATCTGTTGCCATGACGACCGTCTGACATCTGATGACCCCTGAAGCCCCGCCCCCTAAAGTTAGGAGCGAGAGGTTGGAAGTCACCGTGGGGTTTAGCTATAATTCCATGAATGATGTTTTCTATATAAAACACAATAAAGATTAAAGAACAAAACAAAGGTTCCGTCTGAATTTGTTCGTAGTTTTTAATCGTGTGCTGGTTTTAATAAACACGTCTCCTCAGTTAAAAACATAAAAATGCAGAATTTTAAAGCAGTTTCTTTACTAGAAGGCTGTTCAGTTTTACCCCAGTGTGGACAAAATAATAGAGAATAAAAAAACTACTTCCACAACTATCTCGAGCTAGACTTGTTGCTAAGTAACAGGACGAGCTTCAAGGACTCCAGGATCCTCTTCAAGGACCCCTGGAACCTCTCAGATGATGATGTGGTGATGGTCCTTGACTTCTGACATTGTCCCGTGGACCCCTGGTTCCCCTTGAGGTGCACTGGGGCAGTTTTTCTGGGTTTTGTCATGTGGGTCAAATATAACTGATGTTACAGCAGCAGCCATGCTAACCTCTTCAGGAGTCACCATAGTTGTTTTCAGATGAACCGTCGATGCACAGCGGGGTCATGGTGGATTGCTGGTGGTTCTCCTGAAGCTCAGCAGCAGTTCTGTCCTGCAAACACTGTGGGAGGGAAGTGGGAAAAGTTTTTAACCCTGCTGATATTGACCTTCTCATTGTTGCCAGTGATGCGACCCATCATTGACGGGTTGTCTGCAGACTTTATGCAGTGGGGGTGGGGGGGTGACAATAAACCTGGGGTATTTAAGTAGAGTACAGCAGTGGGCCTAGGACACAACCTTGGGGGGTTGAATGTGATTCTGATGAAGGAGCATCAGCTCTGACTGCCTGTGGGTAACCAGTCCAGAAGGAAAAGACCCAGTTTCACAAACAGGTTGATTCTTTTGTCCCTGAGCTGACTGACCAGCCAAAGGAGGACTATTGTGATGAGTGTGGAACTTTAGTTAATGAACAACAGTCTGACACAGTTTCACCTGCCAAAGTCCAGGTGAGAGGGGGAGGTGAGCAGCACGAGGGTAATGGTGTTATGTGTGGATCCATTCACTCTGTGGGCGAGTTGTAAAGGGTGGAAAGAGGCGAGTTGAGGGGGGTGATGATGTTCATGTCAGGTCTTAAGTCTTAACAATGTTTCACAGGGTGGAGGTAATGGCTGCAGAACAGTCCTCAGCTCCACCTCACATTTTAAGACTGAGCCAACAAATCCATCTGGTCAGAAGAGAAGCAGCTGAGGATCCTTGCAGACCCACTTGACCACCTCCCACTTAAGTCATGAACCAATCAGATGCAGCAACTTGTTTTTGTCCTCTAATTTCTCGTCAAACTGTCTTTCTTTGTTTTTATCACAGTGATCTTTGTGATGTCACTGCTTTGACATCTGTATTAATGTTTTACAGTTATCATTTCAGGTTCTTTAATATGACTTCTAAATGTGATCAGTTTGATTTGTTTACACTCTTTGACCTTCACCTCCTCATGGACACTCATCAGGTTTAAACAAGTGATTCAGGACAAGTTTGTGTAGTTTAGTGACTCTGACTTTAAACACACAAACCAAACCAACAAAAAAAGTTATGAGAGTTTTAGCAGCAGAAGAAGAAAACAGTGTTACATGAGGATTGTTGTGTCTCTTCCCCATTTCTCTTTGTGGAGTTCTGCTTTCACTCATCCAGATTTGTGCTGCATTTAAGTGCAATCTTATCCTGAATGTGCATTTTTAACTTGACTTGTGCAATTTCATTCTTTATGTTTACAGCATGTTTACATATTTCTTATTTTCCCCCAGTTACCACATTTCTTCTCTTCCAAGCAACATAATTTTGTTGTGCTGTGCACTAAACTTTAAATACTATAAATGACAACAACGTCAACATGAATCCTGAATCTCTAAACACAAACAGCGTCGCTGTGACTCCTCAGATAAGAGGAGACCTTTAGTCTTTCTTATCGAGTGGCCAACCCACTTTGACCTTCTTTAACTGCATTTGTGTCATAAATAATCAGTCAGAATTAAAAGTGATAGTTTCTCAGCGTGTCAGTAGATTTCCAGGTCGATGGCAAGTGAAATGAAGTCTTGATTCGAAGTTGAAGTGTTAGTTTAGTGAGGAGCAGATTGAAGAGGACTTTGTGGTTGTTTTCACAAGAAGATGAAGACGTTGGTGGTGTTTGTGATCCTCCTGCTTGGTAAGATAACCTTCCTCTCTCTGATCTGATCATCACCTCAGTCCACCGTCGTGTCTTTCATTTGTTTTCCTTCATCTGAACCTCTCCATGTTTTACTCAAATACAAGCATGAAGATCATGTTGAAGGCAGCATGTTTTCAGTGTTTCTTTAACTCCTGATGAAGGTAGCAGACTGTACAGTCAGACTGTCCTCAGC
>JAQMCX010000040.1:1167448-1186317 GCA_029814765.1 Acanthurus leucopareius | reverse complement strand
AGAGACAGGTGGAGAGACAGACAGGTGAGCAGAGAGACAGGTGGAGAGACAGACATGTGGAGAGACAGACAGGTGAGCAGAGAGACAGGTGGAGAGACAGACAGGTGAGCAGAGAGACAGGTGGAGAGATAGACATGTGGAGAGACAGACAGGTGAGGAGAGACAGACAGGTGAGGAGAGACACAGGTGGAGAGACAGACAGGTGAGGAGAGAGACAGGTTGAGAGACAGACAGGTGAGGATAGAGACAGGTGGAGAGACAGACAGGTGAGCAGAGAGACAGGTGGAGAGACAGACATGTGGAGAGACAGACAGGTGAGGAGAGAGACAAGTGGAGAGACAAACAGGTCAGTAGAGAGACAGGTGGAGGGACAGACAGGTGAGCAGAGAGACAGGTGGAGAGACAGACATGTGGAGAGACAGACAGGTGGAGAGACACAGGTTGAGAGACTGACAGGTCAGTAGAGGGACAGGTGGAGGGACAGACAGGTGAGCAGAGAGACAGGTTGAGGGACAGACAGGTGGCTGTCTGTCTGCTCTCAGTGAGTTCTGGCAGAAGCAGTTTGAACAAACGGCTGCAGAGGAAAAGTTTTGTTTCTTCAGAGTGAAACCTGAAGACCTGCAGCTCCTCCTTCAGCACGAGGAGCCGCCTGACCTCTCCGTGACCTCAGGAGGGAGGCACGCCTCACCCATGTGAGAGAGACACATGACGGGCGGGAGGAGGAACATGAGCACCCCTTGAACCCGACACTCCCTGTGAGGAGGAGGAGGAGGTTTTCTGGGAAGCTGGACTGGACGTCCTCCTGGAGAACATGAGCCATCAGTGGTTTTTTTGGTTTTTTTTGGTTTTTTTTATTATCATTATTTGTCACATACACAGTTATACACAGTACAATGTGCAGTGAAATGTGCTTGGTATCAGCATCCAATCGCAAAAAAGGTTCAATAAAAATATGTACACGTAAAGCAAATCAAAGCAAATGGAACATTGTCATATAAAGTATGAGGTGCAGTTTGTAAAAAGGTGTAGAGTGTATCGTGCAGGTCCGGTTTGAAGCTCAGAGTTGAGCAGACGGATGGAAGCTCCTCCTCATCCTCTCAGTGGCAGTCTTTGGGCAGCGGTAGAGCCGACCTGACGGCAACAGAGAGGAGAGAGAGTTTCCAGGATGGCGAGGCTGCTTCGGGATCTTCACAGCCCTTGATCTGCATCGCTGGGTGTAAATGTCCTGCAGGTTGGGGACGGTGGATCTGATAGTCTGCTCAGCTGAGCGGACCACCCTTTTGAGGGCTATGAAGTCCTGTTTGGTGCAGCTACCCATCCAGGTGGTGATGCTCCCGCACAGGATGCTCTCAGTGGTGCAGGTGTAAAAGTTCCTGAGCACCGTGAGCGGGAGCCTGAAGTCTCTCAGGCGTCTGAGGTGGTAGAGACGCTGTCTGGCCTTCTTCACAGTGGTCTGTATATGAAGTGACCAAGACAGATCTTGTGTGATGGTCACACCAAGATATTTGAAGTTGTCCACTCTTTCCACCTCAGACCCACTGATGCAGAGTGGATGGAAGACCCTCTGCCTTTTCCTGCTGAAGTCCACGATCAGTTCCGTTATTGAGCCACATCTCTGTAAAGATGAGAGCGCCACAGTTTCTGGTTTCTCTTTGCTGAGTCAGCCCGAGTCTTATTTCATCCATTTTATTGTCCTGCAACCGGACATTTGCCAGGAGCAGGCTGGGTAGTGGAATAGCCTTGGGTCCAAGGCTTCTTAGCTTTACTCTTATCCCGGCTCGTTTCCCTCTCTTCCTGGGTCGACCACACCGCTTGCAATGATGTCTGGTCCGAATGTTTTGATTGTAAGATCTTTAGATGCCGAGAGCAGAGATCTCCTCAAGATCCACTGCACTTAATCCAATAATTGCACTTCCTTTTCTGATATTGATGAGTGTATTACTGTCATAAGTAATACGATTCTCAGTAATAAAAAACAGAGATTTGCTCCTTTTTCGTTTTGTTTACAGAACCTGGTATTTTGGAGAATATTGTAAGGGATAATGCCTTAAGGGTAAATGCCTCCTTTGGCTCTTGTAGGTTACATAGCATCTATTGATATCTGCACTATGGTGTCTTACATAAGTGTGAACAAACTGCAAAGCCTCTAGTGAATGTAATCAAGGACTTTTTGAGCCTGTTCATTTTGAAGGGCAAGGACCAATGGCAAAATAGAAACAATCAATGGTATGACTTCCTTCCTCAGTCAAAGGTTTAACTTCATCATTCAGTCAGGGAAAGACCTTTAAAACATAGTGATATCATTGTAAAAGAACAAAATAAGTCATTAGTCCACTGCTTTACTTTCCCATGCTTTCATATTTTACATCCCCATATTTCCCGCACTCTTTCTCTATTAGGAGATGTAATTGGTGTTTTCTGTCCTGATTATGCCAATGGCCTAGTTTGTGTTGCAGCCTAACAGGAAACCTCCTACTATTACAAACAGTTCTTTGCCTCTCTGACAGTGTAAAAACTGTATCCTCAAGGCTACAGGCTGTAGCTATATATCTTTTATTACCATGGAAACGGTGGCGCATACACATGCAGCAGCTGGTGGCTCCCTCAACTTTAGCATAACAAAACGAAAAAGGAGCAGTCCTCTCGTTTTTATCACTGAAAATCTTATAACTTATGACAGTAATAAGCTCATCAATATTAGTAGAGGAAGAGCAATGATTGGATTAAGTGCAGCGGACCTCGAGACGATCTCTGCTCTCGGCATCTCCAGATCCGACAATCAAAACATTCGGACCAGACGTCATCGCAAGCGGTGTGGTCAACTCAGGAAGAGAGGGAAACGAGCCGTGATAAGAGTCAAGCTAAGAAGGCTTGGGACCAAGGCTATTCCACTACCCAGCCTGCCCCTGGCAAATGTCTGGTCACAGGACAATAAAATGGATGAAATAAGACTCAGGCTGACTCAGCAAAGAGAAACCAGAAACTGCGGTGCTCTCATCTTTACAGAGATGTGGCTTTCATAACAACATACCGGATGAGGCCTTAGCGCTGGGCGGGTGGAGTCTGTTCCTGGCTGACAGAACACAAAACTCTGGAAAGACGAGAGGGGGCGGACTCTGTGTTTACATCAATGATGCTTGTTGCACAGGTGCAGTCAGAGTGAATGGAAAATTTTCACCTGACATTGAGTTTTTATTGCTAAGATGCTGGCCATATTACCTGCCCAGAGAATTCACCAGTTACTGTCATAAGTAATACGATATTCAGCAATAAAAACGTGAGACTCGCTCCTTTTTCATTTTGTTATGCTAAAGTTGAGAGAGCCACCAGCTGTTGCATGTATATGCGCTGCCGTTCCCATGGTTACATCTCCTTTTGTTTATTTTTTGCGGAGTTTCTTTTTTCCTTGTCATCTGGGTTGATGTTCAATCTGATAGTGTGTTAAGTGTGATGATCAGTGTAGACATTTGTCACATTACTATGCCATACAATATGGGTTGCCCTAAAAAATGTATTCAAACAAAAAAAATATACATGGGACTTGTAAAGGTGGTCTCATTGAATATCTCTGGTTGTAATCATCCTATTAAACGTAAGAAAATAATCATTTATTTGAAACAACTTGTATCAGATATCACCATGATACAGGAGACCCACTTAAAGAGGAATCTGAAAAATTTAAGAAAGGATGGATTGGTCAAGTATATTTGAGTGCCTATAACAACAGAAGCAGAGGTGTTAGTATCCTTGTAAGGAAAAATGTAAACCTAATCATCCATAAAAGCATGACTGATCGGGAGGGTAGAACCCTTGATGCACATCTGGATAACCAGAAAGTCACCGTCATGAATATATATGCTCCTAATGTGTTAACTCCTGATTTTTTCCATGAGTTTACAATGTTATAAGAACCATCGGAAACCATAATATTATTCTTGGTGGACACTTTAATCAGGTCATGGACATTTATTTGGACAGATCTGGGGACAGACAAGGGGTATGTCAGACATGTACAGTTATTGATACAGTCATGGAAGAGCTGAGCTTAATAGATATCTGGCAAATGCTTCACCCTCTAGAGAAAGATTTTACCTTCTTCTCCCATCTACATCAAACACATTCCCGAATTGATTATATAGTGTCCAAGAGCCTTGTTAATCAGATCCAGAATTCTTCCATTGGTAATATTGTTATTACTGATCATGCACGAGTTGATATAATAATAAACAGCTTTGACAGTGAAGAGAAAACCATATGTTGGCGATTCAATAATTCACTACTGCAAAATGATGCATCAAGTTCTTTTATAATGTCAGCAATAGAAGAATACTGGACATATAATGTTGGCTCCGTCTCTGATCCTGGCACTGTCTGGGATGCATTCAAAGCAGTCCTGAGAGGGCGACTAAATCAATATTGCTCATATCAAAAGAGGAAGGAGTCTGAAAAATTACTTAACTTAGAGCAACAACTGAAACATCTGAAACTTCAATATATTCGAAAACCAGACCAAATTATATGGAATAATATGAATACAGTAAAATTTGAAATAAACAGCATTCTCCAAAAGAAAGCTAAATTTGCCCTATTTTGCACTAAACAACGTTATTATGAACAGGGTGCGAGAGCAGGAAAACTGTTGGCACGTAGAGTTAAACAGCTCAGTGCACAAAATGTTATTGCGTTGATTTTTAATACCCAAAATGAATTAATTACAGGAAAAAGGGAAATTAATAAAGTATTTCAGGACTTTTATCAGGAACTTTATACAACATAAGGGGAGGTTGCAACAGACCAGTATGAGCATTTTTTTCAACCTCAGAGGTGCCTCATATCTCTTCATCCAATAGGGAACTACTGGAAAAAGAAATCTCATTACAAGAGGTAAAAAATGCAATAAAAGGCCTTAGATCAGGCCTTGCCTTGACGATGGTTACCCATCAGATTTTTACAAAAAATTCAGCGACATACTTGCCCCTAGGTTATTGGATGTATTTCGTAGTGTGCTGACAAAGGGCCTACTACCTGGAAGCATGAGGAAAAGTTTGATTACAGTAATTCATAAAGGATACAAGGATACAAGGATACAAGGATACAATGAAGTTTATTTATCATTATACAACAAGTTGTATAATGAAATTAAAATGTGGTTCCCTCTTGATTGATTAACTGATTGTATAAAAAAGATAAAATTATTAAACATGGAGGAGTGCAGATGGTGCATTAAGCAGTCTCACAGCCTGAGGGAAGAAGAAGAATAAAAAAGGGAAAGATCCTCAGCAATGTGGCAGTTATAGACCCATCTCATTAGGAAATGTAGACGGTAAGATACTTGCCAAAATACTGTCAAATAGATTGGATGATATACTTCCTACAATAATACATCAAGACCAAGTAGAATTCATCAGGGGACGATCATCTGCATATAACTTGAGAAGGCTGCTGCATATACTGTGAGGAAATAGATACAGCCCAGACCCTGTCATGGCCTTCTCTCTAGATGCAGAGAAGGCCTTCGACAGGATCAAATGGGGCCTTTTATTTTATACATTGAATAAATTTGGTTTCGGACCATCGTTCTTAACATGGGTTAAAATTAATATGTGGACCCCATGGCATCAGTGTTGTGTAATGGTATCTTGACGTCTCCATTCAATCTATACAGAGGCACAAAACAAGGCTGCCCACTTTCTCCCCTCATCTTTGCAATTGCCCTTAAGCCTCTGGCTATTGCAATACGAAACAATGTAAATATTAAAGGGGTCATAGCTGGTCATCAGGAGCATAAATTATTTTTGTACACTGATGATATATTGCCGGTCTCGCGCAATCCACAAACTGCTGTACTGATAATTGGATCTCTGATTGATAGTTTTTCTCAAATATCTGGTAACAGAATTAACTGGACCAAGTCAGAAGTAATGCCCATATCAAACACTTCCACTGAATCACTTACCACTGACTGGCCATTCAGATGGGTCCCCTCAGGCATGATGTATCTGGGAATTAAACTTATGGGCAACATTATGAAAATGATGCAGGCTAATCTCCAGCCTATTATACGAAATATAGAATCCCTGTTACATAATTGGAGTAAGCTGAATATATCACTACTTGTTAGGGTTAACTTAATAAAAATGATTATAGTGCCAAAGGTTATTTATATAACTTATATGTTGCCACTCTCCCTTCCTGTTACTTTTAAAAGAATATGATAAATGCGTTGAATCATTTGAATGGCAAGGGAAAAACCTCTCTTTAACCGTATTAAGTTGTATGCTGCCATGGATGATGGGGGACTATCCCTTCCAAGATTAGATTGGTACCATTGTTCTTTCTCACTTGCACAACTGTCAAAAAGTAACTTACCCCCTTATAGAGCCCCTGTCTGGGTGCAAATTGAAAAAGAAATATTTGATCCTTTTTGCATTGAATCTTTTGTGACCCAGATGGGTTGATCTCTACTAGTTCATAATCCTGTGTTAGAATTCTCAAGGGAAAGCTGGAAAATGGCACACCGTCATGTTAAAAATAATCCATCATTGACATCTGAAGCATCAATATGGTTTAACGCTAAGATTAGTATAGCTAAAAAGCCATTCTGCTAGTACCAGTGGGCTAAAGCAGGGATCCTGCAGCTGGGGGATCTATATGATAAAGGTCACATGGTTACCTTTGAATATATGAAGTAAAATTACAGTCTAACAAATAAAGACTTTTGGAAATATCTCCAACTCCGGCACTGTCTCCTTTCAGTCATGAGTTGTGGACCTGACCCAATTACTGAAATTCAAAGTTTGCCACAATAAGTTAGCTGTAAAAAAGGCGGTGCATCAATTTTTTATAACCTCATCAGAGGTGCAAATGCACTGAAGCCTGGGAGTCTAAAACTGACTTGGGAGAAAGATATTGGAGAATATATTGAAGAACAACAGAGGAATGAAATCATATCTAGTTGGCACATTCCCCCTCAGGAGGTCCAGACACAGTTCACCAATTATAAAATCCTTCACCGATCCTACTGGACCCCAAGCAGAATGGCTACATTCAAACTAAGACATGATGATCTATGTTGGTGCTGTCCAAATGAAACTGGAACACTGGTTCACATGTTGTATGGTTGTGATATGGTTAGGGACTTTTGGGATGAAATAATATCTTTTGTGAATGAACTGTATTATATACCTCTGACGAAAAGTCCGGCACTATGTATGTTGGGAATTATCCCTTGCAAATCTAAGATGTGTGATTTGAAAAAAATTTATGGTGCCAACTGGCCATGTTAACAGGATGCAGAATTATTGTTAGATAGTGGAAGACGACTTCAACTTCATCCTTTAAAAACTGGATCGAATTAATGACCAACATAGCAAGCTATGAACGAGTCATATCTAGACTCTCAGGACACCAGGATTTATTCCTGAAAACATGGAGCCCATTCTTGGACTATATTAAAAGTGGACAGTGCCCAAGGACTCATCTCACACATCATGTAAAATGAATTTTAGCTAATAAAGCTTCTTATTAATATAGGTATAGGTATAGGTGTATAGATATAGTTTATCTACTTACCTCTTATTTATTTATTTTATTATTATTTATTTATCTTGTGCTCGTCAAAGTGCAGCAGCCTGGAATACACGTGAAACACTTTGAGGGACATAGTGGCGCTGAAGATGGCCCTTCCGCTCTCCGCGTCCCACAGGCTGGACCTGGCCTCACCTCCGGACCTGTACACACCTGCCAGGCTCAGCAGCCCCACATAGGCTCGCAGGTTGGTCTCGTCCATCCCTTTCAAGTTGTCTCCGTATGTTCGGACCCACTGCAGGTTGGTCACGTCCAAGATGATCTTTTCGATCCCTGACGTGAGGAACATGCGGAACGCTGAGGCGATGTCGCGGGCACAGGAAACGGCGTACGCCGTGGGCCCATGGGGCGGGTCTGGGTTTGGAGTTGCTTTGCGTGTCTGCCCCCTGCGGCGTCTGCTGTAGGTCGTTGGGGACCATATAATTACCCCTTTTTAGGCCCCATACATAGCGTCTTCTTCTCCTTCTTCTTCTTTTCCTTCTTCCTCCTCTTCTTCTTCCGCTTCTTCTTCCTCCTTTTCTCCATCCTCGACCTCCTCTTCTTCTCTGTTCACGTCCTCCTCTTCTTCTCCCTCTTCTCCTCCATCTCCCTCTATGTCTTTGTCTTCCAATGCTCCGACTCCGAAGCGGTCTCTCCGGTGAGAGGAAAGGCGCCCTGGGACCTCTTCAGCAAAACGCGCTGCTATTGTGGCCCGAGAACACCGAGGATGACCACGAGGAGGAAACGCAGAAGGGTGAAACTGCAAACGCAAATAGAAAGAGCCAGCTTCTACAAAGACCCCCTTTAATCATGCCAGACAGCTGCTGGAGGAGAAGAAGAGTGGGAAGCTCGAAGTCACCAGGGGAGCAACTGGAACAGCACATCAAAGAGCAGTACAGTACAGGTAAGGAACATCCTATTAGGAACACCAGGGTACGTGCTTCAGCCCGCACCTCTGACTGCTGTGTTCAACATCATGCCCCCAAAGCTCAGTGAAGACAGGCAAGTGGTGGGTTTACAAGATAACATCAAAGGCATGGGCCATTTCTTCAAGAACATCAAAGGCATATGTCCACTCTGTAACATCATCAAAGGCATGTGTCCATTCTGCCTCATCATACAAGGAAAATGGGTTCAAAGTATTACATCAAAGGCTTCAAAGGTCTATATTCACTCTGAAACATCATCAAACACAGCTGTTTGTTCCTTAACAAAATCAAGGGCACTTATCCATTCTGCAACATCATCAAAGGCATTGGTGATTTTTGCAACATTATCAAAGGCATTTTTCCACTCTGCAACTTTATCTAAGGCATTAGTCTTTATTGCATCAACATCAAAGGCATTTTTCCACTCTGTAACATCAGCAAAGGCAAATCGGTTTATTCATTTACATCAAAGACATTATACATTTCCGCAATAACCTCTAAAGCAAATCGGTTCAGACTATAACATCAAAGACGATTGTCATTTCTACAAACACATCAAAGGCTTTTTTTTTACCAACTCTGTAACATCAATAAAGACAAAAGTGTTTTGTGCAATAACATCAAAGGCAAATGAGTTTACAAAAACACATCATTAGCATTTATCATTTCTGTAACAACATCAAAGGCAATTGTTTAATCCAAAACATCACCAAAGGCATATGTCTTTTCGGTAACTACATCAGAGGCATTTGTCCATTCTGTAATATCATCAAAGTCAAATGGGTTTACATGGTGACATCAAAGGCATTTGTCATTTCTGCGTTAACATCAAAGGTATTTATCATTTCTGCAAAACCATCAAAGGTATGTCTTTCTGAAACAACATAAAGAGGATTTTAACACACTGTAAATTTATCAAAGGCTTTTTTTTACACACAGCATCATTAGCAAAGGCAAATGGGTATACACAATAACATCAAAGGCATTTGTCATTTAGGGCATTTTTCCACAATGTAAAGTCTTTAAAGGCATCTGTCTTTTCTACAACAACATCAAAGGCGTTTGTCCAATATGTAGCTTCATAAAAGGCAAATGGGTTCAAATGATAACATCAAAGGCATAGGTCATTTCTACATTGACATCAGAGGCATTTTTCAACTATGTTGCATCAGCAAAGTCATCAGTCATTTCTGAAACAACTTCAAAGGCACTTTTGCTTTTTAAAAAGCTTTTAGAAGTTTACACTTACACTTTTTTACACTTTTTTAACACATTATTTTGCAAGACTATTTGTCCAAGCAATTTTGTGAGAAAATTATAGACACATGCTCTATTTAGTTCAAGACATCATAAGTTGAATAGGTTACTGTCCACACTTTGACATCATTAAAGGCAACGGGTTTACTCAACAACATCAAAGGCATAAGTCATTTCTTTAAGAACATTGAAGGCATATGTCCACTCTGTAACATCATCTAAGACATGTGTCCATTCTGCCTCATCATCCAAGGAAAATGGGTTCACAGTATTATATCAAAGGCTTCAAAGGCCTATGTTCACTCTGAAACACCATCAAATGCATCTGTCTTTTCTGTACAAAGTGATCAAATGCCCTAGATGTAATAGCATGCACTCATGCCTTTGATGATGTTAAAGAGTGGATATGTCTTTGATCGTGCAGCAGATCCGTGTCTGCAGATCCGTGTCTGCAGGTAAGGAGGGTTAGCTGGGTTGCTCAGCGTCCTACAAGGATCCAAAGTGTCTAACAGAACACTTTCAACAATTCCTCACTCCTCCAGCAAGCTAAGAACTGCGGCCTAGGTCGTAATAGCACAACGTTGACTTGAAGTTGCTCCCTTTCGGTAATGACAGTGCGAAGCCGGAGCTCCTTTCTTGCACTTTGTCACACAGGGATTGCAGTGGGACGCGTCGGCATTTAAGCCTTCGAGTGCGTCAGGGGGCTTCTGGCAGATTTCACCTGGGCAAGGCTGTATCTCAGCCAATGGGAGGTATGAGTTTGAATTTGAAAATTAACTCACCCCAGGGGCAATTTACCAACTAAAATTTTGGAGGGCCGCTAATGTTCTCTAGGTTTTGCTGGTCTGTCTTTGTTTGAGACATGGGCGAGACCCAACATAAACGCACTTGACTTCGATGATGATATGGTATGGACAAATTCCTTTAATAACATCACAGGGTGGACAAATTCCTTTTATGTTGTTGCAGAAATAACAAACGCCTTTCATTATATCATGTTACTCCATTTTCCTTTGATAATGATGTTGAATTGGTACATGTCTTTAATGAAATTACAGTGAAAAAAACGCCTTTGATGTTATAGCGTAAAACCATTCGCATGATGTTATAAAGTGAAAAAGCTTATGTCTATAATGATCTCAAAAAATGACTTAGATAGATAGTCTTGGAACATAAGGTGTTAAATCAAAAGCAAAAAGTCACAAAACATCTTGCAATAAGCTATTAAAAAGCAAAAGTTTTATGTTTATGTGCAGAGTGGATAAATTATTGTAATGCTGATAATGTAATGAGGTTTAAAATACCTTTGATGTTGTTCTAATAAAGGTAAATGCTTTTGATGTTAATGCAAAAAATAAGAAAAGCTCTTGATGGCATTTCTGAGTAGACAATTGCCTTCAATATTATTGCAAAGTAGACAAATGGCTTTGATGATGTTGTAGAAAAGACAAATGCCATTGATGTTATTGCAGAAGTGAAAGATGCCTTTGATGTTATTGCAGAAATTACAAATGCCTGTGATGCTATTGCAGAAATAAACAATACTTTTGATGACGTTACAGAGTGGACGAATGCCTTTGATGTTGTTGCAGTAGAGACATAAGCCTTCAATGAAGTTTTTAGAATAGACATATGATATTACTGAGTGGACAAATGTCTTTGATGTTGTTGTAATGGTGCAACTGACTTTGATAACATTGCAGAGTGGACAAAGGCCTTTGGTGTAATTGCAGAAATGGCAAATTCCTTCGATGATATTGCAGAAGTGACAAATGCCTTTAATGTAAAGGTGTGAACCCATTTACCTTAAATGATCTTACAGAGTGGACAAATGCCTATGATGATGTTATAGATTGGACAAATGCCTTTGATATTGTTGCAATGAAGAGAAATGACTTTGCTGACATTGCAGAGTTTACAAATGCCTTTAATATAATTGCAGAAATTACTTATGCCTTTGGTGTTATTGAGTGAATTCATTTGCCTTTGAAGATGTAACAGAGTGGACAAATGCCTTTGATGTTATAGCAAACTCATTCCTTTGATGATGTCATGAATTGAAGAGTTAATGGACATAATATTCTCACAAAATGACTTAGATAGATAGTCAAAGTGAATTTGATTTGGATTCAGAAATGACTGATATTTTTGTTGATGTTACAGTTACAAAATGAATTTGATGTTGTTGCAACAAAGTCAGATAACTTTGAAGGTGTTTCAGAGTGAAAATATGCATTTGGTGTTGTTGCAGAAATGACAAATATCTCTAATATCATTCTGTATACCCACTTTCCTTTATGATTATTTAGTATGGACAAATGCCTATGATGTAATCATTTAAACTCATGCCTTTTGATTATTTTACAGAGTTAACAAATGCCTTTGATGTTTTTGCAATGAAGACAAATGTCTTTGATGACATTACACAGTGGACAAATGCCTTTGATGTTTTTGCAGAAATGACTTATGCCTTTGATGTTATCATATAAACCCATTTGCCTTTGATGTTGATGCAGAGTGGACAAATGCTTTTTTGATGTTTAAGCATGGACAACTGTCTTTAATGTTATTGCAGAACAGATACATGGCTTTTATGATGTTTTGGAGTGGATATATGCTTTTGTTGTTGTTGTAGAAGTGAAAAATGCCTCTAATGATGTTGCAGAGTGGTAAAATGCCTTGGGCGTTATGGCAGAAATGACAGATGCATTTGATGTTATAGCAGAAATTACAAATGCATTTCCTGTTATTTCACAAATGGTTTATGTCTTTGATGTTATTCTGTACACCCATTTGCCTTTGATGAAAAAGCAGTATGGACACATGCCTTTAAAGATGTTACAGAGTGCATAAATACCTTAAGTATTACAGTGTAAACCCATGTCTTTGATGAGGTTATGGAGTGGATGAATGCCTTTGATGTTGTTGAAGAAAAGATAAATGCTTCTGATGTTCTTGCGGAAAAGACCACTGACTTTGTTGATGTTACAGAGTTGAAAAATACCTTTGATGTATTTGTAGAAATGACAAATACCTTTGATGTAATAGTTTGAATCCTTTTGCCTTGGATGATGATGCAGAGTGGACACATGCTCTTGATGATGTTGCAATATAGACAAATGCCTTTGATGTTATTGCAGAAGTTACAAATGCCTTCGATGTTATTGCAGAAGTGACAAATGCCTTTGATGTTATTGCACAAATGATCAGTGCCTCTGATGTCATTCTGTAAACCTACTTGCCTTTGATGATAATGCAGAACAGATTCATGCCTTTTATAGATGTTCCAGAGTGGATAAATGCCTTTGATGTCATAGCCTAAACCCATGCCTTTGTTGATGTCGTGAATTTAAAAGACCATAGTATATAATAATCTCAAAAAACGACTAATACAGTGTCGGACAATAATGCTTTAAATTAAAAGCATGAAAATTTAAAAACAACTCACGACAGACTAAGATAAAGGAAAAGTGCCTTTAGTGACAGATGCTTTTGATGACAATACAGAGTTGACAAATGCCTTTGATGTGATCGTAGAAATGACAAATGCCTTAAATATTGAAGTGTTAACCAACTTGCCTTGGCTGATGATGCTGCAAAATGGACAAATGCCAATGATGAGGTTGCAGAGTGGAAATATGCCTTGGATTTTGTTGTAGAAATGACAACTGTCTCTGATGTTGTTGCAAAAAGACATAATTATTGATGTTATTGTTTCAGGGTGGACAAATGCCTTTGATGTTATTATGTAAACCCATGCCTTTGATGATGTTACAGACTGGACATATGCCTTTGATGTTGTTGCAGAAAAGGTGGATGCCTTTGATGATGTCCTAATCTGGACATGTGCTTTGAAGTCATATACTGGACCCATGGGTTTGATGATGCTATGAAATGGATAGAGCACACAAGTCTGTAATAACCTCACAAAAGGACATAGATAAATAGTATTGGAGAATCAAAGTCATGAAATTTACAAAGCAATTCTGGAGAGAATATGAAAAGGGTAAATTGCCTTTGATGTTGTCAAGGACAGGATCAAGAATAACATAGTTGAAAAATAATGCTTTGAAACAATGGTATTAAAGTTCCAAGAAAATTCTGAAAAGACGATGTAAAGAGCACATTGTCTTTTCAGATATTACAGACTTGATTAATGCCTTTGATGACATTAAAAGTCAGGCAATTAGAGTTGTTGAAAAGTGCCTTGAATCAAAAGTGATAAATTTCAAAAAACAGCTCTGACAGACTTTGTAAAAAGGATACTGCCTTTGATGATGTTCTACTGAGGACAGATGGCTTTAAGATGCTACAGAGTGGAAACACACCTTTGGTTATGTTCAACAGTGGACACATGCCTTTAATGATGTTACAAATTTGGCAGATCACGAGTATTTGTTGATGTCACAAATGGTCTTAAAAGGATAGAGTTGATGAATGTGCTTTGAAACAATGACAAAGTTCCAACAGACACTTAGCTGACTTAGATAGATTTTGTTGAACGATGCTTTGAATCAACAGCCTGAACTTTACAAAGGAGCTCTCAATAGAGGTTGTAAAGTGGGCTTTGCCTTTGATGAAATTACAGACTTGTCCAAAGCCTTAGATTATTTTAGAAAGGGGACACATGCCTTAATGAAGTTACAAATTGGGCAGACCATGTCTTTGATGGTGTCACAGAAGTTCTTATATAAAGGGTCAAGGGCTATATAAAAGTGTTGCAGAGCAATGCTTGAATCATTGGCAGAAAAAGTCCCAAAGAACCCTTAACAGACTACTTGAAGGGGACATCTGCTTTGATGATGTCATAGAGTGAACACATGCCTTTGATGATGTTCAAAAGAGTGCAGGACACATGTCTTTAATTATGTCACAATAAGACTTTTATAGGGTTGAAGAACGATGCTTTGAATGAAATGCACAAAAGTTCCAGGATAACTCTTGAGAGACTATTTAAAGAGGACACATGCCTTTGATGATTTAACAATGTGGACACATGGTTTGATGCAGTGTTAATTTCGTTGATGAAGACTATGACGAAAAATATTCGTCGACAAACCTTTTACACGAACAAGATAAATAAAAACGAAATAAAAAGTCAGATATGATGACGAAGACTGTGATGAAATATAACTGACACTTTAATCAACGAATAAAAACGAGACAAAAATGTTAGGGAGGGACAAATGGAGAAGAGATCCAATCAAAACTACCTTTTTTGTGGGACAAGTTAGGAAGAAATCCAATCAGAGCAAATCTTTTGAGGGTAGGTTGGTCTACAGAGCAGCAGAGCCATTTTCAAAAGCCGCTGCAAGTGCAGGCGCAACAATTAAACACAGCAGCAGTTACACACTCACAGGAGGAGGCCAAAAGGAGTGTGTAGAACTTTGCACAGTTTTGAAGACGTTTTCACGACAGGTTGTTTACCTACATTATATTTAGCTGTGTTTAGTTGCACAGCCTTGGTTGATTTCAGTTGACTTCGCTCGTTAGCAACATGCTAATTTTTTGCAGTGAAGAATGTCATATGCATTGCATATCATTCAGGGAGAATGCATATCTTTCTCAGGGAGAGCAGGCCCTTATGCTTATTATGTGAGATTATCTTTTGTGAAAAAGCCATGGTCATGTTTTTGACATTAAGAATAAAATAAAATACATGTTTTGTATTACAACCATTAAATCTGTGTCTGGATTGGATATTCAAACCTCAATACCGTTTCATAACAGACTGATGGGTACTTCCAATGACCGGAGGTTCTGTAGAAAAATGTAGTCGACTAAAATCTGCTAATATTTGGTCTAAAATAGACTAAAACTAGACTAAGACTAAAAGAGTTCAGATGACTAAAATACGACTAAAACTAAATGATGTGTTATTCAAAAGACCAAGACTAAATTAGATTTTGCTGTCAAAATTAACGCTGAGTCGGACCCAAACCGGCCGAGGCGTTCTGCGCATGCTCCGCAGTTCCCGTGCTGGGCTTTGACCCGGAAGCCGAAATGCAAAAAAATCTGTAGAGAAAAGTACGGCGTCGCATCTGAACCGAAAAGAAAGTGCGGAGTGAACTGCGTGTGAAATGTAAACAGCTGCAAAGTTGTCCAGTTTACCGCCTGATAATGTGTCTGTCGATTGTGTGATATGTGATGTCAAAGGTCAACCGTTAAAGGGTCCGACAGCACCTGGCAGACCGGGGGCGTGTCGCCGCCTACCGGGGCGGGTCAGACGAGCTTCCGCCGATGAGTCGGTCTCTCCCGGTGCTTGTAAACTGGGACCGGAGCATCAGTCCGGTTAAACGGCCCAGCTGAGCGTCAAACTGAGCTCATTTTAACTCTGCAGGGAAACGTTCAGACTCTTTGACATCATGTAACAGCCGGACACTGGCATGCTAACATTCTGGGAAAATTTCACTTTTTATACTAATAAGATGGTAATGAGATGTTTACAGTCAAAACAGTTACTGTAAAAGTAAAGTCTAACTTCTCACCTTTCCAGAAATATAAGGTTTTTATTATTTCCTTTAGCCCTGTGTTCATCAGAGTTGATTAAAATGCGCTAACGCCGCTGTTTTGGCCGTTTGCTACTATGCTCCGTAACCGGACACAACTTCTGTCCTTCAAAATAAAATACTGTGCACTCACAAGAATACAGGCTTTTAGCAGTGAAGTGAGAAAATCAGAGAAACTTCCGGTGGGATGATCGCGTCCTTACTGCTCCCTCTTATCACAGTCACTTTGATGGTGTAATCAGACATTTAAATGTTTAGTTAAACATGAAATTTGACGTGTAGATTTGTAAACATGTATAAAATACATCAACAGATGTTTAACCGGCGATCGCCTGGCGGTTATGACAGAAAAATACCGTGAGTCCGTCACGGCCGAAGTGTCCGGTTAGTTGATGAGAGTCCCACCTGTCAAAGGAGTCAAACAGCTTCTTAACTAACAGCCATGTTTCATCTTCTGTGAGTGACGGGAAAGAAAAACAACCAGACTAGCAAACAGCTGATTTATTCATCCGACTTGTACAACGATGAGTTTTTCATTTTAAAGGTTTTCAAATTTAGAACAGTTAAATACAAACTCATGCAAAGCTTCACAGCAACAGCAGAAGAAGAAGAAGAAGTGAAGGTTTCTCACTTCAGGTCGAACTGAAAACGAGCCAAAGACAAACTCTGCAGAAACTGCTGACGAGGAAAACCCGCTCGGTGCCGGATGCCGTGGTCGCCATGACAACGGCACCGCATCCTTCACTCTGCTTCAAGAAGCAAAAAAACAGACAGGAAACTCAGCAGCAGCAGAGTCGCAGTGATTTGTGCAGCAACACGCTGCTCACAGCGACGCCGTCCACCTCAAAACAGTCCAACAGGATTTAAAGGGAAACCCAGGGTGACCTCTGACCTCTGACATCATCTGTGATGTCACAGCGACGTCATTTCAACTCTTAAAAGAACTGAAAACAGTGATCATGATCGAAGGGTAAAAACATTTCTTTGTGTGGCTGCAACACACACACACACACACACACACACACAGTCTCAGCAGTTCCTGATCAAGAATACACAACTATGACTAGATTACTCTGATACTGGATTACTCTGATACTGGATTACTCTGATACTGGATTACTCTGATACAGAGTAAAACTTGCTAACAGGAGGATTCTCAGAGACTCTGCAGTTTCTCTGGTTTCTAAGTCGACTTGATGACGTTTGTTGTGGATGAACATCAAAGATGGTGACATCATCAGGAGTCGCCGCTCACACTGAGTATGACATCATCAGGTGCTTCAGGTGTGTCTCAGAGGACGCGAACACGCTTCGACACGGTTTGCGTCGTTTGGGCGCCGCGTGTTTTCAGATGTGATGATTTTAGTGGTGAACAGGAAACAGGAAGTCGGTCGGTTTCATGCTGAACGTCTGGAAGTCGCTTCAGTGACACGACGCTCTGACGTCAGGAAGCTGCAGCTCAACACAAAACCAAGCTGTCTACTGTCAGAGGTCAAAGGTCAGAGGGTTCCTTAAGACTCCACCTTACAGTCTGCGCAGGTCACACACACACACACACGCACACACACACGCACACAGAGTTCATGCTGCAATAAATAAAAACATCCGTAGCATCTATGAAGTCCGACATCAGAATATATATTTATATTTATGTTTCTGTTCATATATGTGATTGTGTTTAAATAGAAGCGTCTTCGTTAGAATCTCAGGCCGAGTTCACAGCCGCTGAAGCAGAACTTCATTCAGAAATGTGACGCAGCCCTCCGTCACATGACCCTCAGGAAACAGCAGTGCATTATGGGAAGGAGGGGACAGACACAGGGGCTCCTGGGCTTGTTTCGCCCTCAGTTCTGCCTCCTAGGAGAGGCCAGTTTCCCAGAGGCCTTTCTCAGTCTGCGTCCTCGCGTCCTCATGATGCCCCATCAGTCCAGGACTCCACGCTTTATCGAGGACACCTAACCGACCGTGGAGACATTTCCCAGCATGCACTGGTGGACAGTTTCATCCAGACTCACAGCTGCTGATGATTCGTTTCGCTCTGCAGTGTGAGGCCTCGAGAACGAGCCTGAGACCGAAGACATTTTTGAATGAAGCTCTTTCAGCTGCAGACAGACAGCTACATTCAACCTGGAGAGAGGGCAGACAGACAGGCAGACAGACAGGCAGGCAGGCAGACAGGCAGGCAGACAGATGATAGATATACGGGCTGATCGACTGATCAAAAGAAGCAGAGAAGAGAAGAAAAAGTTGGCGTGGGGTAAGGCATCTCTCCATCACCGTCCTTCCCTCCTTCAGTCTGTTTGTCTCTGAACTTCCGTCTCCCCCCGTCTCCCCCGTCTCCCCCCGTCTCCCCCAGAGGAGGTGGAGGAACAGAGTTTAGGTGGTCAGTCCTCTCCTCTCCAGCTCCCTCGTCTGCTTCAGCTCCTTAATCCTGAACAGAAACAAACTGCAGCTTCAAACACAAACAAGGATTTTCTCCTCCAGAACGTCTGAAGAGCCAACAAGACACCAGACTGTGTGTGTGTGTGTGTGTGTGTGTGTGTGTGTGTGTGTCACCTGTGTCTGCAGCGTCTCAGGAACCTCATGATCAGATCTGAAGAGCACACGT
>JAQMCX010000040.1:1053684-1072253 GCA_029814765.1 Acanthurus leucopareius | reverse complement strand
TGTGTGTGTGTGTGTGTGTGTGTGTGTGTGTGTGTGTGTGTGTGTGTGTGTGTGTGTCTGTGTGTGTGTGTGTGCAGGTGCTGGACAGACTGCTGCTCTACCTGCGTCTGGTTCACTCTGTAGATTATTATAACTTCTGTGAGTACCCTGCAGAGGACGAGATGCCTCATCGATGTGGACTCATTCATGTGCGAGGACCCCTGCCTGTAGCCAAGATCACTGCAGCCGAGGGTACACACACACACACACACACACACACACACAGGGAAAAGCATGATACACACTCTCTCAGGCTGAAATGTCTCAGCAGCTGTTGGGTTGAGATCAGCTGAGGTTCAGATGTTCATGTTTCCTTCAGGATGAACTGTAGTAATAATTCTGATCCTCTGGCGCCATCGTCTGGCCGACATTGTGATGTGTCCAACTGACATGCAGGAAAAAAACAGCCCTTTAGCTAATGTTAGCATGCTAACACTGAACTGAGTCAGTGAGTCTTTAACCTGTCAGGTTTTAGCTTGTTAGCAGAAACTCGATGGTCTCAGGGCAGAAAGTTTGCTGCGTTTATGTTAATGAGCCTGCGTTTGATTGGTGCTGATGATGTCAGTGCGGCTGTGATCTGATGCTGCTCTCTGATTGGGCAGTGAGTGAACATCAGAGGATGTGTGAGGAGCGTCTGGCTCCTCTGCTTTCTCCCTCTGAGAGTCTGAGCGAAGAAGACGCCACCAAGCTGGGAAAGAAGGAGCCGGAACAAGAGGTGAGACACCTGTCTGTGTGCTTATCTGTCTCACTGTGTGTCTGGATACCTGTCTGTAACACCTGTGTGTGTGTGTGTGTGTGTGTGTGTGTGTGTGTGTGTGTGTGTCCAGGTGGAGAAGTTTCTGTCAGCCAACACTCAGGAGCTCAGCAAAGACAAGTGGCTCTGTCCTCTGAGCGGGAAAAAGTTCAAGGTGAGTCCAAGTGTTTTTATGTGTGTGTGTGTGTGTGTGTGTGTGAGTGTGTTCTCCTGACTGAGCGGTCACCGTGGTAACACCTTCTGTTGTTCAGGCTCCGGAGTTTGTGCGTAAACACATCCTGAACAAACACGGAGAAAAGGTGACAGCCGTCAGACAGGAAGTCGAGTTCTTCAACAACTTCCTGCTGGACGCCAAGAGACCTGCCCTACCTGAGAACAAGCCCCTCCCACCACCAGCACAAGGTGCCACACAGACGCAAACACAGACGTGCAGAGTAATTGAAAGGCATTGTGGGATACGTAGGCTGCCATGCACTGAAGGTTCAGTTGGATGGAAAATACATTTTATCCCCACAGATTAAATTCTGACATCATCTCTTTTAGCCACTCCCCCCGGTATGCCAGGATTCCCCGGTCAGTCTCCGCAGCAGCAAAGCCTTCTGGGATATCCACCTGGAGTCAGACCCCCCATGCCTGGCTTTCCTGGTACAACACACAGACACTCAGACACACATTAACTCATCATGTTATAACAATCTAACGACGATCATCTCACGTTCTGTTTCTGTTCCTGAAGCTTTTTCTCGTCTCAGCTCTCTCTTGCTTCCTGTCAGACACTAATTCGTGTGTGTGTCTCCGTGTGTGTGTGTGTGTGTGTGTGTGTGCTGCAGGTGGCGGTCCTCCCTACCCCCCCAACCACTATGGGGCGGGGCGAGGTAACTATGACAACTTCAGAGGTCATTTAGGAGGAGGAGGAGGAGGGTTTCCAGGGAAACAACGAAACAGCAGGTAAAGAGGAGACACAGCGATCAAACACACACTGATTGGTTATGTATTGATGATGTGTAACTGTGTGTGTGTGTGTGTGTGTGTGTGTGTGTGTGTGTGTGTGTGTGTGTGTGCAGGGGCATGCGAGGGGACCCGCGGTCGATCATCGAGTACAGAGACCTGGATGCTCCCGACGACCTCGATTTCTTCTGAACTCAACAGACCACAGGATGTTTTTTTTTTTTAGCTTTTTTAATACTACATTTCCCATGATTCCTTTGATCCTCCCTCCACTTTTTGTTTTGTTTTGTTTTTTTTTTTAAGCTAGGTGTGTGTGTGTCAGTCTGCAGGACCAACATTGTTGTCATTAGTGAAGATGATGTGATTCCACTTTTCAATAAAGATTTAGGAGACTGATGATGGTGATGGTGTGTTGCTATGGTTACACGCGGTCATGGCCGCCACGTTGAGCTGCAGAGAATCTCTCCGACCCCCTGAGCTCAGATTCAGCTGTTTGTAAATGTTAAAGGGCATCTCAGCTCCATCCACAGCTGCTGTGTGAGTACGAGTGCTTTGATCGAACAGCAGGTGGCGCTCTGACATAATTCACTGTGAGTGACGGCTGCTCTGCTGCCAAATCGGGTTCACTAAATCTGGAAATGTCAGTTTTTCTGACGACGTCATATTTCACTCAGTAAACGTCGTTTCTAATCAAAATACAATAAAAAAAAGTCTTAAAAACGAAAATCAGGACGTGAAAAAAGTTCAGGGACTGAACTCTGACTGTCGGAGTGTGACATCGTTTCTGTCGAGATCAGCTTCTCCGAACACGAAGGTTTGTTTTTGTTCGACATTTTCAGATTCATCAACACTAGAAGTGATCATGCTAACACACACACACACACACACACACACACACACACACAATCTGGTTTAATTCTTTATAAGCCTATTAAATCTGCCTGAAGTATGTGTGTGTGTGTGTGTGTGTGTGTGTGTGTGTGTGTGTTTGTTTTATTAAGCTCACCCTGCTGACTCAGGAGCTGTCTTCCTAATCTGCCTCCTCTTCCCTTCCTCCCTTCCTTCCTTTCCTCCCTCCTTACCTTGAGGTGAAATCTTTCCTCCTCTCTAACATTTACACTTTTTTTTATCTTCCCTCACTTCCTCCTCCTCGTCTCCTCGTCTCCTTGCTTCCTTTGTATCCTCTGACCTTCACAAATATCCCATCATTATTTTTCCTCCCTCGTTTCCTTCCTGCCTTCCTTTTGTCCTCTTTCCTTTCTTTATTATATCTGTTCTTTTGTTTCCTTCTTCCCTCCTGCCTCCTCTTCTTTCCTCATCTCTCCCTCACGTCTTCACCTCCTCACTCCTCGCTTGTCCGCCTCGACTCTTCATCACATCATTCAGTTCAATAAAAAGTTACAGCAGTGAGACTTTCGTTAACTCCAGATATGAAAGTAGTCAGAGTATTTAAGTATTTCAGTGACTTCAGTGTTTCACACACTTCATGACTCAAAGTGTGAGTAAAACTGCAGCTGTGCAGAGATGCAGAGCTGCTCCAGGTGAGGTCCACATGAGGGTGGATCAGTTCAGGTGTGTGTGTGACAGACGTATCATCCCTCCTGTAATCCCTTTATCCCCGTCAGGGTGACAGACGAGACTCTGCTGCTGGATCCTCCGGACGCTCCTGCTCGCCTCCCATCCCTCCGTTCTCTCCCTGTTTCTCTTCAAACTTTACGGCTCCAGCTGTTTGTGTGTGTGTGTGTGTGTGTGAGGGGAGGATACTCCTCTGTTTCCATGGCGATGAGTTTGATGGGCAGTTGGTGGATCTAGGCCGCGTAACCAAGGGCGACAGATTATCACCTGACAGGTGAGTCAAGGAGATAATGGAGTGTCAGTAGAGGAATTATTAAGCAAGATTCGATGAAACGAACGAATCTGACGTGTTTCTGAGCTGCGAGTCGCCGTGCTGAAGTACCGTCAGTAATCGAGTTAAAGTAATAGAGTAAAAGTAGTCTTGTAGCAGTAAAATTTTGCAGCTCATCCAGCTGAAGCAGAGTTTTCTCAGCGTGAAGACGAACTTCATCCCTCAGTTTGTCACAAATGTTTAACATCCGGACACAAACAAACTTCACCGGCCAGTTTTTGATCCTATTTAAAGAACCTGACAGTCACGGCCACCGCAAGCTGTGATTGGTCAGATGTGTGGAGTGGGTGGGGTTTCATCCCTCAGATCTCTTTCTTCAGTCTTCACATGAGCCAAATTAAAATGTTTAGCTTCTTTCAGCTTGTTTTGAGCCTCAGCAGGAAACAGAAGCTTCAGTTCGAGCTGCAGTTTCCTGCCTGTTTGGCTCAGAGACGAGGATCCTTAAAACTGAACGCTGCTCCTCAAAGTGAAGTCTGGGAAGTAGATGACTGAGTAGATCTGAGAGGTCTGGACTCTGAGAGCAGAACAGATACATGAGTGTTCTTCTGTCCCTCCATCCCTTCATCCATGTCTCCACAGAGAGTCAGAGGAAAGAGAGTCTCCATGGCCAAAGTGGCTCCAGCAGTCCCATCCCCAGCTGCCACATTAACTCCGCCCACCATTGTTCTACAAGACATGGAGGAGGCGGAGCCAGGTGAAGTCAGCGAGGGGCACAGGTGAGTTTTCCTGGAAACAAGTCTCACATGTTTCATGAGGTTCTGTGGGTTCTCAGTGATGTTTCATGTGTCCTAAAGGAACCTTGAGGGATCGTTTAAAGGTCTTTTCATCAGTTCGATGCGTTTTTGAGGCTCCAGGTGATCTTTGGGAAGTTTTAGAGGGCTTAAGGGGTCTGTCGATGTGGGTTCCTTCCTGAATTTGTTCCAGGGGTCCTTGAGAAAGTGCAGGGGTCATTGAGATAGCTCCAGGGTCCTTGAGGAGGTTCTCAAGGTGAGGCGGTGCTTTAAGAAGCTGAGTGATTCAGCTGAGCAGTCGTCTGGTTTCTCTCTTTGTTTCAGAGCTTCTCAAAGAACCGGACCAGGAGTTCTGTTCAACGTCAACAACAGCAACAACAACGAGGAGGAGTGAGACACACACACACTCACACACACACACACACACACACACAGTTCCACAGTGTGTGTGTGTTTGTGTGTGTCAAGCTTTTCTATTTGTCTTCCAGGGAAGAAAAGAAGAAAAAGAAGAAAGAGAAGAAGGAGAGAAAAGAGAAGAAGGAGTAAGTTGAATCATCCAGTTTCATCACGTCTGGTTAAACCTGAGATCACAAAAAAAATAAAGATCTCTCAGGAGATCATTTCAAACTCCATCTACAACAAACCGGTTTGTCTTCTTCTCACCCAGGAAGGAGAAGCAGGAGAAAAAGGAGAGGAAGGAGAAAAAAAAGAAGGAGAAAGAAGAGAAGGAGAAGGAGAAAGAGAAGGAGAAAGAGAAGGAAAAGGAGAAGGAGAAGGCCAAAGAGGAGGCGTAGGTTTGGTTTTATTGGAATCTGCTGAATGTGATCAATCAGTGTGGCTTCAGTTTACTGTGATGAGTCTGAATCAATCAATCAATCAATCAATCAATCAATCAGCAAACAATAACCTCAGTTCTTCATTGTGTGTTCAGTCCAAAGGAGATCACAGTGATCGATCCAGCAGGAAACACCTACTACTACTGGCTGTCCATCATCACAATCCCCGTCATGTACAACTGGACCCTGATCATAGCCAGGTAACACACACACACACACACACACACACACACTCCTGACACACACCTGCATCACCTCAACCTGAGCGTGTGTGTGATCAATAACTGATCAGAGAAACTTTCAAACAGTGTTGGTGAGTTTGTGTCCCCACTCTGTCAGACTGATGTGTTTTATGACACACTCTGTTGTATGATGTGTGTCTGTGTCTGTGTCTGTGTCTGTGTCTGTGTGTGTGTGTGTGTGTGTGTGTGTGTTGTGTTCAGGGCCTGTTTCGAGGAGCTGCAGTCAGACTATGTGATTCAGTGGTTCATTCTGGACTTTGTCGCTGATGTCGTCTACGTTGCCGACATGGTTTTCAGAACAAGGACAGGTCAGAACACACACACACACACACACACACACACACACATTTCAGATGACATCCTTGTGGGAATCGGCCCGGTGACATCGTGCTGTGTGCAGGTTATCTGGAACAGGGTCTGCTGGTGAAGGACGAGCAGAAGCTGCGTGAGCGCTACAAGAAGAGCTTCCAGTTCAAACTGGACCTGATCTCCATGATCCCCACGGACCTGTTCTACCTGGTCGTAGGCCTCTCGTACCCTGAGATCCGGCTCAACAAGCTCTTCAGGTTCAACAGGTGCACAAAAATATATGATGTTGTGTTCGGGTTGGTAGTTGAAACAATGTGTTAGATTTTTAAAAAGTGACGTTTGAAACAGTTTTGAAATATAAAAAAACAGAAAAAAATAATAAAACTGTTGCCTGAACTGCAGTGAACTCTGAGTCATGGTTAGATAAAACAGAAAAATACAGACTTTGATTATTTGTTTACATGTGTTACCAAGAATAAAGGCTCTGAGAGGAATTTAAAATCCTCTCCACTGTGACCCCCTGTGGTAGTGTCAGGAACTACATGTTTTTATAGTGAAGCTTTGTGAGGCTGCAGTCACGTTGGTGGTTGAGCTAAATGCAAATGTCAGTGTTAGCATGCTCATAGAGAAAACGCTAACATGCAGGTATGATGTTAGCGTGTTAGCTTGTTGACAGCAAAAAGTGCAACTGAGGCTGATGGGAGGAAAAACACCATGAATGCCTCAGTCACATTTTATATTGAGACATTTCAGTCTGAACAAAGTGGCACACTGACACCCCTGCTAACACTTCTGCTAACACTTCTGCTAACACTTCAGCTAACACTTGTGCACACACACTTCTGCTAACACTTCAGCTAACACTTGTGCACACACACTTCTGCTAACAGCAGCGCAGACAGACTTGATGTTTGCAGCCAAAACAAAACATGTTCTGGTGTCTTTGTCCTTCTCAGGATGCTGGAGTTCTTCCAGAGGACGGAGACCAGGACCAACTACCCCAACGCCCTGCGTATCTCCAACCTCGTCATGTACATCGTCATCATCATCCACTGGAACGCCTGCCTCTACTACTCCTTCTCCAAGGCCATCGGTGGGGTTCCTGACTCGTGTCCTGGCTCTGGCTGTTACATCGGTGGTTTCTGTGTTTAACTCTGACAGCCGGTCTTGTCCCGCCCCTCCAGGTTTCGGCTCAGACAGGTTTGTGTATCCCGACCCATCCGATCCAGAGTTTGGTCGCCTCGTGAGGAAGTACGCCTACAGTATGTATTGGTCCACGCTGACGCTCACCACCATTGGAGAAACTCCGCCTCCTGTGGAGAACTCTGAGTACTTCTTCGTCGTCACTGACTTCCTGGTGGGTGTGGCTTGATTGGAACTTGAGGTGAACCTATTGCAACCTGTTTCATCACAGGAGACAAAACCCGTCTTCATCCCTGTTTGACATTTTTACGGACCTACTTGTTTTATTCCATGTGGTTCTCCTCCAGGTGGGCGTGTTGATCTTTGCCACCATCGTCGGTAACGTTGGTTCGATGATCACCAACATGAACGCTGCCAGAGCCAGCTTCCAGGCTCGCATCGACGCCATCAAACAGTACATGAGCTTCCGAAAGGTGAGTAACTTACTTAGCAGTTGGTTTATTGTGAGTTTTATCACGTTACACTGCGTTGGTTTGAATGATGCCACCTCAGGTCTGAACTTAACCCCCCCTCCACCTTCCTGTCCCCTCTCCAGGTCACTAAAGACCTGGAGAAGCGAGTGATCAAGTGGTTTGACTTCCTGTGGACCAATAAGAAAGCAGTGGATGAGAGGGAGGTGTTGAAGTACCTGCCTGACAAGCTGAGAGCCGAGATCGCCATCAATGTCCACCTGGACACCTTGAAGAAGGTGAGCTCACACTCAGCCGGCCTCCTCATTGAATCAGCCGAGGCGAGTGAGGAAGCAGCAGGTTTGTGTTCTGTGTCGTCCTGCAGGTTCGTATCTTTGCGGACTGCGAGGCCGGCCTGTTGGTGGAGCTGGTGCTGAAGCTGCAGCCGCAGGTCTACAGTCCAGGAGACTACATCTGCAAGAAGGGCGACATCGGCAGAGAGATGTACATCATCAAGGAGGGGAAACTCGCCGTCGTCGCCGATGACGGAATCAAACAGTTCGTCGTCCTGAGTGATGGAAGCTACTTTGGCGAGATCAGCATATTGGCAATTAAAGGTAAGCTGGCATCAGTTCTTGACTGTCAGTGAAGACGAGGTTTTAATGCTGAACAACATCTGCAGCATCTGCAAACTGAGATTCATCAGGTCCACGATGATCAGCTGTGTGCTAACATGTCAGCATCAAATGATTTTTCATAAAACATTTGCAGAGCACATTTTTTAGACTTTAACCTCATGGAGTTAGCAGAGGTCACCTCAGCAGAGACCCCATCCACAGGTTCTTCCCTCACGCAGAGCTCTGCTCACTTGCATCGTCAACATTTGAATTTAAACTGTACAAACCATTTAAAAATGTGCTCTGAGGCTAAACTTGTCTCAGCCAGAACACGGATGGTTTTGATTGTTTGTTTTTTCAGTCCATCTTGTTCTTTAACAGGCAGTAAGGCAGGAAACAGGAGGACGGCCAACATCAGGAGCATCGGTTACTCCGACCTCTTCTGTCTGTCCAAAGACGACCTGATGGAGGCGCTAACAGAGTATCCTGATGCTAAAGCTATCCTGGAGGAGAAGGGAAGGCAGATTCTGATGAAGGACGGCCTGTTGGACCTGGAGGTGTGGTCACATGGTCTGATAGAGGAACAGAACTTAAAAACAAAACCATCAAATAACGACTGGTCTCTCCTCTAGGTGGCAGCGCAGGGCCCGGACCCCAAAGAGATTGAGGAGAAGGTGGACCGGATGACGAGCGTGCTGGACGTCCTGCAGACGCGTTACGCTCGGCTGCTGGCGGAGCACGAAGCCACTCACGGCAAACTCAAACACCGAGTCACCAGGCTGGAGAAGAAGCTGGTGCCGCCGCCGCGAGCCGACCAACCCACAACCAAAGAAGAAGAAGAGAAGAAATAGAAGGATGAAACAGGAAGAACAGAGGGACAGTCAGGACGTTTGGTTTTAGAGCTCAGGTTAGCCAGGCGGGCGGAGAGCAGAAAGTCTGAACTTCAATCAATTTTACAAAAAAACATCTGGTTTAAAAAATGCAGCTTTAAGTTTCAGCAACAAGAGACTTTTTATTTCTTTTCCTTCAGTTCTCCCTTAAGTTCAGGTCTGTATCACATCCAGAGGTGTGGATAAAGAAAACACCACCTTAAGTTCGGTCAGGCAGATTCACTCGTCTCTTCAGGTCACGTGACTCCACAACTTCCTGTGAGGGAGGTCAGTGTCATGTGACACCGAGACAATCAGTGTTAATCAGCTTTCAGTCACACTGCTTTATAAAATGAAAAAGTTTTTTCTTCAAATTGATCCAAATGTCACAAACATTCAGGTGGAAAGTGGTGTGAAGGTGGAGTTCACACTGGGTTCAGACTGCAGCCGAAGTGAACCGACTCCAGATTTCACTGATGAGCTGAATGTAAAGGGACTGACCGAGCTTCAGGACGCAGGAGGAGAGAGAGAGAGAGGAAAGAGTGTTTTTAGTTATTGTTTCAAATGTAAAACTTTGTAATTATAATGTAATTTATATTAAATAAAAGCACCACGTTAGTTTTTATGTCACAGCAGCAGTTCAGCACGTTCCTGAGTGCGTCTGTAAAAGGTAAAGAGACTTTGTGAACAGTTCATTAGAGTTCGCTTCATTCAGTCTGTTTGATTTGTGCTTCTGACCCGAAAACATTAAAGTTTGTGACACAAATTCTGTGTGAATCAGAAAACAGCAGAGAACGTGACATCGAGTACAAAAATATGAATAAATATTTTCCATTTTTGTTTCTTTATGGTTTTACTGACTTTAATTGAGACACACTGCAGAGAGCAGCTTCAGAACGAGCTTCACTTCCTGCATCATCCGCTGTAGAGGTCAAAGGTCAGCAGTAATGACTAACTGCCTGTATGTCTCTAGTCTGGTCTCTATATGGAGGATTTTGCTTTTCCTGTATGTTTCATTTTGTCGGGGCTTGTGCAGCCAATCACACTCCTGCTTTTGTAAATCGCTGTTGAAGCTGTAGTGAAATGTAGTGAAACCGTGAGCCGAACTGATGCTGGAAGCACTGCGCTGAAATAAAGATATTTTATAAGGAAAACCAGGGCTGCGTCTTTTATTTTCACAGAGCTGCAAAGGAACAAAACCTGACATGAAGAAATGAAAAGGATCCAAACACAAAACATGTAGAGATGATGAGGTTTCTGTCAGCTGCTGCTTCTACAGAACTGACCGCTGCTTATCTTGTATTTTATTATTTCACATGTTCGTACTTTATATTTTTTATGGTTTCTTGTTATTTTATATAACAAGTGATGCATTTTTATTCTGGTCTCAGATTCCTGTAAAAGGGGTGGGTTTCTTCTGTCAGCTGAAAAACAGTAAGTAAATCATTTGCATCATTTTGTTGCAGAACATGAATGAAACGTCAGCTGTAGTCGTTGACACGTCGCCCCGCCGGCGTGTTTCTGGAACTTGTAGTTCTTTGGCCTCTGCACTCAATCTGCAGAATAACCCCACAGGACTACAAGTACCGGCATGCACTCTGCGCATGACAACTAGGCAGCCGACTCCACTGCTGCAGACTGCTGAGGTGTGTTTATCAGAAAGCTTCTTTAAAAATGTTTTTCTGTTCGTGTTTCGGTGTAAAATCTGAAGTCACAGCAGCTCAGAGGGTTTTACATGTTGATCACTTTGGTTTACCGGATGTGACGTGTTTCCCCTACAGTTTCTCTGCTTGTTTAAAACAGCAGCAGTCACTCAGCTAACGCAGCTAACGCTAGCAGGTTGAGAACAGTTGGACCTGAACTTCACCGTTAACGTCCACGAGCCCGGCCGGTAACGGGTTTCTGTGAGTGCAGATCGGTGGAAGTTCCTGCTTTTATCCGGAGTCATGAGTTTAAACTTGGTGTCATTGTGAATCAGTGAAGTGTGGTGATGTTTCCTGAAGCTAGCTGCTACACTGAACCCGACAGGCAGGCGGACAGGATCAGAAACCTGCTGTCTGATGGTCCGGACACATGACGGGGAAGAGTCCCGTGTGTGTTTGTGTGTGTCTGCACAGCAAACTCCAGTCAAAAATCAGCCTGTTTACTGCTGCTGTGCTGTATGAAGCAACAAACCTCAACAATCAGCTCATTTAAACTCAGAGTCAGTTTGTTCAGAAATGAACAGTTCCATCGATTATAAACAGTTAATCTTAAAAACAGGTGAGAACTCACCTGCACAATAACACAACATTTATTGAACTCTCAGTGTGCAGCAAAAAAACATTTTTTAAATGAAACACAGCTGTGAAAGATTTTGTAAAAGCAGTGAGATACCTGACTAAAATGTTTCAGGTGTTTTGCAGAAAAAGCTGCAGCATGTTGATGTTGTGATGCCACAGAAACAAACGTTTTACTGCGTTCAGTAGAGTGATGCTTCTTTTAAGGACTGAAGAAAAAACTGTAAAAGAAATCATGAAAAACAGATAAAACGTGGAATATTTGCTGATGTTACACCACCTGTCTCCGTCCTGACCCCCACCTGTAGGGCTTTGAAGGCGGTTGCCATGGAGCCGGCCTGGCGACAGCATGGCAGGGGGCGTGGCCGGAGTCACGAGGATCAGAGGGAGAGGTCCCGACCCCCACAGAGAGAGAAGGAGAGGCCGGGAGGTGCAGCAGGAGCCTGGGGGGCCGGACGAGGAGGGAGGGCCAAGTCTGCCGCCACACCTGAGCCAGGTAAGCAAGACTCCCGCCACACAGGTGAAGCATCAGAACAAACCAGCTGACTGCTGTTTCTGTGTGACTGACAGGTGCGTCCGTCCAGTCCAAGTTCGAGGAGATCAGGAAGTCCAATCAGGCTGCAGCTCAGCGATTGGTGGAGAGCCGCGTCAGCTCCTCCTCCGATGAAGAAGACTACGACGATGAAGATGATGCAGCTGTTGACCACAAGGATGGAAAGAGAGGGAAGGTCCTGGAGTCCACCTTCACCACCTACACCCACCAGACAGGTGAGCCCGGTGTCACCATAGCAACGGCAGATACCCCGTGTTGCAGGTGTTGAGTTTCACCGTCTGTCCGTCCGTCCGTCAGGTGGTGATGTCACAGGTCTGGTCAGAACCGGTCAGTTTGTCAGTGAGCTGTTTCAGTCCGGAGCTCTCACCTGTCTGATCTGCATCGCCTCGGTCCGGAGAACCCAGGCTGTAAGACACACACACACACACATAAAGAGACACGCACACACACACACACACACACACACACACAAAGAGAAACACACACACACACACACACACACACGCACACACATAAAGAGAAACACACACACAGCAGCAGTATTAGTGATATCTTTTATATTTTGCTGAAAAGACCCTCTGTCTGTCTGTCTGTCTGTCTGTCTGTCTGTCTGTCTGTCTGTCTGTCTGTCTGTCTGCCTGTCTGTCTGTCTGTCTGTCTGTGGCTCTTCCTGCTGTTTTAATCTCAGTTCACTCGTTCACTCGGACTCCAGCTGCTCCAGATGTTCGGTCAGATACATTATAGCAGATTAGAGCGAGAGATTGAGACTCAACATAAACATGCTTCCTGTTTGGTTTCCGTTTTCATCCCACAGTTTAAACCTTTTCTCAGCCGACGCTTCAACATAACTCAGTATTTTACCTGCTTTTCTTAATTATTTAAGGTGGAATTAATTAGAGTTTTAGTATTTAAATTGTTTATTTTACTGACAGAGATTTTCAGACAAAAAAAATCAGTTTTTAGAAGAAACCAAGAAATTTTTGAACAGTTTAACATCTTTTTTAATCTTAGCATTTATTGGCAGTGTAGTATGAATATAATGACACTTAATAGATGTTAACACACTATAATACAGGTTGTGTTTTTTTACTACTTATAAATGATTAAAAAAAAGGGTTAAAATGAAGTATTATTTATATTTTTAGTTTTTTTGTGTAGTTATTTAACATTCATCATTTTGCAGTGCCAAGTTTTAATGCTTTACTGTTATTACAAACGTGCACCCAAAAGGAATTCCCCCTTAACAGCCGCTGTTGTTGTGAATCCTAAAAGCTTTTATACGATACAAGTTTTGTTGGAACAAATAGAAAAATACGAAAACATCGAAGAACAGACGTCTCATGATTCTTTAAACGCGCTCCGAGGAAACCGAGGATCAGCTAAATGTGACATAATGTGTCATCAAAAATGAAAAGTGTTTCTGCAGCCACAACAGAGAGAGAGAGCAGGGACGGAGTCTCTGTGGAGGAAAACACACACACACACACACACTCACACACACACACACACACACACATGTTGTACAGCTTTTATTTATTTATTATTTATCACATCTGCCTCCCGCCTTCCTCTCCGCTCAGCCATGTTACTGTAGGATGTGATGTAATACTGCACATGTCAGAGTGTGTGTGTGTGCGTGTGTGTGTGTGTGTGTGTGTGTGTGCGTGTGTGTGTGTGATGCCTGGCTGGACAGAACATTGCTTTAGTTAATGATCGGTTGACTTGAGATCAGCTCTTCTTCTCTTGAGCTGCTGTCAGACATCTGTTTGATCCACAGCTGAAACAATCAGTTGACTAATTGATTAATTGATTAACAACAGAAATATTTGTCATATTAATATTGTTTTTATTATGTTTGCAGTAGTTATATTGATCATTGCATTGCATTATTAGATGGCTCTTTGGTTCCTTTGGCTCCTCAGTTGTGTCATTTGCTGCTTGATAGTGATTGATCGGTTGATTGATTGGGATAATAACCGACATATTATTTCATAATAAAGATAATTGTTGCAGCCTCAGTGAGCGTCTGTGCACAGAAGCTGCAGCTCATATGAGAAAAGTCATGAACGTCCGGCTGTTTTCTGTCCGACCTCGTGTGTTTTCAAGCAGAGTTTGACTTTCAGACTCCAGCTGGTTTTTCTTTGCGCTGTGATTCCCGTCAAACTCTGTGAATGAAAAGTGAATCCTGTCGAACGCTTGTGCACATGCAGGGCTGCAGAGTGAGGAGAGAAGACGGCGAGCAGCAGAAAGGGGGAGTTGTTGGATTGGGGGGGGCATGTGGGAGGAGCTTATTCAGGCTTACATAATGAAAGTGCTCGGCTTCTTTCAACCCAACTGTGTGTGAGAGAGAGAGGGAGAGGGAGAGGGAGAGAGGGAGGGAGGGAGGCTGTTCAGGCGACACTCGCTCCATTTCCCAGTGGCAGCCGAGCTCGGCGGGGGATCAGAGCTGATGGTTTATTGATGCCCAGCTTGTGTTCGCCCGTGTACGACAGATAGAGACGGCGAGCGCTGGCATAGCAACACCGCCGCTGCCGTGTAGCAGGTGGAACATCAGGTTGAGATCCAGCTGTGGTCGAGCTGTGCAGGTATGGACGTGGCCGCTCTGCATCAGGGTTTCTCCAGCAACATCTACTCGCCTCACTACCAGGTACGGTTATTCATTTATTTATTTATTTTTGAACAAGAGGAAAACCTGATCAGAGCTGCAGCCGATTTTTTCTCACCAACACAAGGACATTTGAGTGTCACTGCGAGCAGGAAGAAGTGGTGTCGTTTTGTCTCCAGTTCGCTCTCATAAATGATGTTGGTGTTGATTTGTGATTTTGTGATGGAGCCGATGCATTTAACCATGAGGATCCCCTGTGTGCAGCCTGCATGGTGTGTGTGTGTGTGTGTGTGTGTGTGTGTGTGTGCATGCTCTGCAGACGGGATAACACTTTGGAGGTGAAGGTAAATACTGAGGTGTTTCAGAGTGAGAAACTCCTGTGTTGATGTGCAAACAGAAGCGTTCTGCAGAGTGAATGTGTGATTTTTTTATTCATTAAATTCGGAGCCGGTCTCAGTAAGTGCATTGATCTAAAACCAAACTTGTTAATTAATTATCGATGGTTGCTATTTTAAAGCTGCGCGTGTCCGAAACGCTGTTTGATCTGTCAGGAACGATTATTACGAGCCGCGTCTGAGATCCCAGATATCTGAAGCAAAAAGTTTGCATGAGGTGAAGTTGGAGGAACTGACGTCTGTGAGCTTTTTATTTTTAGTTTCACGTGGATTAAACGCGTTCTGCCGTCTGCTGACTCATCACAAACTTCAAGGCGTTCAGTATTTTAGGTATTAACAGTTTCACTGCTTATGACCCAGAATTCCTCTTGTCTGGATGTGCAGGAGATTCGTGTGTTTGTTGTTTTGAATATGATGTAGTTCATATTTATGGTGTTAAGTACTGATTACTTGCCTTATTGTTTGGTAACTTTTTAAAAGCGTTTTTATGACAGACGCCATAAAGATGAGAGGAAATGAGATGGAGATGAATCAGTGATGATGTGGTTCATGGTCGGGTTTTGACCTCTAAGTTTCGATTGTTGCTGCAGTCAGCAGCTACACTGATAACTGATTGGTGGTTTGCATGATATTTTAAGTAAATATGCCCCATAAAGTTGTTGTTTCAGCTCTTGTGATGTGAAATCTTCCTGCCTCTGTTTGTTTTATTTAATATAAATTGAACATCTTTGTGTTGTGGACTTTAATTGGACGGATTTAATAATCTAAAGACATCATGTTGGACTCTGTGAAACTGTGAAATACAGTTTTCAGCTGTATTTTAAAGGCTGGATGAAGAGTGTTGCAAACCACGACATGTACTCTGACCTTTATGTGTAAAATTAGTGGGGTGCCCCTTTAATTAGTGTCTATTTAAGGATATTTTGGCAGGAAATCAGGATATTATATCTGATGTCCATCACAAATAAATCTACAACTCAGAAAACCGACCCTTCTGACGTCTTAACATCGATGTGCATCCTGCAACCTGAACCTGCTAACAGCTTATTCTGCTTTCTTTTAAGGATGCAAATGTGCCAAAATGTAAATGCATGAGGCAAAAAAAGCGCAGAGTTAAACAAAGAACACAGTTTCCGTAAAGAGACCTGATGTTGGTGTTTGTCCTTCATCTGACACAAAACATTTTTGGCTCTTTCCTTTCCGACTTTCAACTCTTGAATAATTAATAAATTAAATTAAAAGGTCAAAGTAGAGATGCTCTTAAGGCTGTAATTATTTCTGGTGTGTAGATTAAAAATAACCCACATGTCCTGCAAAAAGAGCGATAATCACTGACCTGTTCAGCAGAAATTCACATCACACAGCAGCTCCTGGAGAAACAAACCTTCAGTGCTGAAACAGTTTAGCTGTGAATATATTATGATGAGGAGAAGGAGAGAAACATGTTTGTTTTTCTGACATTGTGTTTATTTTCTCTCTCTGCTTCGTCCGCAGCTCGAGGCTTTAAAACAGCAGAACTCCAAATACCAGGAAGAGCTCAGTCTGTCGAAGGAGCGCAGCAGCTCAGAGAACCAGCGAATCGGCGTCCTCTGCAAGGAAATGTGAGTACTGAGGATAACTAATGTGTTTTTTCCTGCCGTGCGTCTCCTCTAAAGGTGACCCCAGCCGCCCGCTTCATTACAGCGGTGTGGTAAATTTGTCCTGCTGGAACTGTCCGGCTGATTAAAAAATGATTAAAAAATCCAGTCTGTGTTTTCAAGCTCTAAATCAGCAGAAAGGACTGTGCAAACATGGATCGATTAAACTGCTTTTAGCCAATAAAACCATGTAAAAACCGTCTGCATGCGACTGGAGCTGAATGTCAAATGTGTTATTAAGGTGGCTCCATCTGTAACTCTCCACAGAGATGCTTCCTCTTGTAAATATGCTTTAAATTGCTGAGTAAAGCCCATAATTAGCCAGAGAGTGCTATTATGTGATTATGGATATGGATGTGGAGTGGAGTAAAATACACAAACCCCCGCAGGTATCGAGGCCTCCGTATAAACATTTCTTAACTGAAAACGTTCGTTCAAAATGTTGTAAATCTTTTTCTCCAACATTTTTTAAATGCATATTGTAGTTTTTAGATTTCCGGATGCACTTTTCCTTCTTTTCATGCTGCTTTTTGTTTCCTGTCATGTCTGCACGGATTTAAAATCAAGACGCAGATTCTCGAAAAACCAGCTCGAGTTGTTTAATCGATCACATGCAACATGGACTCAGAGTTTGGGAGGCTGACTTGAAAACTGTAATCAGAAAGCTTCAGAGTAAACAGTTTTCCTCGTTTTGCAATAAACTTCCTGAACCCACCTGGAAGATTTGCACCAAAATGAACACAGACTGCAGGAGTCTGTTCCCTGAACACATCCACCCCAACTGATCAATCAATCAATCACCTGTCAAGCTTCTGTCAGCACAGCGAGTGAAACCTGTATTTCAAGCTGTGGTTCCTCACACCACTCATGAACTTTTAAAAAACCCTGCTGCTTCTTATTATAAAATTATAAGTGTGGCGTCATTAATTAACTTTAATCGTTTTAATCATCACATTTTTCAGTCAGATGCCGACTTTAACACTTCGATCAGAGGGAGTTTAGTCGGAGCAGTTTAAACATCCAGCAGTTTGCTTTTGGTAATAAAACTAACAAAGAAGCAGCAGATTGAAGTTGCATCAGGAACAGACGTGTTTATACGACGTCTGCTCTCAGCACGAAGTCTACGACCCAGTTTAAACCAGTTTAAACCGAAATACCAGCAGTTTGCTATGCACCGCTTCATGTGCATGAACCTCCCATCTGCTCTGACTGCTCTCTGCTCCGTAGGAGTGCTGATTGTTGGGCTCCGAGTGTTTCTGTGAGATGGATTTCATCACTCAGGAGTTCACTGATATGTTTGCATTGTGCATGAAAATGAATGAAACCGGTGGATTCGTGAAGTTACTGATAAAATGCATTCAGACATGTAAAACAGCTGTTATGTAAGAAACCAAATGGAAAATGAAAACATGATAAATTACTGTACTGGCCCTCTGTGGATAAAATAAGAGTAAACATGTCAAAGCACAGAAACAAATTCATTAAGTTTTCATGAGCCTGCAGATCTTTGAGTGACTCAGCAGAAACAAAGTAAAAATACTCAGTTTTTGTAACAGCATGTGATTACCCGACATCTTTGTGTTGGATCTGCAGCCTGATGTCAAGGTCTATTTATAGACTGTTTGTGTGTGTGTGTGTGTGTGTGTGCACATATATGAAGGTATGTTGCACGCGTGTGTGTTCGAGTCTTTACATCGTCTTGCCACGCCCCCTCTGAGTCATCAGAGCTGTGACATCACAGCTCCAGATGGATGTGACTGGCTGAATTACACTCATCAATGAGCTGCATCCTGACGGAGGAGCAGCAGATGGAGGCTGAGATGTCAACAAATATCTTTAGTTACAGTAAAAACGAGCAGCGTGTGTGTTTCTGTTTGTGTCTGTGAGATGGAAACACCTCGGTGGTCGTGTTACATTTTCCATCCCTCCACCCTCATCCTGTCGTCTCCACGCGACGAGTTCCTCCATCCTTTCTGACGCGCATCCTTCCTCAGCCTGCTGTTATGTAATCGCTCCGTCTCTCCTCCCAGGACCGCCTGGCTCCAACATGGCCGCCACTCTCACTGTGACATCAGAGTGTGTGTGTGTTTCCTTTTGTTTAGCTCTGTGTGTGTGTGTGTGTGTGTGTGTGTGTGTGTGTGTGTGTGTGTGTGTGAGTGTGTGTGTGAGTGTGTGTGTGAGTGTGTGTGTGTGTGTGTGTGTGTGTGTGTGTGTGTGTGAGTGTGTGTGTGAGTGTGTGTGTGTGTGTGTGTGTGTG
>JAQMCX010000040.1:984262-998055 GCA_029814765.1 Acanthurus leucopareius | reverse complement strand
TGTTTGTGTTTGTGTGTGTTTTCGGATGCAGCAGTCTGTGTGTGTGAGTGTGTGTGTGTCTGTGAGTGTCTGTGTGTGTGTGTGTGTGTGACTGTGTGTGTGAGTGTGTGTGAGTGTGTGAGTGTGTGTGTGTGTGTGTGTGTCTGTGTGTGTGTGTGTGTGTCTGTGTGTGTGTGAGTGTGTGTGTGTGTGTCTGTGTGTGTGTGTGTGTGTGTGCAGCTGTCAGCAGGTGGTTTCACTCTCTTGCCTCATTCTTGCTTCCCGCTCTCTTTGAAGTCGACCTGTCGGCTCTCAGCCAATCAGAACTTTTCTTTGAGTCTGTTGGGTTTTTTTAATCTGATTAATTATTAGTCCTGTTGAGTCTGAAAGAAACTTCACTGACTAACGTTTTAAGGTCTTTTGAGCGTAAAATATTCTGTTATGACCAGAACACTTTGCTGTTGTGATGAAAAACAGGGTGAACGTGTTTGATTATCAATAAACTGTTGCATTGATCCTGATAAGCTGTCGGCTCCATGACTGAACTGAGAGCAACACTCTGACACATGGAGGCAGCTTCTGTTCTCACTTCTGTCTGCTCTCTCGTTCCCAGCGGCCGCCCTCCGTCCCCACAGGAGAGGCTTTTCGTTGGTTCTTCTAGTCGGAGCTGCAGCGAGAGCCAATCAGAACCGCCGACCCGTGAAGCCGACAAATCAGGCTGAGACGAACTCAAACTGAGACCACGACTTCTGGGACTGAACCAGAGGACTTGTGAGAGGATTACAATTTTATACTGTGTGTATGATGATTTAAGACCACAAATCTCACCTCAACTGGACCAGGGGACCAGCTGGGAGGACCGAGGACGAGGAGACGGCTCAGTCACCGGCAGAGGGAACCGACCAATCACAGCCCGGCGTGATGACGCTACAATTGCACATTTTCTTGAACTTGTTTGCTACAGATGCACACAGAACCGCTCGGAAACAAACGCTACCGGACTTGTTGAACATGTTAACAGCACATTAGCTACAGTTAGCACATTAGCTACAGTTAGCACATTAGCTACAGTTAGCATAATCCGATTGTTAACTGACCAATCACAGTTTAGCAGGAGGGTTTAAGAAAGGGCAGAATTCAGTAGCTACCAAGCTGAGATTTGGGACTTCGAGGTTTCCTCCTCCGCCAGCAGTCAAACGAACAAACCCATAGTTTGTCAGAAACAGATGCATTGTGGGTCGTAAAGCGTAACTTCACCCCTGAAGTCCTGCAGTCTGCCATCTGCTGGTGAATCAGAGTAATGAACTCTCAGATGATGCTAAGTTTCTTAAACAGCTGGTTTCTTCACCTGGTACCAGTGTTTTACTGCTTGTGACCAGCAGATGTCAGACTTGATGAAGTTACCTTCAGCCTGATGATGATCGATCGATTCAAGTCGATAAACATGTTTATTGATTACATCCAGACAAAGAGAAGGACTCCACAGGGATCAGATCTGCTTGTGTTTGTTTCAGGGAGTAATGACCTTCAAGCTAAACTTTAATTCATAAACACTAATGACTTCAGTTTTAACCTTAATGCTTCTGAATCAGGACCTTCAGTATTTAGATCAGGTTGCTTACGAAAAGTTCGGTCACCAGCTGTAATTTTCAGCGTCAAACAAACATTTAATTCACATTCAAACCGGATCAGACAGAGTAACAGTTACTCAAAAGTAAAGTAACAGTAATAGATTTTTCCGGCCTCGATCCGGGCGATTAAACCCAATGAGACCTCGCTCCGTCCTCTCTGACGGCCTTCAGCATCCGTGACCAGACTGTCTCCTCCGCCCTCCGTCTCCTCCTAGCGGACCACAAGCCCCATCGTAGCCAAACCAGGACGATTCAGGCCTCGAGGACCGCCGCCGCCGCCGCCGCCGTCACCGCAGGAACATTCCCGTTTGACCAAAACCGGGCGACAAGTTGACCTCAAAGGAAACACTTTTATCACAGGGGGAGTACGAACCGACCTCAGCAGGACGTGATCCAGGACTGTTATCAAGGACTACAACTTCACCACAGTAGGACTACAATTACCACATCACTGTTATCTGTCTCTTCTGTCTACCTCCTCCTCAAGGACTGAAAGGCACCGTATTTATTCAGCTGTGTTCACGCCGGAGTGACGCGATCTGCTTCTAAACTCTCTTGGTGGTCCAGAGCTGATCTGCCCCTCTGTGAATCTGTCCTTCTGATTTCTGTTTTCTCTGATTTTCTCCTGAACTTCTGGTTTGATTTCATTTGTCTGGATTTCTATGGAAAGTTCTCAGGGCGCAGTCATACTTCCAGTTGGTTTTATATGAACTAAAGCAAACTTCACTTTGTTGTATTTTTGTATTTGCGTAGAAGGCGGCAGTGGAAGGTTTGTGATTTCTGTCCTCACAAAGATCAAAACACGTAGGTGGTGAAGTTTCACTTTGAACTTTGGCTCCAAACTGGCACCGCCGGTCTCAAACTTACGGGTCGAACCCTCACCAGGACCTCAAAGAGAGTTCAGAACCAGTGTCTCTGTTCCTGCATCAGTGCAGACTGAACCCAAAGGTGAGCAGCAGGAAACCCAACAGGAGCATCCGCCTGCAGCTCAGATGCAGGGAGGAACCGACGAGGAACCTTTGGATCATGTTCTGGGAAGTTCTGTGGTTCTGAACCTCAGAAGGAGATCAGATCAGATCAGATCGTCCAACACTGAAACGTTTCCAACACGTCTGTGGTCCGAACTCTGAGATGACACTGAAAACTTGATTTTACAGAAACATGAAATTTTCCCTCAGAAAACGCTGACCAGCATCAACGCACAACCGTCCTGTGATGAGAAAACAGCCATGAGAGTGATGAATGCTGGGTAATTTTGCATTAACAGGCCTCTTTTCAGTCAAATTAACGGAAAAAGTCGAGAACGCTGGTGACATTTTCTGTGTTGCACAAAAAACAAGAGAACCAAGCACACTTTTAACCGACTCTCAGTGGTTATTTGATCATCATCAGCGTTTCTGAGCCGACAGGAAGCTGAACGGAGGCGTTGTCACGCTGGTCACATGACCGCTGGGGTTTAAAGACCTCGTGATCATGACTGATTTTCTCACTTTGCCCAGATTTAGGTCAGTTTAATCAGGATCTAGTGGTGTTCGGTTCAGAAATCACACTTTCCTCTAAAATCGACTTTTTGAACGAAAAGAAAAAAGTCGTATTACTTTTGATTGCTCCCCCTAGTGGCAGTGGCCTGTTAGATGCATTAGCATTTAATGGACTTCAGTGAAGTTGGGTTCAGACGTTCTCCGTCCACAGAGGATGAACCTACAGCTGTAGTTCACCCCCCATTTCATACAGAGCCCCCAGCAGGTCAGAGCTGGTACTGCAGACTGAAGTCCCTCCACATGCTGAATCTAAACCTGGTGAATTGGGTTCAGACCATCATGTTTCTCAGATGAAATAAGTTATGAACTTCCCTCCTTCAGCTGACTTTTCTCTAGCGCCACCTGCAGGTAAAACCCAACCCATTACCAGTCACTGCCTTGTGTTTCCCGTACATTTGGTGCAGACATCCATGTTTCTAACGGGACGAGCGCGTCGTGGCGTCGCAGAGCGAGCTGCTCGCAGACGTGTTGGAAACATTTATTTATTTTTCCTTATTTATTTTTCCGAGTGTCATGAGGAAAACGCTTCCCTTCCTCTTCGTGGGAACTGAAACCAAACGCGTCCTCTTCCCCGGGGAGGGGTGAGTCTGACGGGGGAGGGGGGGAGGAAGGGGGCGTCTGTTCTGTGTGTCTGTCCTCCTCCTGTATTCTGTCTGTGACCTCATGTGCTGAATTGTAATAAAGCATTTCAAAGATTAGCTGTGAGTGTGTGATCGACACACACACACACACACACACACACACACACACACACACACACTGCAGGATTATGGATGTCAGGTGATTGCATCATAAAATATGGTGCTTGTGTGTGTGTGTGTGTGTGTGTGTGTGTGTGTGTGTGAGCCACAGAGAGCGAGGCATTAAAATTAACAATATGTTTTTGTGTGTTTGTGTGAATATTTTCTGCCACAAGATGGAAGCTCAGTGTGTGTGTGTGTGTGTGTGAGTGTGTGTGTGTGTGTGTGTGTGAGTGTGTGTGTGTGTGTGTGTGAGTGTGTGTGTGTGGGCTTGTCATCTCAGTAATGGTGTTGCTATCAGAGAGAGAGAGAAAAGACAGAGAGGCTGGTTGTCCCTGACGACGGTGCGCCGTGTTGCCTGGCAACAGCGCTAACAATGGCCCACCACCAGTGTTCTAGAATGTGGGCGTGGCCTGAGCGAGGTGGGCCGGGGGCGGGGCCGAGCTGCACCCCGTTCATCAGACACAAACAGCTGTGACCTGACTGAGTGATGTTTGTCGTCATTAATCTAAAAGTGAAGCAGGTTTCACTGAAACAAACGACAGAAAGATTAAAAAGATTCACAACAAAACGATTCCAACCATTTAATGTTACTCTGTTTCTCTTATTTGGTGCGATTTTTTTAAATCATCATAAAAACTGTTTTGAATACAAACTTTATGAAACTGGCAGTTTTTTTCCGCCCATCAGGAGTCTTTTTAAACTCTTTTAAACACAAAGTGAATCAGTCCAACAGATGGTGTTAGTCCGACCCGTCACATGTAAACAGGAAGTAACAGTCTGTTCCTGCCCTCAGCCTCCTTCCCTTCACCTGCGACCTGCCTGAGCGTCACCTGAGGATGGGATTGGATGTATCTGCAATAATCAATCAAAGATCCCAGTTTCAGAGTGAGCTGAACGTATAAACTTCACTCCACTGAGGAAATGCAGTTTCCTTCTGTTTATCTCTCACAGTGGCTTTTAAACCTGAAAGGATGGAGGCTTCACACTGCTGACGGATCAGATCAGGATCAGGATCAGGACCAGGATCAGGATCAGATCAGGTTCAGATCAGGATCAGGTTCAGGATCAGGATCAGGATCAGATCAGGATCAGATCAGGACCAGATCAGGATCAGGTTCAGGATCAGGATCAGTTCTGGCTTCTGTTTCCTCCTTTATATTATGATGAAGGAGAGGTTCAGAAAGTGTCGCCTCTCTCTGATTTTCTCCTTCATCATAATATTTTGGTAGCTCGTCACGGTTTCCAGCCTTCGTGCTGTTTCTTCTTCCCGTTCTCGGAGTCCAGACTCGACGCTGATCGACCGCGGCGTGTGTGTTTAACAGCCATTTAATCGAACCCTGATAGTCTTAATTAGTGTGAAGGAGCCTCTCTCTCTCCGCCTCCCTCGAGGCTCATTATCCCTCTTAGTTTTCCTCCTCTGACAGCAGGAGGAGGAGGAGGAGGAGGAGATGAAGGACAAGGAGGGAAAGAGAGAAGGAGGGAAACCAGGACAGAGTGACGAGAGGAAGAGGAGTGAAAACGGAGTGAGGGCTCCATCTAGTGGTGAGAAACACGAACTGAACGTTTTATCAGTGTTTACAGGAGACGGCTGGTCGTGTTCCTGCAGTTCGTTCAGACGCTGTTGAGTCTTTAAAGTGTTCAAAGGTTCTTTTTGTAAAAGATTTATGTTAAATTACTAACGGTGACAGTTACATCTGTAATAGATTACTCATCTGGCTGAGCGGTTTGTGAATCCATGAAGCTTCTCTGTGTGAAAACAATGCAGGTATGAACTTTATCGCTTCATTCATAACGTCAGGTTGTTTTTAACGAGTCTGTTTCGTTCTGTCGTCAGCGAGCGGACGAAGATTCTCAGACGCTCACTCGTTTGTTTTTAAACAAGTTCAACTTTTATCACTTTAACTTTATTTTAAAGTTTCTTTTTTGTTCCACATTAACGAGCAGCAGGTTTCACTCAGGTGTGTTTCTGACGTCAGCTGCCTTTAACTTTCTCTCATCCATCCATCAATCAATCAATCAATCAATCAATCAATCAATCAATCAATCAATCAATCAGGGCTCATCAGTGCATTGATTATTATCACTGGAAGCAAAAACACAAATGAAGTTTCCTGTCAGTTTATTCTTTCATCTCAACATAAATTTCATTCTTCATAATCACATTTAGTGACACTTGGACGAGTGGAGTTTGACCTTTATTGCTCCCTCTGTCGTGAACAAAAAGAGGCTCATTGATCGATCAAAACGATTAAAAATATAAATATTGAAAAGGATTTGACAGCTGTTGAGTTTCAACAGACCAGGAGTCTCGTTTCAAAGACGGTTTCCGTTGGTTCCCCGTGCAGACGCAGCGCGGTGAACTCAGGTCACATCTCAGCACAACTCATCAAAACAACTCACACTAAAACAGCGACAGCTGTAAAACATCTGCACTTCAGTCTGTTTTACTCCATTAAGTCTGCAAACGCTTCCCTCCCCTTCAGGTGTGTGTGTGTGAGTGTGTGTGTGTGTTCCAGACGCTGCTGCCGTGTTGGTCGAGGGGGGGCTGGGGCTCTGAGTGGGCGTCGATGGGGGAACCTGAGCTCCAGCGGCTCCCCGCAGGCCTGGAGGTGGACGTGATGTGATTGTCTGTGGGAAACTCAGAGTTCTGTGAACGGGCGTCGACCGGTGCCGGAGCTTCCCGCCGGGCGTCGGCGGCTCGGTGGCGTTTGGAGCAGGCGTCTGAGGGGAACTGTGGTCTGCAGCTTGAGTCGACGTGGTTGTGAGCGTTTGGGTGGGGGTCAGTGGCGTGGACGAGTCTCGAGTGGGGGTCAGCGGCAGGTTTGGAGTGAGAGCTGCACTTTTTCTGCAGTGTTTGGAAGGAGGGGGGGAGGGGTGGAGCTGTGTGGTTCAAGTGTTCATCATTCACAGTGCTGACAAAGTCAGGAGGAAGTTCATGAGCGGGGGGCACTCGGTGCAGATCTCCGGCTGGCGGCGGACCGTGAGGCGATCTCTCCTCATGAGCGGCTACAGACGACGCCTCGGTGTCTGTCCGTCCTGCTGACGCCGCGCTGGAAGGCTGGACGTCCACGGCACATTTGGGACCTCTGAGGTTCCAGTCGGAGGGCAGAAACCTGCCGTTAGCAGCTGCTGTTGGCACTGAGCGAACTCTGGGGGGGGGAAACCTCTCTGACAGATCCTCTCTCTTCGTGGAGGAAAGAGAGTCGGAGGAGGAGGAGGGGGTCCGAGTCCTTGAGTCAGCCGAAGAAACAAAAACAGATGCTGATGCTGCGTCGCTGCAGTTGGCAAAAGTTGGGCAAACGTCGCCGCTCGCCCGTGTGCTTCCACCAGAAACCCTGCAGGAAGGATGGAGGTGAGCAGGTGCTGCTGGACGGGAGTCTGGGCTCAGAGTCTGGTTCCTGAAGCCTCTGGAGGGAGCATCAGACTGAGCCCACTTCACTTTTGTCCAGTCTGTCTCGGCCGATTGGAAATCAGTGGGAGATGAAGAGTTCACAGGATGCAGGTCGACGTGAGTCGATGTTTCCTTTGAGTCGCCGCGGCTGGAATGTGACTTCGAAGGATGGAAGGAGCTGAAGTCCAGCTGTGGTGAGCCGTCAGCACCTCCACCCCCTGTGAGACGGGGATCAGGGCGAGGACTCGTGGAATGGATGCCGAGCGTGCCGACGTTAGCGGGGGCAGCTGACGGGGAAGAATGAACGTCATTGGATGAAACGCTGCCTGTGGAGGTCAGCTCTTCTCTCAGTGCCAAAGAGTTCGTGAAATGTCTCTTCAGCGTTGAAATGGGAGGAACCGCGGCGCCGGGCTCGACGGGGCAGCTGGCTGGACTTGAACGGAGGTCAACCAGAGAACTTCCACCAGCCGGCTCGGCTTCACCGGAGGAGTGAGACGGGAGCGGGTGAACAGAGGGAAGGGCGGACAGGAGCGGACTCCCAGCATCTTTGTGCTTTAATGGCGGCGGCGTGTTTCTGTTGTAGGAGCGAACAGGACTGGCCTGTCTCAGCAGAGGGGGGAGGTCCTTGCCCTCCTCCCGGACTCTGCATTCCTTCTGCCCCTCGAGAGGAGGTAGTGGGGCAGCGGAGGTGCAGAACGTCTGCAAACTGAAGCCCTGAGTTTGGTCTCTGCTGCTGTCGGACTGCTGCTCCTCAGGCAGATCTGGATCCGGTTTCCTGGCGTCGGCCAACCAGCCGTCCTGGTACAGACGAGCCTGACTGACGCCACACGGGTCCCTCAGACGCTTTCTCCTGGCGTCTGACGAGCAGGTCGGCTCAAAGTTCGAAGGAGGATCTCGTCTGGGAGCGGTGATCTCCTTCAGGTCGTTGAGGATTGCTGCCAGCAGACGGCTGTCAGAGGTCGACACCTCAGAGTCTCTTTTCTGAACCGAGTTCGGCGTTTTGGGGGCCGCGGTGTTCTCCGCTGCCTGCTGAGGGTCGCCGTCCACGGACCCTCCTCCTCTCTGGGGAGCAGCAGCGTTGGCCTTTGCGTCAGTCTGTCTCCGTGACTCTGATCCCAGCGGCGTCCCGCCCTCCTCCACGTTCTCCACGTCCACGTCATGATCGCTGTTGTCGCTGTTGTCCACGGCGATGGGACCCGCAGCCTCAGATCGGCCCGCCGGCTCCGTCTCCGACCCATCCGACCCTCGGTCCAGGATGTCAACAGGAAGCTCGCCGATGTCTGCGCTCAGAGCTCCGCCCACGCCAGAGGAATGCACCAATGGGAGAGCAGGAAGGTCTGAGAAGTCGACGGTCTGCTGGCTGCTGAGCGGGCTGCTGCTGTTGCTGCTGCTGCGGTTGTTTCTGGCGTCGTTGCTGTCGCTGTCGAGCGTGATGATGACCGGAGAACTGAGAGGGACGAGCAGCGTGTTAATGACAGAACATCACAAACTGAACATCCGGCTGTCGGTCGGAAAGAACCGGACGACACACGACAAACTCTCAGACATTTTACACATTTTACAGAAGAAAAGTTTCATTGATTAATTTCAAGCTGCAGAGCAACACGAGTCACTTTAGTTGTAACTAAATAAATAAATCTGTTCAATAAGTGACTGACAGATGCTGATTATTGATTGATAAAGAAGGAATCATGGCTGTCACTGAACTCTGATTGGACACAAGACTTTACACTAACTGTCGTAAATATAATTAATAAAGTTTTTATTTGTCGACTTTATTTTTGACCGAATTGTTATATTTTCATTTATAACGACACAAATGTCGTCGACTTGCAGAGAAAAAGTCTTTCATTCACAGAATTTGGTAAAAAAAAATATGATGGTGAATCTGTTTTGAACTCATTTCCTCCAATTCATCCAACAAATGGAGTCAGGTCGCCCCCTGCTGGCTGTTTTTACAGCTGAGAGGAGTTGGACCTCTGCAGCCGAGTGTCGGTTAACTGTCGGATGGTGTAACTGCATGATGTCACAGGTTTTAATCAGAGCGAACGTCTCACAGAAGCATCTGTATTCACCATCAACTGAACATTTCTGGGCGGTCAGACTAACAGACTCTACCTGCTGTGTTGAGTTTTGGGGTGTCGTCTCCTGCGGCGTTTGCGGGCGGGAGGCTGCGTGGCGTTGGCGGTGATGGTGCCCTCGTAGATGATCTCGACGCTGGGGCTCCGGTCGTCTCTGCACCTCCTGCTGCTGGAGGACAAACACTCTGTGAGACGTCGAACTACAAACACTGAACCACAGTGACGAGACGGCGAAGAGCAAATCATCTGGAACCGAGACGGCGTCTGACAGAACCACGAAGCAGCCGAATCAACACGTCAGGCGGCTGATCAACAGGAAGCTGTCAGACGCAGCGATGGCGGCTCATTTACATGTTTGTGTGTGTTTGTTGTCATTGACGACGGCTCGCGTCTCACGTTACCTCAGGTGACGCATCATCTCGCTCATGAGAGGAAACATTTCACCCAAACTGCTGCTGACGTGTTTGAGGTTCGTCTGTGTGTGTGTCGTGAGGTTTCGTGGCCTCGGTGAGGAGGAACAGGAAGTGTGTGCGTGTCTCACCTGTCTTCGCTGCTGTCCCTGCGAGCCTCCCTCCTCTGCCTCTCTCTCCTCCTCCCCTCATCTCTCCCCCGTCTCCTCCTCTCCTTCTCCCTCCGCTCCCTCCTCTTCTCCCTCCGATGGCTGCTGCTCGGCCTCCAGGTGGGGTCTTTGTCGTCGCTGTCCAGGTGGCGGCTCTTGTACTTCCTCTTCCCTCCGGGTTTTTCTCCGTGGTGCGTTTTGTTGCGGTCGCTCGGGGAGCGTGACGGCGTCAGCAGCGTCTGCGTCAGCGGCCGCGGGGAGGAGGAGAGCGGGGAGGAGGAGCGAGAGGGCGAGGACACCGAGGAGGTGAGAGGAGAAACCTGAGAGCAGCGGTACTCCCAGCTGGAGTCGGGCGGGCTGGGCGGCAGCGGCGAGCCGGACTCCACGCTGGAGTGAAACGGCGAGGGGGAGTGTGAGCGGTGACGCATCATGGCGGGGTAGATGGAGCGGTTGGGGTTGTGCAGCGTGCTGCTCTTCCTCGACCTGTCGCCGCTTCTCTCCCGCCGTCTCCTGCTCCTCTTCCTCCTCCTCTTCTCCCTCGCTGACTCACCGGCGGGCTGCTTCCTGTCCCTCCAGCGCTCCCTGTCCCGCCGCCGCTCGCTGCCTCCAGGGCTCAGCGTGCACACCGAGTTCCTGCTTCCTCCAGAACTGCCCGACCAGGAGCGTGCACGAGCTCCGCCATCTTTCTCCTTTGGCTCCACCTGTTTGTCTTTGTAGGCACCTGACGTAGAGGGGGGGATTATGGGTAGATAGGAGAGAGGAGGGGTGGAGGGGGGGAGGAGAGGAAGCTGCACCGCCGTTTTCTCCTCCTCCTTCTTTTCCTTGTCCTCCTTCTCCTCCTCGGAGTCGGAGGAGAGCTGCACCAGCTCAGGAGTTCTCTCTGCTATCGGCTTCTTGTAGCCGACGATCAGACACTCCTCCTCTCCCTCCTCCTCCTCCGCCTTCTCTCCTCCCACCTCGCTGGCGGCCTCCTGAGGGGCGGGGCTGAACGACAGCGGAGCGAGCGAGCAGGGACGCTCGGCGGTGGAGTAGGAGGGGCCTGGAGTCTCGTCGTCCCAGGCCGACAGGCTGAGGCAGCTTCCTGTTTGGATGACGTCGTCGTGAGCGCCCCCTGTTGTCCCCAGCAGCCTCTCCTCGGATCTTCCTCCCGCCCGCCGCTCCTCGTCCTCGCCCTCCGAGATGGCGATGACGGAGCTGCTGTCCGACGAGCTGCTCGTCCCGTCCAGCTCCAGAGCGGAGGCCGGCGGCTCGTACACCGCCTGCTGGTCGTAGCTTTCCAGGCTGAGCGGCGAGCGGGCGAAGCTGACCAGTTCATGCAGGAAGTGGTCGGTGCGGGCCAACAGGAACGGTCGCAGTTCTTCTTCTACTGTGGGCGTGTCCTCCAGGCCGTGGCGTGCCAGCCGTGCCATGATGATGCGCTGCACGATGTCGACTAGCGAGTCATGTGCACCGTAGAGCACCGTGAGCTCCCGCCGCAGCCAGGGGCGGAGCCTGTTCAGGTGGACGGGGTTCCGGCGGAAGCTCTCTGCTGTGATGTCACGCTGCTGCTGGCCCTGGTCGCTGACGCCGGCGACGCCACGGACCCGGATGCCGCTGCGATAGAGGGTGCGACGGAAGGCCACCGTCTCTCTTTCCCTCAACCGCCGCACGGTCCCACCTTCACGCTGCAGCCGCTGCCTTGCCGCCAAACGAGTCATCAGCCGCCGTGATGCACGATCGTTGGGGGCCACTGGTGCCACCGCCCCCCCGAGTCCCGTCAGCCCCTCAAATATGACTCCACGCTCCACCAGATCAGCTCCTCCACCCATCCTCTGCTCCTCCAGGTCCTCCCCCTCCTCACTGTCCTCCGCCACGATAGGAGAGACCGCAGGATGGGGGGGCAGAGGAGGAAGTGCAAGTGGAGGAGAATCGAGGTACCACTGCCACACCCCCGCCCCCTCCCCCGCTCTGCCGCCGCCTCTTCCTCTTCCTCCCCTCTCTCTCCTCCGCCTCCTCGTGGTCGACTCTCCGCTGTCTGCCCCTCTGTGCCTCCTCAGCATCAACCTCATCTGATGGTCGCTCCTCGCTGCCGAAGCCATGGCGGCGACCATTGCCACGGTGGCAGCGACGCTGCTGTTGGCGGGCGCCGGGCGCAGCGTGTACTCCTTGAAGTCGTCCTCGGCGCGGACCGAGTGCAGGATGGAGGCGAAGGGCTGCTTGCAGAGCGGACACTCGGCCTTGTTGTGCGACCACTCCTGGATGCAGGGGAAGCAGAAGCGGTGCAGGCAGCGGTCCAGGTACGCCAAGTTGTTGAAGCGGTCGAGGCAGATTGGGCACTTGGAGTCAGGCGACGCCTCCTCCGCCGCCATCACTGCCCGCACCGAGGCGGAGGAGGAGGGAGGGGACGCGGAGGAAGTGGCGGTTGCTGTTGTCGAAGTGTTGTTGGTGTTTTTCCTCCTGCTGCTCCGCCCGCCGCTTTCCTGGCTCCTCTCCTCCTCCTCCTCGGGCTGATCACCTCCGGCTGCAGCACCTGCACCTCCAGCAGCGATGTCACGCCGGCGAACACGCAGCTTCATCCGTGTGGGCGCCATCACCTGAACATGCACACAACAAACGGGCCACATGGTTACATGGTTACTCTGTTTACATCACATCACTGTGACGCTGCAGCTTGTTTTCGTAGTAAAACCTGACAGCTTCCTGCGTTCGCTCACAGCCAGGAGCTCCACGTCCAATCAGAGTCCAGCAGGTTTGACACTTCACACCATGAAAATATGAACAAGTGAATCAGAAACTACAGCATCTGATCAGACTTCACAGGAGAGACCTCCACAGTCTGAGTCTGCTGCTGTCTCAGCTGGGATCTTTGTTTGTAGTTCTGACCGCATACCATCGAGCTGATGCTAACCAAGCTAACCAAGCTAACCAAGCTAACCAGGCTAACCAGCATTACACGGATCTATAACCTGTTTAGTTTTCTTGTTAACTTGAGTCTTTGAGTCGTTTGTTTTCCTTTTCCTGGTCAAACCTGAGCTCATATTCTGCAGCAGAGAACCACACTGCTTCAGTGTCCCAGCTAGCTGCTAACAGACTACATGCTAACACTGAGACCCTGCTAGCATTAGCGAAGCGACACTCAGATGTCCTCTCCGCTCGTTTCTGACGCGTTTATCAGTGTTTTATCCCCCAACTTCAGACAGCAGCGACCACCGGTGAAGGCTGTCTGCGCTCAAGAGATAACGCGGACAGAAAACAAACAAAACACCGGAAGATTCCTCTCATTTTTTAGCCTGCTAGCATGCTTACGCGGTTAGCTTCCGTACCTGAGCAGAAGTGGACTCCCCAGGTCGCTCCGGGAGCTTCTCATCCGGGTTTTTTCTCCTCCGGGCAGAATTCCGCACCGAGAGCGGCATCCGCCGTCAGAGAGGTGGTCGGTGTACCGGGCTGCGCTGCTCCGATCCGTTCACACCGACAGCACCATCAGAAACGGGACATTAGTGTCGGGTGTTGTCGCTCGACCCGAAGCTACACAGCTGGAATCATGAGAAAGTGCCGCGGTGGATGATGGGAAATTCAACATCTGATTCTCTCTCTTTCCTCTGTAGATCGTCGGTGGGGAGATTTCTCCCTCAAAGCAAATAAAAAGCATTGATAAGTATTTATTTTCCCATATTTTTATGATTATTGATGATAAAGGTGGAGATAACCTCAGTCTGCAGAAAGATTTAACAACAAAGACTCAAAGAAACTCAAAACATTTAACAGAACTTCATTTTCATTATTTCATTTCGTCCTGTTTCCTCTTTGGGGAGAATTTCTGTCATATAAATAATGAAGGTAACCTTTGCGCCAGGTGTGCGACCTGCACACACCTGGAAGGGTCTCTAGC
>JAQMCX010000040.1:971762-979262 GCA_029814765.1 Acanthurus leucopareius | reverse complement strand
AGCTGCACTGGATCTTCAGGGCTGGAAACACACAAACACACAAACACGCCGGTGACGTTTCTGTCGACGAGGTCACATGACCGTTAAAAAAAAAACATTGTTTCCTTCAGCGGTCGCCATGGTCACAGAGACGGCAGCCATCATCACTGCTCCTCCGTCTGAAAGCACCTTCATGTCACACATAATGAACAACTGAACAACTTTCACATCTCAGAAGTCTGCTTGTCCCTGAACGCACCAACAGGCAGAGTTCAGATATTCCTGCTCATAGTGAGTCATCAGACAGAGGTGTTACCCAGACTGTTGGACTCCATCCTGGACGCCGTGTTCACCGTGTCTCCAAACAGACAGTAACGGGGCATCTTCGTCCCCACGACGCCCGCCACCACCGGACCTGAGGAGCCACACGGCGTCACAACACGTTCAAAGACACGTTCAAAGACACGTTCAAAGACACGTTCAAAGACAGATTTTTGTTCATAGACGTGTGTCTGCGTGTGTGTACCGGAGTGAATCCCAGCCCGGATCTGCAGCTGTGTGTTCGGTTTGTGCGGGATCCTGAAGGTGCGACAGACGCCCACCAGGTCCAGAGCCATGCTGGCGATCTCCGAGGCGTGGAGGATCCCGTTCTCACGGGGAACGCCGGAGACCACCATGTCTGCACGACCACGCAAAGAGACGGCATCAACCTTTAACCTTTAACCTTTTCTGTTTCTGACGCTTCAGAGACAGGACAGAAACACTGTGTGTGTGTGTGTGTATGTGTGTGTGTGTGTGAGACTCACAGGCGTCTCCGATGGTTTCCACCTTGTAGACGTCATAGTTGTCGATGATGTCATCAAACGTCGTGTAGAGCTTGTTGAGGAAGTCCACGACCTGGTAAGGAGTGCTGCTGCTGGAGAGCTGAGTGAAGCCCACGATGTCACTGTGCACACACACACACACACACACACACATACACACACACACACACACACACACACACACACGCTGTCATTTTAAAACCAGGACTAACCTGCTCGCTGCTAACTGAACGTGTTTGATTAGCATGCTAACTCATGAACCCTCTGCCGGTCAGTCAGGTGTGGTTTCCCACCTGAAGAAGATGGTGGCGCTGACGTAGCTCTGAGCCTGCAGAGGTTTCCCCTGCCGCAGGTCGTCAGCCACCTGTTTGGGGAGCATACCTGCCAACATGAAAGCACCGTTCAACCAGGAAGCTTCTGCAGAAACCTGATTTTTGTATTGATCTGTGTGTGTATGTCTGTGTGTGTGTGTGTGTGTGTCTGTGTCTCTGTGTGTGTGTGTGTGTGTGTGTGTGTGTGAGTGTGTGTGTGTCAGTACTGTAGAGCAGCCTGTCGGTTCTCTGCTTCTCGTGCATCAGATCCTGCGTTCTCTCGGCCACCAGCACCTCCAGGTGTTTGCTGTACTTTTCCATCTGAAACAGACGGACGGTTGCAGCTTCACGTCTCATCGAGCTCTGACTGTTTTTATGAAGTGTTTATCTGTTTTGGAGGATTTTACCAGGTTCATCATCATGTCCACCGGGCTGACTTTGATCGGGTTGATTCGGTGAACGTACTTCTTGATTTGTTCAAAGGTGGGTCTGTGGGCGGGGTTATGAGAGCGACACCGGCGGATCAGCTGCAGAAACACACACAGAGAGGAGGCGACAGAGAGACTTCTTCTGTCTTACTCAAACAAAAGAAAGGTTGTTTGACAGCAGAGGTGGGCGGAGCTTCCTCACCTCGACGTAGTCAGCAGGACACGGACAGGTGCTGTCGGCTTTACTGGAGATGAGCTCGGGGAGGGGGGGGCACCAGGCGCTCTCCAGGTTCGACTCCTCGGCCTGCAGACGGAGTTTGTTTCTGTTATTTGACCTCACATATAACAACCTGACGACAAAAACACAAAGCTTTGGCCCTCTGAGACAAACAGTCACAGCTGAGTAACAGGACAAACCACCAATCAGGAGAGACTCACTGGGACGGGGTCACTGCGAGTGGCGATCTCCAGCAAGATGATGGAATAACTGGGAAAACACACAGAACGGATCAACCTGTGTGTGTGCATGTACGAACATCATGGGGACTCCAACCTGTTAACCCGTTTACGATGTGGGGACTCAGCTGCCATCTGGGGACAGAATCGGGTCCCCACAGCGTCCAGTACCTGCACTGCGTCCTCCCACGTGACCAAAAGAAAACCATACCTGAACACGTCTCCGGCGAGCGTCGGCTCCATGTTCGTGTTATGAAACTCCGGCGGCATGTACACCTCCAAGAGTCTCTGCTGATAGGTGGAAAGAGGCTCCGCCCCATCATCCCTGCGATACATCCTCAGCCCGTAATCTGATTACAGATTAGGATTACACACACACGTCAATCCAAATCAGGAAACTCAACTTTCCAGTCAGTATTCAGAATTTATTTCATGTTTTAGAGGATTAAATCAGAGTAGTTTTTGTTTGTGTCCCCCCATCAATGTGAACCTGTCTTACCTTTCACCAAAAGAGAAACTCTTATTTCTTTAAAAGTTTATTGAAAGATGTTGATCCTGAAGATGGAGGTAAAGCTGTGAAGCTGCAACATGTTGGTGAACACACACTCAGGACACACTGATATTACCTGTTATTTTGCAGACCCAGCGGTCGTCTAAGACACAGTTCAGAGACTTGAGTCGTCCATGACAGATCCTGTGTTGGTGGAGGTACGACATCCCTCTGGCGATGTCCGTGGCGAAGGAGAACCTGGCAGAGTGTTTAAATTTGAGGATCATGTGTTGTTCATACTTAAATTAACCTCTTTCATCTTACTTCATCCCATCAAAGTGACAAAAAACCAAACCCTTGTTTAATAGCTAGAATCAGCACGCTGTCGTCGCTCGGATCAGACGCTGTGTGTTTGTGCGTCTACCTGAAGCCCCAGTTCAGCGGGACCTCCTCGTTGAGAAGAACGTCGTTCAGGCTTCCCTTTGGGCAGTACTCTGTCACTATGGCAACGTTCGGCGCCTCAACACACCCACCGATAAATTTGCACAAGTTGGGATGATCGAGCTCCCTGGAGATGAAGAAGGAGGGTTAAAACAGGAACGTGAGGCTCATATCAGATGGGGACTGTGCAGGTGTGTGTTACCTGACTTGTTTGACTTCCTGTCTGATGGTTTTGGACAGAGAGAAAGTCTTTGTGTGAATCCTCTTGATGGCCACGGTCCTGCCATCACTGGAGAAGAAAGTTGTTGTTATTACAGAGTGATTTTTCAGAAGATCTGCTGGCTAGCTAACTGTCCATCATGGAGGAGATCTGTCCATTAATCTCTATCAGTCAGGTCTGAAACTTGGAGCTAAAACAAACACCGATGTGCGTCCGTGCATCTGTTATTCACGTCAAGGTCAGCAGTTTGAGGCATCTTGTTGTCAGAGTTTACAGAACAGTTTGAGTCCTGCTGATTAGATTGACCATAACTCTGAGAACGATGACAGCGAGGTCTGTGCTGTGCAGTAAAAGTCAAACAGGTGGGCTTACTATATGCCGGTGCAGGTGAACAGTGTTTTTCGGGTCCCTGGTTGTCCCGTATACGAGCTGAGAGCAGTGACACAGCTTGTGTTGCTGTCACTGTTCCCGACAGGAACACTCATTATGCTGCCCATAGTCATACGAGCTTCCTGATCTACAGGGAGAAAAAAGCAAAGAGAGGATCAATGACTGCTAATGCCATCTGTTTTAGACCAGTTAAGACCTTCTTCTTCTTTAGTTCCTTGTTGAGGAACCAAACCTGGTCTGATCTGGTTTGGTACAGTACCTTGTTTTATTGTACCGAAGTCGATTATCCAGCTTTCGTCCCACAGCAGCTTCTGTTTCTGGTACCTCAGCCACTACATGATGCAGATTTATTGATTAGTTTTTATTTTTATTTTTATTTTTGAGTATTTTGCAGGTTTTCTGTCCACATGCATGCTGTTGAGTTCTCACCACAGCGGTCAGTACGAAGCAGAGGCAGAGCAGGCTGAGCGGCAGACTGATGGCTAGCTTGGTCGCTGCTGTCATTGGACATTCGCCACAGTCAGCCGGACAGGTGGAACAAAGCTCCTCCTCCTCACAAACACCATCACCACACACTTAGAGGGAGAGAGGAGGATAAAGCATCCACTTGTTGTTTTCCTCCATTTTTATCAACACCATGTTTGAAATAAACTAGAACAGCGTGATGAGAGTAAAGAGTTTGTTTGTGTCGGCTAAAATCTCAGTCGCCACCTTTAGCACAACAAACTGAACTCTTATGTCACCAACATGAAACCTGATATCCAACCTGCCTCCCGTAGTGCAGTGATCCTTGTAGTTGTCACTATAGTCATTTTGGGAAGTAGAGAATGGAAGTAATCCAACGTAACCTACCGACAGCCGGCTGCACGGTGCTCTTTGCCTCGAGGGCAACCTGCATGCGACCAACTCGTATGTGAGCGATGAGCGAGGTTAAGCCAGGATGGACCAGAACCACCTGAAAGGCAGAGTTATGGGTCTAATACGTCACTTAGGAACAATAGTTAAGGATGTGAGACTGTAATTTAGCATAAGAACACCTGAGTGTTTGCCCCAACAAACACTGGAGCTCAGAGCTTATAGGGAGTTTAGTGATTAGTTCGGTGTCTCGATGGCATTAGGAGGATAGAACATTGTGGATATAAAATACAGTGTCATCTGCATATAAAGATATAAACTTGTGTCCGGCTTGCTCAGGCTGTTGAGAAACTGTAAGTGATGTCGGTCTGTATGGATGAACCGGACATGAACCGGACTAAACGTGTCAGTGTGTTACCTTGGCAGTCCAGTTGGTCTGGGTCATCTTGCCGGAGGTGGAGATGGTGTGTGTGAAGATCTTTCCATCGTCAGGGATCCAGGGACCACAGATGCTCTCTGATGCCTGCAAGTTGGTTTAATATCATCTTGTCACAAAAGTTGTGTTTTTAATAAAAATCTGCTGACATGCAGAAGTTAAAAGTATTTTCTCCATTTGTGTTCTTTGTTACTTGTGAGAGTTTGTTACTTTTACCCAAATATTTCTGCTTTAAGGGACTTTCTACATTTTTTCAGCTGAAATTTTGTCGAAAAACTTTCCAGATTTCAGATATCTCTTCGTCTGTCTGTTTTAATTTTCTGTTCTTGATGTCTGTCACTGAACAGTTTGTATTTTTCAGGAAGTTTGTTGTTTTAAATACTGAAAAATCAAAATAAGTGAACGAGTCTTCTGTGGTTTAAAGCAGATTTGAAGTTTTGGACACAGTTACAGCTCAGAGAAAGTATTCACCATGTATCCCAGAGGGCAGGAGTGGATGTTAGCGTGATGAATGCAGCAGTTTTCTCCGTCAGCGTCTTTCCAGTTGGTCGGACAGTCTGTATGTTCACAAAACCTCCGAGCTGCTTCAGCGCTGACTATGGAACTAAACACACATTCACAGCAGACTGGTTCAGAACCAGTAAAATGAACTGGTCCAGTCAAGTCAGGCTGGTTTGAGTCCAGTATAACAGATACACCAACCTGTGTGTGAAGATCCGGTTTTCCACAGCCCAGCGGTAGAAAGAGTCTCCGGCCATCACCGAGTACGTGACGTTGAACACCTCACCGGTCTTCACCGTCTCTGGAGGACGGACCACCCAGGCCATCTCCAGACCTGAACCACAGACATCAGAGACAGAGATGTGTGTGTGTCTACAGGACAGAGCAGGTTCAACGACAAAACAGAGCCGTGTGACTCTGCAAGGCTGTGAAATGGAAATAAAATATCACAGGACTCAACAGGCTTCGGTCACAAACAGCTGAACAGGAGCGCAGACCGAAGGTTTCGGTCACATTCTCACCACCGCAGTCAATCATGTTGTATTCGTTGGGTTTGTCCAAAGGCCAGCAGTCGTACTCGCTGTTGTCCAGGTCGTGCCAGCAACACGTTGGACGGACACAGCAAACACACACCTGGAAACAACACGACACACTCATGAACCACGAATAACCAGCAACCAGCCACACCACGAGCAAACACCAGGAAACATCTGGCTGCTCAGAAAACATGAAAAAGTACAACTTTTAAACCATAAAACTTGCACATTTTGTTAAAAAACAGCTATTTTTCATTTCATAAGCTGCTTCTCCTCAACCAGTATTTTTTTCTTTTGAAGATTTCATCAGGAAAATCAGCAGAAATCTCCAGATTTTCTTTTTAGGGACAAACCTTCAGAATAAAATCAGCCTTTTAGTCATAGTGACTTACAATAACATGCAATACAATTATTTACCTTTAGTTATTTTGCTTTCTGTAGATAATGAATGAAAATTAATAATTTATTGGGAGAAAACAAACCAAGCTGACAGTTACAGCCCCAATAAATCTCAGTTTTAATTAACTGAAACTTCTCCAGGAGGTCAAAGCCGTCATTGAGTCTAAAGTCTTACCGTGAGCAGAAACCAAAACCTTTGTCTTTTATTCATGTTGTTGCTGAAAGACAGACAGACGGAGAGACAGACAGCTGTTGGTGCACATCTGCAGCTCTGAGCTGCTGAATCTCCTCCAGCCAGGAGAAAAGTGGGAGAGAGAGAGAGAAAGAGAGAGAGAGAGAGAGAGAGAGAGAGAGACTCTTTAACATGGAGCTGATCGTGACCTGTACTGCCCTCTGGTGGCGTCTTTTCTGTACTGCATTAATACTGTCACTCATAATATCAATATAAAACTATCGTTTTTTAATTCGATCGATACGTAACTTCCATCAGCTTTGACTTTTGAAACTTTTCTCAGCTTCTTCTTCACTGAAACGCAGCTGTAAACGGTCATAACACATTCGGAATATTCCGCAAATCTCTAAGTTTTTTATTGATCCTGTTGGTGAGAGAAGTGGTTGAAATTGTCACTGACAGGCTGAATCGATCAGGTTTTTAAAGGTTTTGATGAGAAGAATCTTTCAGGTGCTGCTGAAGTTTTCCTGTTGAGTTTGTTTTGATTTCATTTTGATTTATTTATAATAAAAAAAAAGACCTCGTGACTCTTTTCATTCCGGATGAATCTGGTGTTTTTTTCGATCCATTGATCGATTGATTTGTCAGAGTTTGTCAGCAGCTTCATCAGCGCGCGCTGTTTGAAGATTTTAAATCAAAATCCATCATCAGGCGTCATCTTCTCACCTGCACGCGACGCCTACCGTCCGAGCTCCGGCCGCTGATCAAGAAGCGCACGAGAACGCGCCTTTCCAGCCTCCTGGGAGCGCACGGCCACGCGCACCGGAGGAGTTTAACGGGCTTCTCACGTCGCGCGTTACTCTAACGTGCAGTTTAACGCGGTGCGTGTTTTAACGGAGCGGTTTTCGACATTTATCGACACTTTTTGTCGCTGTGGGAGAAAAATGTGACGACTTTTCAAACCCCAGGAGCTGATTTCACTACATCACCGTCTGCTTTAACGTCTTCACCGTCGGTTCTTCTCACTTTCCGTCTGTTTTCGCTCCGAGGTGAACGACGCAC
>JAQMCX010000040.1:948777-969162 GCA_029814765.1 Acanthurus leucopareius | reverse complement strand
CACACACACGACACACACACACACTCACACACACACACACACACACACACACACACACACGACACACACACACACACACACACACACGACACACAGACACACACACACACACACACACACACACACACACACACTCACACACTCACACACACACACACACACACAGACACTGAGACACACTCACACACACACGTCCTTCAGCTCACACTCTTGTTTCACACTCAGCGTCCAGTTTTAAATTCACAACAACTTAAAACTGGTTACACGTGTTTCTATTATTTTGTCCACCACATTCATATCAGTGGGGGTGGACAGAATAACAGAAACACCTCAGCAGCTCCACAGAGGATCTGAACTTCACATCACACATTCTCACTGAAGGACGCTGCAGCTGCTCTCATCTCATCTGAGGTACAACAGTACTGTACCCGAGTACTCGAGTACTCGAGTACCGGTCGTAAAGTTGTTCCTGGGCAGACGAACAATGAGCTGAACGTTGCTGTTTAACAGTTTTCTGGCCGTGATGTGATTTAAAAGATGAAGACGCCGCCAGCTGGTTTCTATCTGCTGAGATTCAAACGCTTGTGACAGCAGTGTGAGCTCGTCCTCAGGGTCCCTCACCTCTGACACACACTGCCTGAGGTCAAAGGTCAAAGGTCAGAGTGCAGATAAAAACAGGGAGCTGCTGGGTCTGCGTCCTCTGTGCCGCAGAACTCACTGCTGTTCAGAAACCCTTAAAACACGATAATGAGTCGATGAAACGTCCCCTCATCCCCATAAACACACACACACACACACACACACACACACACACACACACACTGTACTGCTGCACGAATACTCACTAGAGCAGCAATAAAAAAAATAGTCCCTAACAAATGCACCATTTTTTTGTCTGATAAAAATTGCAGAAAGCAGCTGTTTATAAATTTAAATGACGTGATTTAAAAGATTCGTGTCTTCAGGAGAAACTCGGTCCTCTGACGTCACACTGATGAAACTAAAGCATTTCAATAAAAAGGTTCCTGTTGTTCTGCCTTCAATGTTTATTTGAACACAGCTTTGATTTAATTGTGAATTTTGTCTTGATTCGTGGTTTATTTTGAATTTCTAGACATTTCATGTTCAACCCCTGAAGTTAAACTTTATTGTTAAAGTGAAAACACATAAACGCAACTTCACGTAAGAAAACTGATGAAAAATCACGAGTCTGATTTTAAAATAAAGTTGTGACAAATAAAGTTAAGTCTTTGTAGCGCACGTTACCTGCAGCACGCACTCTGTTTGCAGTCGGACCCTTTTTGTAGTTACACCACAACCCGGAAAACAATCGTCCGCGCAAATGCGCAAAGTTTTGCATGCAATCACAGCTGTGCGAAGAAACTGGAGATGTTTTTCTGCATGAAGAGGAGCGCCGGCGGCCCGGAGACGGTGGACAGTCTCGGTAACATGTCCAAAGCGGAAATACTGAGAGGAATCGTTACCGAGAAACTGACAACGGCCGCGCAGGAAATCTTAGCGGTGGTGGAGAGAACGGTGGCCGGGTACGAGGAGGAGGCGTCGGGCTTCAGACGGGAGATCGACCGGCAGAGGAGGCAGCTGGAGGTTTTCCTGCAGCCGCGGGTCAAGCTGGAGAGAAGAGGTGAGTGTGTGAGTGCAGAGTACCAGACAGCACAGACCAACCAGGTGACATTCAGCCGGTTCTGAAAGCAAAAACCCTGCAGAACTTCACTTAGAAACGAGTCGTTTTTAGTGTCTCTGCTTTCTGACAAACCTGCAGAATTTAAGGAGCAGAAGAAAAGACTCGCACACATTTCCATGATGTGACTCACAAATCGGCGAACACAGAGAAAGAAATAAATTCAGTAAATTAATTTGAGCTCCAGATTTGGTTCGAGGGCCCCGCCTTCAGTCTGTGAGGGTGGACACGTGGTAACGCGTCATCACCGTGTTTACCTGACACCTGGTTAAACGCACGTGGCCTCTGGCTGCTGAGAGCAGCATGTTGGGAGACACTTTTCTGAAAAACTGATCTGAGTTTATTGTTCTTTTGATTGAACCATGAAGCTCCTGTTCCAGACTTTGAAGGTCACGAGGTGGTTGTTCTGAGTGAAGAAGAAGAAGAAGAAGAAGAAGAAGCAGCGGAGGAAGAGGAGCAGCAGCAGCCAGGTGAGTCTCCTGTTAATGTGTAAAATCAGAAAAATGCACCAAACACAATTAAAGAGTGAAATGTGAAGAGTAACAAAACCAAAGAAGAGTTTTAAAAATATACTTCTGTTTTCATTTATTGATTGATTTAGGAACAATGCATGGGAAGTTTGAAGTACTCTGTAAAAGTATTAATACCAGACTTTAAAATACTCTGTTACAAGAAAAACTTCACTTTTTGACGAATCTCCTTGTTGTAATTTCCATCATTAGATTGATTGTTTGATTTGTAAATTCCTGAAAGTTGAGAGAAATGCCTTCATATTTGTTGAATCTTACTTTTAATTAATTTATTGAAGCTTTTTAAAATGTTTTATAATAATTATAATGTTGCTTATGAAGTCAAACATGGCTGCTCCTTGTTTGTAGACTGTTTTTCAAATTATATTCTTTAGAAAGCAAAATGTTATGTAATGTTCCAATGTTTATAATATTCATCAAAAATCATAGCTTAGTGACAGAAAATAAATTGACAGTAACCTTAGTAATTTTATTATCATCAAGTTATATTTAAAATATTCTGCATTTGGCCTGAAGTCACGAGGTAAGATCAGACAGCATGAAGATGAAAAAATACAAATAATTTCCTGTGACTGATATAAAACAGTAAAAATTACACGTTTGAACAGATGTTGGTTTTTCTTTTGATTTGATTTAATGTGCAAATAAACACGTAATTCGATAAATGTCACCTTATGCAGACGACTCTGTGTTTTCTGTAACTATTAGTCTCAGTGGCCACGATGTTTTTCGGTCTAAACTAAATAAAATGAATACGATGCTGAACAGGTGTGGAGGACACGGGGAGTCTGGGCCTCCTGTGGTTCAGCGATGATGAGGAGGGTGATGGTGAAGATGAAGAGCAGCAGCTGTTAGGTCAACAAGCAACAAACTACAGACAGAGACGAGAAGATCTGAAGGACCCGGATTATCAAATAGCATCAAGGTCACAAAGCACCTGAGACACTGAGCCTGTTGAAAATGTTCTGGCCAAAAGTATGTGGACACCCCTCCCTCTGTTTTTCCTGATTTGGGCCTTTAAGCTTCAACACAGCATGTTAGCTTAACATGCTGTGAGCATGTCAGGTGACCTGATGTTGTGTTTGGTTTGTTTAATGACTTAGGCAGCATGCTGCTAGCCTACTTGTTAGCTTAGCAAAGTGGTGGATGATGGTCTATCTGCCACTCAGCAGGTTGAGCAGCATGCTGCTGGTGATAGTCACATGTTAGCTGGTCTCTATTAGCTAGCATGCCGCTAGGTGGTGATGCTAGCTAGTGGTGACATCACAGAAACTGACTGAAACCGGCTGAGTGGAGCTACAAAGAAACATGTTGTCTCAATCTCAGATGGGTTTATTGCTCCTGTGTCCACATACTTTTGGCCATAAACAAGTACAATATTGATAGTTAACTAGTCAGAAGTGATTAACCTGCTAACAACCTTCTTCCATTGCTTCCTCTCAGAGGGCGGTCTGACAGGAGGAAGCCTGGCAGACCTCGGCTCAGGGACTCGCCGAACCACCTGGATCTCAGGATCTGCATCCTGGAGGACTCTCAGACCGAGGTGCTCTCCAAAAGAGGTGTGTTTCAGAGACGAGACTGCAGTCTGATGCTGCACATTGTGGCTGACTGGTGACTAAAATAAAACAGAATCTGTACAGAAACAGTCACAACAACGAAACTTTTGTCTGTCAGTGTTCCAGAAATGTCCGGTTCAGGAGCTGCAGTGCCCTCGTGGCCTGCAGGAGGCGGACTTCCTGGACCTGCTCAGGTCCACGTTCCCTCAGCTGACTGCTCAGAAACCGTTTGACGTCTTCACATCCAGCAGAACGAAGCGCCTGCAGCCTCTGAAGGTGAAGACGCTGACAGCAGAGGAGATCCACAGGAGCATCAGCCTGACTGGAGCAGGAAACTCCGCCCTCTACATCCGGCTGAAGGTACCTCGCTTTCAGTTCCACAAACTTTACGATGAGACTAACTGCATGTGGAACAGTGTCCTCTAAACACGTCCATCAGTATGGCTGCAATTTAACAGGGTTACTATCTGCGTAAGTTTAAAATTAATGTTTGTTTTAAGCAAATAAAATGTTCAATCTGAAGTTATCAGAGCTAAAAGTTCTTCAAGGAACGTGGGTCAGTTTTCTTGTCTTCTGTGACCTTTTAACACCAACATTCTCAAATCTCTGCAGAGATATATTTGCTTCGCATGCTTGTCTGTTGTGCACTTTTGGTTTTGTAAAATCATTTTGATTCTCCAGGTGGGGAAGTTTTGTTTGTGTTGATTCAGACAGAATTTCTGTTTCCACTGAACCATGTTTGTCTGTTTTATGAACCTGTTACAGAGCAGAGAGGAACCTCCGAGCAGCAGCCAAGACCTTCATCCTCCAGAGAGACGAGATGATTCTCCATCCGAATCTGCCGCCACCTCAGCAGATCAGACCAACACGAATGCCAGGTAACTCAAAACTCCAGCACCAGACACACCTGTGTCAGGTACGTGTGGGTCTTTGTTTCCGTCAGTTAAGTTGTAAATTTACATAAAAATGTTTGCAGAAAGCGATTTGTTTTTCTCAGAATCTTGCAACATGAGAGTCACAGCTTTTTCTCTGAAATAACAAAAAGATCTACGACTCGATGAGACTCAATGTGCCTTAAAAGTGTCTCTCGATAAAAACACTCAGACGTCTGCAGGAGAGTCAGAAATGTCTTCTGTCCATCATCTGTCAGGATGCCGTCTCCCAGAGATCCGTCTGAGAAGAAGAAGCGTGGCAGACCTCGCCTCGGTGAAGAACCGTCTCACTACTTCCTGAGAGTCTGCATGCTGGAGGATTCCTGCCCGGACGTTCTGTCCAAAGAGGGTGAATATGAGGATGTTGTCCTGAACGGACTCACTGTGTTGAAAAGTTTAAGGGCTAATCGAGAACTTCAGGTTCCTTCGTCTCTGTTCCAGTGTTGCTGAAGTCATCGGTACAGGAGCTGCAGTGCCCTCGTGACCTCCAGGAGACGGAGTTCCTGGACCTGCTGAGGTCGACGTTCCCTCAGCTGGCAGAAAACAACAGAGCTTTTCACATCTTCAAGTCGGACAGGAGCAGGAAGCTCCAGCGGCTCAAAGTGAAGGCGCTGATACCGAAGGAGATCTTCAGGACCATGAGGTCCACTGGCGTTGGAAAAACGCTCCTCTACCTGCGACTGAAGGTACCGTTTCTTCACCCACAGACATGTTCCTGCTCTGTGATGCTCATATGCTGAAACCAGCTTTAAAAGTCATGTTTCTGATTCAAAACAATCTGTGATTTAATGATCTGCATCGATTCATAAAATCCATCAATCTCAAAATGTTTCTGACAGGATCGAAGCAGCTGCTTCGTGGTAGATGTTCAGCTTGATGAGTAAAACCAGCAGGTTCTCTCTGAGCTCTTCTGTCTTTAAGCAAACCTCGTCAGAGCTGAATCGATTTTCAAAATTACTGTTAATTTTCAGCCTTTTCTTTGCTAATAGAGTCGTTTTCTCAAGAACTAATTTGGAAACAAACTCTTGTAGACAGGAGAGGAGGAGGAGCAGGAGGAGGACGAGGAGGATCTTCAGCTGTCACCAAGACTCGATGAGTCAGCGCCGGATTCTCCGCCCACCGACGCCGTGCTGATGGAAAGTGACAAAGCCGAGCTCGACTCGAGGTAAACGAAAGAAAAGTCAGGTTTTGTGTGAATTTCTGTGTTCGCTGTTCGAGTTTCCATCTCTGATGTTTGAGCTGAAAACCAGATGTTTAATTTACACAAAGACGACATCAAAGAACCGAAGGAACCTCGTCAGAAAATCTTTATTTCACAGTTTCAACCACAAAAAGGCCCCACAGAACATTTCACAGTGTGAACATCAACATGTCACTTTTTTATTCCAAACTCACTGTTTGTGTTGCCTTCAAGTCACCTCAGAGGTGCAAAGTAACTAAGTACATTTACTCAGATGCTTGGCCATAATTTTAAGGTGTTTTCATTCTACTCCACTACATTCACGGGGGGAAATAAAACCTTTCTACTTCAAGTAAATAACCCAGAATATTAACTACAAATATCTCAGATGAAGTTACTCACCTGCAGCAGAAACTCATGAACACATGAACGCATCAGTTCCTACAGAAACAAACGGGTCCAAAGTGCTGCCAGAGAGCCGCATTATATCCCATAATGCCGTCTGTCATGTGTAAATGTGGCTCAGTTTAATGATGGACGACCGACAGGCTTCAGATTTATAAAACACATTTATGCACCAATAACTTTGCATTGTGTCCCTCAGCAGCCCTGCAGAACCTGCAGGCGGACGCGTGGACGTCCTGTCCAGCAGCTCGACGCCTCACCAGCAGCACATGGAGGCGGAGGATGCTGATGATGAAGCTGCTGCAGGGAGGAGGGCCGACTCCAGCGGCGACGAAGGCAGTGACGTCGACTGGAAACCGGATCCTGAGCTGCCGTCGTCAAAGCCGAGGAGGAGGCGGGAAGCCGGAGCATCTGCGATGGAGGCGGGGCTCGGTGAGAGCAGCAAAACGCCGTGTAGAGTCTGTGGAGTTTGGTACAAGATCCTGGGCAGCCTGATCAAACATGCGTGGAGTCACGTGGAGGAGCCGCAGTGTGTTTGTGGAGTGTGTGGAGAACATTTTGGATCTGTGGAGGAGATAAAAGAACATCTTAGACATTATCAAAAGACTCACGACTGCTCGTACTGCGGGAAGTCTTTCCTCACCGTCACAGGCCTCAACTCCCACATCACCCTGCACACCGGCGACAGACCGTTCAAATGCGACCTGTGCAACAAAACCTTCGCTCACATGTCCAGCCTGAGCGTCCACCGCTGGGTCCACGTGGCCGACAAACCGCACAAGTGTGACTTATGCCCAAAGACGTTTGGTCTGAAGGCGCAGCTCCGAGCTCACAGGAAGAACCACGCAGGCCGGGACAAGTACCAGTGCACCGTCTGCGGCAAGTCCCTGTACGACCTGCGATCCCTGACCCGCCACAAGGCCACGCACTCGGGCGAGAGACGCTACGTCTGCGAGGTGTGCGGGAAACGATTCAAACTTTCCAGCACGTTAAAGTCGCACGAGAAGATCCACACGGCCAGAGAGCGGCCGTACCTGTGCGACATCTGCTGCAAGACCTTCCTGTCAAACTGCGGTCTGACGACTCACATGAAGACGCACAGCGAGGAGCGGCCGTTCATCTGCACCACCTGCAGCAAAGGCTTCATATCCAACGGCGAGCTGAAGGCTCACATGCGCGTTCACACGGGCGAGGCGCCGTACGGCTGCTCCGAGTGCGGACGCTTCTTTAAACGCAAGACTCACCTGAACAACCACGTGAGGAGCCACCTGGGCATCAAACTGTTCGTCTGCGGGGTTTGTGGGAAAGCGTGCTCTCGCCAGGAACACCTGAGGGTCCACATGAGGACCCACAACGGGGAGAGACCCTACCAGTGCACCGTCTGCGACAAGGCCTTCACCCAGAGCCACTGTCTGAAGACACACATGAAGAGCCACCAGAGCGAGGAGACCCCGTTCCTGAACGCATCCACGTCCTGAAGGAGCTGAGACCTGCCGTCCTGTCTGAGACCTGCCGTCCTGTCTGAGACCTGCCGTCCTGTTTGAGACCTGCCGTCCTGTCTGAGACCTGATGACAGATTTCAGTCTGACGGCTGCGACTGAAACTCGTCCACAACACTAAGAACACCGACATCAAACATCTGCTCAGATTTGTAAAAACATCTCCAGTCTTCGACCGTCGCTGGTTTAACGTGGTTTCTCTGCTCCTCAGATTATTTGATCAGAAAGCTTTAAGAGCTTTTCCTTCTCTCTCAAGTTAAAAAAAGAAAACATTTTAGTTTTAAGAAAAACTGTAGGAAGTTCTGATTAAACAGTTTTTCTGGTTGATACCAAAAGAAGTTTACCTAAAGTCTGAAAGCCCCTCAAGTGTTCGAGGTTTCGATGAAGAACCGTCTGTGAACTGGGATTTTTTCTTCAATCTGAGGCTGAAGTTCATGTGTTTTTACAAACACTGATGTTTGTGTGAACAAAGCAAGTGTCGGTTCGACGGGAACTGACTGTGTGTGTTTCCTGCAGCGTTCAGACAGACAGGCAGGCAGACAGGCAGGCAGGCAGACAGACAGTCTGTGTTCGTCGAGGCGTTCTGTTGCACTTCACATCATGTATTTCCTGTTTGAAGCTCAAGTAAAAATCAAACCTGCAAACATTCGACTCTGATTGGCTGTGAGAAACAAACAAAACAGAAAAATGATCATCTGTTTCTGACATCAACTCAAAAAAAAACAGGCAAACAGTCACAGGTGAGGCTGGATGAACACATGAATGGATGAAGGATGTGACTACATGAACTCACACAGATTGTTACGATGGATTTTCTGTTTTAAAAAGGTCTCGATGTTCCTGGGATCAGATGTGTCGATTCATTCTGAAACTTCAGTCACGTCTCTGATGTTTTTACTTGACTTCTTGCATTGTTATGTTTTATTTGATGTTTTTATTCTCATTCCACTGATGCCATAAAATCAGCTGTTTTTGATGTTGCATTTAGGGAAAGAGGAGGAAAAAAATCAGACCTCAAATTCTCTGTAATGTTTTTGACAGAAAGTTTTCAGACTCTTGTTTCAGACTCGTCGTAACAGATTCCAAAGAGTTTTATCAATTTATCAAAATCATAAAACTGAATATTATAAAATACAAAGTGTGAAGAAGCAGTTTGAAGACATTTTTCACATCTCAGTCTGAAACAAAAAGTGAAAAACTTGAAAGAATCTGAAAACCGTCTGGAAAAGTTTCGGTACCTTTATGAACGTGACATCAGAACACTTGAACACAAATCCTGTTTGTCCCTGAATGCAACATGCGGTGCCTTAAAGTGCAGGTTTTCCTCAACTGTTTCTCAAGTTCTCATTTTTACTTCTGCAGTAAAAAAAAAGAAAAGAGTGAATCGTTTCCAAACTGTGTGTCAGCAGGTGAGTTCGTCTGTTTGTTTGCTGTGATTCAGTCATGAGACCAAAATAAACTACAATCTGTGAAACGTCTGCAGTGTTTTTTTCCTACAAATAGTGAAGAAACTTTTCTCTTAAACTCACCGTCGGCGTGTCGCGGTGCGTCGCTCAGGGCAGCTCCAGCATGCCGTGTTCGGCCAGGATTCGCTGCGTCTGCTGGTGCACGAGCGTCAGGGCGCGGATGATGATGCGTAGAATGGGCGTGGCCTCCTGCTGGCTCTGCACGCACACCAGCTGCAGGAAGTACTGTCTGTCCGGGAGGGCGAGGAAGACGAACTCTGCAGCCTGACGGAGCATCCAGGGGTGGTGGGGGGCCAACGCCACCCTGTAGGCGTCTCTGAGGGAGAAGATGAGAAGCAGACGGAGGGAAGACGATGATCTGATGTCATCACACAGCTGTTTTTGTGTTTGGATTAAACCAACGAGACGTTTAAGGTGCAAACAACAGACAGGAACATCTGAGCATCAGACTCAGAGCCTACACGGTGATCACATGACATCACCCGGTGGTCGTCAGCTAAACGTGAAAAGCTGGTTTGTTAACTTCTGTCTCAGTAGGTCAGTGAAGGCAGCATCTGTCAGGTAACACACGGTGAACTGAGTGGTTAACAGACCAGGATCAGTGTGTAATCAGCTCTAAAACACACAGCTAAACTAATATTTTCACAAGTGAAGTTGTTCCTCTGTTGTCGGACACTGTGACTGGGCCTTGAACACACCGCAGTATCTCAGTGGTGCTGTTACCTGCTCAGCTCTCCAGGTGTCTTGTAATGTCCGTCTGCATCTGGTCCTTCAGCCAAACCCTCCAACATCAGCTTCAACCACAGCTGAGATCGATGCAGCCGCAGCAGCGTCCTGCAGCCCGAATCTGTGCGGTAGGAGAAGTTGACCACACCTGCTCTAAGCTCCGCCTCCACCATGGAGCGAACCGATCGGTACACCTCGAGAGGAAAAAAAGGAACATTAGATAACTCCACGTCATCCAGCCGTGTTTTTGTGACACTGTTCAACCTCACCCCTTTTTTCAGTCCAAATGACTCTGGGGTTTGCAGTCCAGAGGAGTCCGGCAGACCGCGTTTCCCATGAGCCTCTGCAGTGTGTTTGAGTGACAGCTCCCGAATCAGCACGATCTTCTCCTCCACCTTCTGAGAAAAGAGGCTGACCATCGTTCCAAGAGAGTTCATGAAACTGCAACAGAGAAAGAAGAAAATGAAACGGAGAAATTAGATTTTTCCCTTCAGAAATTGATCCTGTGTGTGTGAGTGTGAGTGTGTGTGTGTGTGTTTTTGTGTGAGTGTGTGTGTGTGTGTGTGTGTTTACATACTTGAGCAGCTGATCCCAGCTCTGTAGATAAGGTTCCAGCAGGACGTCATCAGCATCTGCCAGGCTGGACTTCAAATACTGCAGGAGACGCCGGGCCTGAAACGATTGGCCGGGACACTCCTGGAGGAGGGGCGTGGCTCCATCAGGCTCCGCCCAGTCCCCGGGGGCCAATGGAGGCTCAGGCTGGAAGACAGACATAAACTGAGCTTGTTATCTTTCATAATGTAAATTTCTGTACATTAAGTTACTTAAACATTTAGAATTCATGTCTGTAAAAACTTAATAAAGCACCGATTTCATTCCAAACTTCAAATTCTTTTCTTTGTGAATTTTTTTATCTACTTGCTGTTGTTTTGTTTCTGAGGCAACATATCTGACTAAACTGACCCAGTCACCTCATGTTAGGTTAAACTGAAAAAAGTAAACTTCCATTAATTGGAGGATTTAAGGTTTTGTACTTTAGTCGGTCAGAAGTTTGTTTTTATGTCCAAAAATTGTTTCAGGCTTCCAAGTTTAAGTTTGAGGTCCTGAAAAAAAATGTAATTAAAAAAAGAAACTGGTTTGAGGTTTTTTAGGGGCTTAAAGAGCAGCTTGAGATCAGTGATAGTACTGAAAAGTGTAAACAGTGTGTGTGTGTGTTTGTGTGTGTATGCTAGTCCTACCGTTTGCTGGTAAAAAGTCAAACATGGCTGCCAGGCGCTGCCACAGTCTCTGACTCCGCCCTGAGCTGAGGACACGAGCAAAACTCATCATTTTCAAACTTCATTCTGTCAGTATTTGTTCATAATGAAAACCTCTGATAGAGACGTAAACACAAACACTTCCTGTGTTCCAAGTACAGTCGGCTAGCCACACGGCTAACAGAGCTAACTAGCAGCTGCAGGTCCTTTTAGCACCAAGTTTGCTTTCTGTCTCTCAGGCAAAGCAGGAAAAGATCATCAGAGGCAAAACCAGAAAACAGATTTCTCTAATTAAATAAAGTTCTGTGCCTTTAAAATGATTCTGAAGCTGCTGTTTTGAATTAAAAAGTTGGACAACGTAGGCTGATGTTCTTTTAATCCTCCTGTTGTTATAATGATCACTCGGCTAATACTGTTATTATTCCTTTCTTTTAGTCCTTTCTGCCTTCCTCTGAAATATTATTCAAAAAAAACAAAAAAGTTTGAATTAAAAAATCAAGAGTAAACAAGCTCTACATGGAATCACCACTAGGGGGAGTAGTAAACATTTCCCAAGCAGCAGTTGAATCAAACACTGTAACTGGCTGAGCCAATGAGCATGAGAGACACAGGAAGAGAGGCGGAGCCAACATGGCCGACAGCGAAGTGATGGAAACTCACGAAGCCAGAGGGAGCTGATGAAGAGGAGCAGAGCCAACATGGCCGTCAGCAGCAGGAAGCGAAGCAGCCGTGTCCGTCTGAGGAAAACCATGGTGAGCAGAACACACACACACACACACACACACACACAGACTTTCACTTTAACTCCACTAGTTTAAACACACACACACATTGTGTCCCTGGACATCACATGCTCACTCGCTCTCTCTCGCTCGGGTAAAAGGTCGTTTGTTCGCCGACTCACAGAGTGACGGGCCGAACACACGAGGCTCACCGGGACCTTTGAACGCAACCTTTGTCCTGCAGGACCTTATCTCAGCCTGTTTTATAACACACACACAGAAAACACACACACACACACACACTGAGTCTAATAACAGCAGGACATCAGAGTATCTGTGGTTAATTCACTGTCTGTAATAACTGTAGGACATCAGAGTATCCGTGATTAGTTCACTGTCTGTAATAACTGTAAGTTAATGAATGACACGAAAGTCGTTATAATTGGAGATAAATTGGTTTATTGATCGTAAACTGACACACGTGGCACCTTGAACTTCCACAAACAGACAAACGATTCACTTTTTCCATCGACAACCTCAACACATCTGATTGATTGATTGATTGATTAATTAATTGATGGCTGATTGATAGACTGACTGATCGATTGATTGATGGATGGATTGACTTCTGTCTTTGGTGTGTGAGTCGGTGCATCTTGTGCAAACATACAGTACTTGTGCATATGTGTGTTTGTGCTCATTTTAAGTGTAAAGCTAAAGGATGATGTTCTCATCGACTCTTAAGGTAAAACTAAAGTTTTTTTTTTAATCACGTTTCGATTTATGGCTTTAAGGATAAACACAAAGATTTCCTAACATCCTTAACACTAACACTTTGGCTGGACTGTCTGTAACAGTTAAGTGAAACGTTAAGGGATTCAGACAGAATAAGGGACGGAAGGCTCGAGGTTCAGGTTCATAGGAATGTTTGTTTAGCTGTGTGTGTGTGTGTGTGTGTGTTCTTGTGCATCTATCTTAGTGAGGACTGTCGCTCATCCAAAGGGCACTTTGAGGGTTTTTGATGATTTTGAGTCCATCCCAGTAACTTTATTCAGGCTCTTATAAGCTTTTAAAAGGGAATTCTACTATTTTTAAACTGGGGTCCTTTATAACATGTATTATGTTTAAATGACTTGTTTTTAAAGTTTGCAGTGGACGGTGTAAAGGAGGGGGCGGGACATCACTACAATATCATCCTTTTGATTAACAGTGACCAAATGAAACTCGTGTTTAAGAAAAATCCCTTTTTAAAGTTGATTTTTGGGCCTTAAAGTAATTTTACTGAAGGTCTTCACATACAGAGGTATTAACATGAGTGTGTGTGTGTGTGTGTGTGTGTGTGTGTGTGTTGAGGTCAGCAGAATCCTTCAGCTTTAACCTGCAGGACGTCACACAATCCAGGACGTCTCTGAAGAACCTGAGAAAAGAATCACAGCCAATCAGAAACCAGGATTTAACTTGTGTGATTTGTCGTCATGTGATTGGTTGATTTTTGTAAATCTCACACACTCGCCTTCAGCGTGGTGAGAATTTCTCCAAACAGATGTTGGGCTTCCTGAGTGTCGGGTTCTTCAAAGTAATCCGACACACAGATCTCCACCCTGATACACCTGATGTTCGCACACACACCTGCACAGACACAGGTCATTAATCATCTACAACATGATGATAATCGCGGTGCATTCAGGGGACAGTTAGTGTTTCTCACTGTGGAAGTGCAGGATGGCCTGACCGCTGACAGGAGTGTGTGTCAGGATCAACGTCTCCAGATTCTTCAGTCCTGCTTCACACAGCTCTGTCGCCACCTGCAGGCCGAGGTCAGTAATACGTTCCAACTCCAACACCTGCAGGTCAGAGCAGCCACGCACTGCACACACACACACACACACACACACACACACACACAGAAAACAGCACTGAAATCTGAGGGATTATAAGTGAAACTTCAATAATTCAGGGACATTTAAATTGTTTTGTGTAAAAATAAAAGATATTTTAATATGTGCAGGAGTCAATCATTCCTGCTTTATCTTTAAAGTTTTAGAACATTTTTCTCAACAAACTACAGACTGTTTTTTTATTGGCTGCTGACTGAAGTTACCACTTAAAACGAGCGTGTCGTGTGTTAAACAGCTCCATTTTACATGAAGTATGTTTCTGAATCTGTGTGCTGGACCATAAATAGAGAAACATCAGCAACACTCACCTACAGCAACCAATCCCTGAGTCCCACAGCCGGCTCCGCCCACACTGAGTGAGCGGAGGTGTGGCCAGCATCGACCAATCGTCTGCAAGCAACGGTTTCCAAAGCGGGTGGGCTGTTGGCTGTTGGTTGTTCAGAGAAGAAAGTCAGAAACAACATTAAAGTGATTTGTTGGATTAAACTAAAGTTTAAATCACTTAATATTTAATATTTAATGTTTTATCTTCAAATTTATCTAAATGTCTCAAACAAACAGATCCGTTCATTTGGTTTTTGTTGTTAAACCGTAACATTTATTTTCAATGTTGAGTCACAACTCAATTTGCCTCCACACTGAGTTTGTGTACTGACCAGGGGTGAGCAGGCGCCACCTGCAGGCTGCTGATGCTCCTGCAGCCTGCACCCAGGGCCCAGAGAACCTCCTGACCAAGAGGATCTGTTGAACTCCTGCAGGCAGACAGATAAACAGACAGGTAACAGACAGGTAAACAGGCAGACAGGTAAACAGACTGTCAGGTAACAAGCAGGCAAGCAGAGTCACCTGTATGTGAGCGTCTGCAGGTTCCTGCAGTAGCAGCTGGCCAGCCACAGCGTCCTGTCTGTGAGGATGTGAGGGCACTGAGAGACAGACAGGTGGAGCAGACTGCCCCCTGCTGACCGTAGCAGGGCCTCCACCCCCGGCTCCACACTGCCTCTGAGACAGACAACACACACAGGTTAAAAAAAAAAAAAAGCAGGTTAGCATTGAAGGACTGTTTAAAGATCTCAAGCGTCAAGTCGGTTTGGATTAGTGAAGGTTGGCGTCCTGAGTTCAGAGTGAGCGACGGTCCTCACACTGACAGGCAGGTAAACGTGTGTGTGTGTGTGTGTGTTACCGTGTGTTCTTGTGGTAATCTTCTCTCAGCTCATTGGCTCGTCTGCTTCGCGGCTTCAGGTTGTGAAGCACCACAGACTGCGTTTGAGTACACCACTGAGACAGAGTGGTCAGGAACTACACACACACACACAGGGAAACAGACCACATGTGGATTAATCCGCCACTTAAAATAGTCCCAAAAGGTAACATTTCTGAAGATGATGGAGGCCCCCCCACCTCTGTCGACACCCTGGCGTTCTCCAGACGGAGGCGTGTCCAAACCGCCGGATGCCTGGCAACAAACCGCCAATCAGAGCAAACTTCAGCTGCACGCAGCAAAGAGTGCACATCCAAATAAGGAAACACGCAGAAAAGCCCCGCCCTCAACCTCAAGGTGTCCGCCCCCAGGTGTCTGTCACCATGACGACGGGAGGGGGTGGAGTGGAGGGAAGAGAGGGCGTCTGTTTGGGAGGAAGAATGAAGAGGAAAGAGAGGAGAGAGAAGAATATAAAAATCGTTTACCAAAACAAATCCTGGCTTTTATTGTGAAGGAGCAACAGGAAGTGAAACAAAGTCAGGAGCAAAGAGCCATAAAAATAAAATTTAAAAGACATAAAAGACGCAGAGACACAGTTTACCTGAAGCAGGTGTGTGTGTCCGAGCAAAGACGAGTCTCCTCATCTCAGCTCTGCTCCAGAGTCCCTCCTCCTCCTCCTCCTCCTCCTCCTCTTCTTCATCCTCCTCGTCATCCTCCTCCTCCTCAGTGCTGTGGTGACGACGGTTTCTTCTGCTCCACGTTCTCCCACGTCCTCCCTCACCAACCCTGGAATCACAAGAGAAGAAGAAGAGATGAAGAGTCGGAGATCAACTGAGTTCCTTCTCTCATCCTGAAATTTAACATGAAAACTTTTCCTCAGATGTTTTTTTGTGTACCACAGTTTTTCTCTCCTCCCGTCTCCTCCTCCTCCATCTCGTTGAGTCCACGGTGGAGCGTAGTGGTGAGGGTGGAGGTCGACCATCCCCCCCTCACTGTCCCACCTCCCTGAGCCGAGAGACAAGGTTCGACCCATCAGACCGCTGCAGGACACCGAGAGGAAACACAGAGACACAGAAACAACGAGGACGCCACGAAACCCGTCAGGATTCTGTCAGAAATGAGCAAAACTGAGCAAAATGATTTGCAATAAAAAGCAGCATTTCATGATCTTTGGTCCAGTGAAAAAACATCTCAGAAGTTCAGGTACAAACGTTTCTCCACAGCTGATCTGAGGAGCATCCGGTGCGTTCAGGTACCTGTAGTGACGGGGATTGTACAGCTGCTCTCCAAGTCTGTAGGAGCCAGAAACACTGTAGCTCCTCTGGAGGAGGAGAGAGGTGGAGGAGGAGTTAACGAAAGAGCAGGAAGATGGAGAGAAGAAGAATGAAGAAAGTGGAGTGAGTAGTGTGAAAACTGGCAGGACCTCAACGTCACTTTAAAACAGCAGTAACTGATTCTAAATGTTTCAAAAATAAAAGAGTGCAAATCATTTCTTTCATATAATTAAAAGCATTTTCTGAAACATCAGATTTGGACAAATGTTGGATCTGAACGCAGAACGTTTTAAGATTTCATCTGTGAAACTCGCGTGAGGAGAAAATGGTTTACATTATTTCATCCTGATTAAAAATTTAAGAGGAAGAAACTGTGAAATTCACAAATCAAAACAGTCTCGTGTTTAAATCTTTTCTCTGTTGATCTCTAGAGATCCAGCAGTGTGAGTTTGTGCACAAAAATGAACAAATCAAGAATCTCTGCAGCTGAAAAATGAGGCCAACAAGAAAGAATCACAACCTGCAGTTCCTCACACGGCCACTTGAGGCAGACTCCTAAAGTGAGTCCCCATAACGTCCCATAGGAAAGTACAGCAGAGGTTTTTCTCACCCGGTTGCCGATGGTTTCCTGCATCTTGTCTGCGATGATGTCGTCGGTGCTGCCGTCCAGGCTGCGTCCTCCTCGGCCGGGTGCAGGTGTGAACCCCTCCGGGAGTGTGTACGGCTCGGCGTACGTGTGTGTGTACTTGTCGTTGTGGTGTGTGCAGTGGTTGTGATGTGTGTGTGTGGTGAGCAGCAGTAACTGTCTCTCTGCACGGTCGGCTCGTTCCAGCAACGTCTCGATAAACACCTGAAAACAAACGTGTTTCCAGGAAATATGACACACCGTCCCAGTTTTACCCTTTTTTAGATTCTGATTTCTGTTTTACTTTTTCTAAAATTTGTATTTTACCATTTAAGCCTGTTGTGTCATCAGATCTGTGATCGGCTGTGTGAGGCTCTGAATCGACACTGAAGGAGACGCCTCGTTCTCATTCTGCTCTACCTGTCAGCCATCTTTCATTACATGACGCCCAACAGTTCTAATGATGCTTATTATCAGTAATTTCTTCAGGAACTCTTTGAGAATCTAAAGAAAACCATGAAACTGCTGCAGAAACTTCTGTCTGTCAGCAGAAACTGATGATTCACTGATGACGGGTTACCTGTCATCACCTGTCTGAACATGAAATCAAGTGAAGCAGACCTGCAGTTTGGATTTGGCCTCGGCTTCTTTCTCCGCCGTGTCCCTGAGAAAACACTCGACGTCCACCATCTCCCTGCAAAACACACACAAAACACACACAAAACACACACCCAGCATCGATGAAGCTTCTGCTCCTCACAGCCTCAGAAGGTTCACAGCGAAACAAAAACCTCAGGAGGATCAAATCTGATGCACTGTGCAGATTATTTGTGATGGTGCTAACAATGAATGCTAACAGTGAATGCTAACAGTGAATGCTAACCCAGCTAACGAAACAGCTAACAGTGATGATGTCATCATGGTTAGCTGTTTATTTATGTCGCATGAAAACACACGAAGATGCAAAACAGCTTAAAAATAAGCTACAATATGCAGAAACATGAAGCCAAACAGAGAGACCGACCTTACACACACACACACACACACACACACACACACACACACTAAAACACACACACACACACACACACAGAACTACACACAAACACACACACACCCTCAGGGCTGTGAGCCTCACTGTCATCATACATTTATTATCACAGCAAACCACAGCTGAGTGTGTCGCTGTGTGTGTGTGTGTGTGTGTGTGTGCATGTGTGTGTGTGTGTGTGTGTGTGTGTGTGCAGACTGCCTGTGTGTGCATCATGTCGTGTTTCTCTGTTCAGCACATGATGTGAACACAGAAATAAACCGATGATTCTGTTCGAAGCGTCTCAGAGACAAAAGCAGCAGAATCGATAAAAATCTCTGAGTTTCAGTCGTCAGTTTTCAGAACAGATGAGCTGCCGACTTCAGTCATGGCGGATCGTTTTTACCAGCAGCTCTGTGATGAACTGACATCTACTGTCCTTACAAAGAATTCTGGGATATTTTTTTACACCTGAAGCACAGAACCTTTGACTCACCTCGTCCAGCAGCTTCCTGTTTATATTCATCAATAACTGTGAACATATTTAATTCTGCACATTTCACACCTGCTTGTAATGTAACTTTACTCCTCATAGTTAGCAGGTTGGTGTCTGATTACATGGGGATGTAAACAGGAAGTAGAATTCTGGGATGGATTTGGTGAGTCAGCTGCAGGCTCCAACCTGAGACCTGTGAATCAGCTCGTAAGCATGGACGAACAGAAAACTACCAAACCATCAAACTATCAAACCATCAAACTATCAAACTACCAAACTATCAAACCATCAAACTGTCAGCGGGTTGTTGAAGCTCCGGAGGAAACCTGATGGTTGTCAGCTGAGCTCTGCAGGAACATGGTGCCTCTTTTTGTTTGATTTCTGAACATTTAAACATGTTTTCTGAGCTGATGAGGCTCCGAGTCCCACTGACTCTTTGACTGCGTGGATCCTGTTTGTGTGTTTGAAACCGAAGTCGCAGTCAAACGAACGGAGAAACAAAAAGGAAGAAACCTGAAATACTGACTGTTGTCGTTCATTCAGCTCTCTCTCTTTTCCCTCCAGATCTTTCTTCAGCCGCTCCATCATCTCCATGGCAGCAGAGATCTGAGGAATAAAAAAACAGACACAACTGAAACACAAAATCTAAACCACAGAGTGTTTTTAAGCTGCGACGTCAGCTCCACCCACCTGCCTGGTCAGGTAAGCCGCCCTCTCCTCCACTTCCTGTTTCTCGCTCTTCAGTCGCTCCCACCCCCGCCTCTCCAGCTCTAGCTCCGCCTCCCTCCTCTGTAGCTCCGCCTTCAGACCTCCGATGCGGCGGTTAACCCTCTCCTCCACCTCTGCAAACGTGCGAGCGATCTTGTGATCCAGGCCGAGCCCCAGCCTCTCCTCCAGCCCGATGCCCACCGACAGCCCCAGCTCCAGGCCCAGCTGGACCCCCACCTCGCCGAGTTTCTTCACGGAGCTGGGGAGGGCCAAGGCGGTGGAGGGGGCGCCTGGATCTCCTGCAGAGGGCGGTAGAGCGCGATCAGACGAGCCGAACATTTCCCGGAGCAGCTGGACGGAGGCGGACGACGAGGCGAGATCCAGGCAGGCCAGCGGCAGGGGGAGGCCGTGGGCCCCCATGCCCAGAGAAGAGCTCTGTCTCTGGGATACAACTCGGCTGGAGAGTGGGAGGAGAGCACCGGGGCTGGAGCTTCTGACCCGAGCCTGAAGCAAACGATGACAACAAGAGCAGCCAACGTTTACGGGAAAATCAGTCACTTCTGACGCAACGAGAGAATTTATCCACAATCAGCTGATCATTCTGAGTCATTTTACAAGAGAGAAAAGCCAAACGCTCCATTTCAAGACCCTGAAACGTGAGAAACTTTTCTGTGTAACAAGTGACAATAAACTGAAGATCTTGAATATTTTGAGCTGCTGATAAAGAAAAACTGTGATGACACGTTTTTTCTCAACGTTAAACATCTTAAAGACCAAACAACTTATTTATTGATCAAGAGATAATAAACAGATCAGTCGATGATTAAAATATTTATGACTTTCAGCACCAAGTGATTTTACCTGCGACAGCACCAGCAGGGTCTCATAGGTGTGTCGGCTGACCAGGTGAGCACGGAGCTCAGGTACGGACGAGAAACGAAACGCGTCACCACAGCGAGGACAGAAGTAGGGCAGCTCCGAGGAAGAGGAGGAGGAAGAGGAGGAAGAGGAAGACATGCTTCATCCAGGGAGCTGCAGACCTACGAGATGAAACAAGAGAGACGCTGCAGCGGAAAGACGAAAACACTCTGTGCTTTTATTCCTGCTGCACACACACACACACACACACACACACACACACACTCACACACACACACACACACACACACACACACACACACACAC
>JAQMCX010000040.1:920737-933759 GCA_029814765.1 Acanthurus leucopareius | reverse complement strand
CCGATCTCCATCCATCATCCATCCATACATCCATCATCCATCCATCCATCCATCCATCCATCCATCGATCACATGTTTTCCATCTGAATCTTGTTTCCTCTTCCTCCATCTTTATCTGATCTCAGATAAAATGTCGACACTCGTCCTGAAACATCACAGACACAAACTTCTGTTGGTCCTCAGCTGCTCTTCTTAAGTGAAAACCATAAAAACCTCCATAGATTTTTTATCTATCTGATAACTTGTAAACACGTCTCTGGAGAGCTGCAGGCGTCCGGGGAAATTAATGTGTGTGAGCAGCAGTGAGGCGCCCACACACACCTCCTCCATCTGCTGAGACAGAACCACTGAAGCTGATCACGTCTCCGTTTGTTCCTGCAGCTGCTGAGAGCTTCTCCATCTCATTCCTCTGCAGTTCTGGCCTCGGTCGACAGTCTGTGTGCCGAGCTGCTGTCCAGCAGGGGGCGTGGCTTCGACCCGGCGCCCGCAGTGACCAGGGCCGTCACCAACGTGGTGTGCACGCTGGTGTTCAGCGCCACCTATCGCCACGACGACGCTGAGCTGCAGGAGGTGATCCAGTACAACGACGGCATCGTGCAGACGATCACCAGAGGAGGACTGGTGGACATCTACCCCTGGATGAAGGTACCAACCTGACCTAACACACACACACACACACACACACACACACACTCACACTCACTCACACACACACACACACTCACACACTCACACACACACACTCACACACACACACACTAACAGTACCTGTCCCACAGGTGTTTCCCAACAAGTGTCTCAGGAAGCTGAAGGAGTCCATCGCCGTCAGAGACCGGATGCTGTCACAAAAACTGGAGGAGCACAAGGTAACAAACTCACATTCTGCTGTCTGTCCTGCAGGTGGCGCTAGAGGAGAGGTCATGGGGTCAATATAAAGAGTTTATTCTGAGGGTGGCAGGAACTCCTGAAGTCTGAAATGATTTTTATTTATTTATCTCGTATGAACGAACTTGAACTCTTTGAAATAAAAATAAAAAAACATTTGAAATAAACAGTGAACGTGTGATTTTTGGACCCGTGTTTATAAAAACTCCACACGTTGAAAAGCACCACCCGTGTGACCGTTCAGGCTTCGCTCGGTGACGGAGACCCCCGTGACCTGCTGGACGCCCTGCTGAAGGGCCAGATGGACAGTGGGCGGAGTCAGAAGTCAGGGTCGGAGGGTGAGAGGATAACAGACGACCACGTCCTGATGACGGCGGCGGAGGCGTTTGGAGCCGGAGTGGAGACGACCTCCACCACGCTGCTGTGGATCCTGGCCTACCTGCTGCACCACCCGGAGGTGAAGCCACGGAACTACGGCCGGTTACTTTTCTATTATTATTAATACAAATGCTAAAGATGATCTGGATCACCTGAGTTTCTTTCAGCCAAAACTGTTTCCTTTAAACCACAACAAACCGACGAGATGATCCACATATCTGATTGGTTGTTGTCACTTCCTGTTGGCGGCTGTGCTCGACCTGCAGGTGCAGGAGCGAGCGCAGAGGGAGCTGGACGAGCAGGTGGGCGGCGAGCGACCGGTGAGCGTGTCCGACCGCGGCCGGCTGCCGTACCTGGACTGCGTCATCAACGAGGGCATGAGGATCCGCCCGGTCAGCCCCGTGCTGATCCCGCACACCGCCATGACGGACAGCAGGCGAGACGCACCTCACTGCTACAGCTGAGACGATCAGCTGATTGATCATCTGATCGATTATTCAGACACCATTTAGATGATCAACCAACTGTTACGTCATTTAACATTAAAAGATTTTCAGATTTGAGGGTTTGATCGTTTTTAAATGAAAGTGTCTCCTGGTTTTATTGGTTTCTGTTACTGATTGATTCAAAAACAAACAACGAGCCGAGAAAACAAACAGAAAACAAACAGAAAACAAACAGAAAACAAACAGATTAATGAAATCAGAGAAAATAATCTGAAGTTTCAGCCGCTGAATCAGCACGAACTCTCTGTCTCTTACAGCATCGGAGGTCACTTTGTCAAACGAGGGACTCGCGTTCTGGTCAACATGTGGTCGATCCACCACGACCCCGAACACTGGGACAGACCCGACCTGTTCGACCCGGGTAACACACACACACACACACTCACACACACAGAGCCGAATAAACACATCTTAACATACAAAGAGCACCTGAACACACCACCTACCTGTTTTCCTTTTGCCTTTTCAGATCGTTTCCTTGACGACCGGGGCCAGCGGGTCACACCTCCCTGCTTCCTGCCGTTTGGGGCGGGACCTCGGGTCTGTGTCGGCGAATCATTGGCCAGGCTGGAGCTCTTTCTCTTCCTGTCCTCTCTGCTCCAGCGAATCAGTTTCAAGCTACCAGACGGGGCTTCCCCGCCCAATCTGCAGGGGCGGCTGGGCGTGGTCCTGCAGCCATTACCTTATAAGGTCATTGTGCGTGCAAGGGCGGGATGGGAGGGCGGAGCAAAGGAACCACAACACTCAAACTGAAGGGAGCGAATAAGAAACATGAAGCTAAAACTTGTAATTTTGCTTAAATTTGACACCATTGAACAATAAAATTGCTTTTAAAGAACTGAAGAAACTTAATGTTTCTGTCTTTATCTCCTTTTCTGTCGCAGTCAGCGAACAGCAACATGTTCCAGCTTTCAGCCAACAAACACCACAAACAGAAACTGGTTCTTTGCAGCTTAAAAAGAATCAAAAATGCTAAAAAAATTGGCAAAAATTGTGCATTTTTTAAATAAAATTAGGTTAAATTAAGTAGCTGACTCTGTTTCTTTAAGTTGTGAACGTCTGACTGTAAAAGTTTGAGTCTTTTACAACAAGAACTAAATACAAAGTGTTTGAATAATAACATGATTTCTCCTTTTTACGTTTCTGGAAATAAACATTCTGATTAAAAATGAATGATAATTGTTTAATTTGAGTTTTTATTTGACATTATTCCTGTTTTTTAATCATTAAATCAGTGTTTGTGTCCTGTGAGGTGAAGCTGCTGAAGTGACAGACGAGACGCAGATTCGACAGTTTTATTCAGTATATCTTCACACACTTTTAGAACAGGCTGGTTTAGTTAGGTCACACACACACACACGTCCACACACACACACCCACTATTAATTCATAATACTAATAATTAGCATTGTTATTATCATAATATCGAGGGACTTTGAAGCCTCTTCTCTTCTGTGCTTCCTCTGACTCGTCCGACAGAAACCTCATGCAAACAGGAAGGACAGAAGAGGAGAGAGAGAAAAACATTCAGTGAACAGAAGGAACATTCGGACGTTTCAGTAAATTAAAAAACTCTGTCAAACACCACGAGTGAAGCCGCTCAGCGTGACGACTGGAAGCTCATCCAAACTTTTAAAGAGGCCGAAATCCAGAGTTTCTTTCAAAACTCTGACTGGATGCAGGTTTCAGGTTCGGGTTCGAAAGCAAACTGAGCAGGTTGGTGGGAAAAGTCTCGATGTTCGGCTGTTTTCAGCTCCAGCTGGTCAAACTTTGAGGAGCAAAACGTCCAGAGAAACCTTTAAAATTTAAATTAATATGAATATTTTCAACATTTAATGATTAAAGTGAGTCATTTTAGCCGATTCAGCTGGACTCTGTTTTTGAACACGAACCTGATCGTCAGAGTGAATCCAGTCAGAGGAAACTTCTCCATCAGTTTTCTGAGATTTAACAGATTTTCAGATAAAAACAGATAAAGAACATCAGCCTGGTGTGACGGATCATCTGCTTCGACCTCACAGCAGCAGGAGTGGATTCATCTTCAGAGTCAGGGATCAAAACGACTCCTCTGACTTTTTGCAGATGGAAATGAGACAAAAAACCCCCAGGATGCTGCTCGGACGAAGCCGACGCCCTCCTGCTGCTGTGAGGAACTCTGGGTAAAGTCCTCGATAAAGAAACCTGCAGCGCTTCCCCCAACGAGGCTGATCTGAGAGCTGCAGACAGATTTTAGACGACATCTGTCCGATCACTCTGTTTGAAGTCCACACACACACACACACACACACACACACACACACACAGCGTGGACAGCTCTATCTAACTCAGTAAAGTAGTAACAGTTGTCAAGTAGAAATGGCACTCTGTAACCATGGAGATATATGACCTGTTAGTTCAGGTAAACAGAAGAAAACACCATCGACCACAACATCAACGGCTCGGCGTCGCCACGCAGAATCACTCGAGTCCACATCTGCTCAGAACTGCATCCAACATCTGGAAATTCAGCCACAAAGGTTTGAAAAACAAAAAAACCCATCAGATCGTTTTTATTCAAATGTGTTTGAATCTGTGAAGCTCTGAGACGATCCGAACATTCAGCCGTCAGGCAGACAAACGTGGAAACCGTCTCTGCAGTAAATCCACTCGCCGTTTACGAGGCAGGACTCTTCATCTGATCCAACATCAGTCCTTGATGGGCCTCCACACGGTTCCTCAGTGAAGAACGTGGAGTCTGCTCTGCAACGTGAGCTCAGGGTTCAAGGTTCAGTCAACAGACTCGAGGTCTTTTCCATCAGCGGGACCCTGAAGGCATCACTTTCAGACGTCACTGCACACCAGAGCTGAATGTTTTTACATTTCTGTCTTTGACAGTATCTGAATGAAGCTTCTCGTGTCTGCTGTTACAACATCATCTCCTCAAAAATAACTTCAACACTGTCAAAAGAAAATCCTCAACTTGAACGAAATGATTCGTCTGATTAAATTACTTTTTTTTTTCAAATTTAATCAACTTGTCTGTTTCCTCAACACTCTGGAGGAAGATATAAACACTTATCAGAGCTGTGATGCTGCCGTTTCTGTCTAAAGTCACAAACTGGAGTTTCACTCAACGTCCCGCCCTCGGAGCCGTCTGATTGGACAGACTCGTTCTCGTCAGGAGGACCAGCCTATCAGAGCTGCGAGTGGAGCTTCGTCAGACCAACCACAGTCCTCCTCCCTGCAGTCTAACAAGAGTCTGAGCGTCAGACTTTCCTCCGTCTGCTTTGAACCGTGTTTGAATAACTTTGATTTCTGTTAACAGCAAAAAACAAGAGCACTTTGAGTGAAACTGTGACAGAAAATCTCACTTTCACATCCGACCAGCGTTTTCAGATTTCAGTCCCAATTAAAAATCATCCTGCTGCAACAGGCGGAGTTCTTTTCAAACAGGATTTGGAAAAGCGATGAACGGGATTAATTTAAAAACTGTTCACATTAAAGAACAAAACAACGTTAAAACAACAACTTTGGAAGAATCTCCAACATGACTTCACTTCCGTTTAATCCGGTTTGAAGTTGCTGTCGTTTGAAGACGATGAAGCTGCAGCAGTTTGCAGGATGATGCAAACGGAGTCGGTCCGCCGGAACGTTCGCCTGGTTTCATGTGATAACAAACGAGTAAAAACAGCGACAGAAAACTGAAAAAGAGTTTGTGTGGCGTCGATGACGAGTCGTCGTATCTGACCTCAAATTCAGAGAAACAGACAAAGACGGCAGCGATGACGCCACCTCTCTCTGTCCTTTGTTTCCGACTCAAAGTGCCTTTTGTTTTTTCCTGTTTGTGCAGAAGCTTTTCTCTTCAGCAGGCTGACGCACACAAAACCAACCGATCCATCAGCCCCGAAACTTTCCACTCAGGAGCAACGAACGCCGTCAAATCTGAGAAAATGACTTTCCCATTTCGACTCTACCCACCCAGTTCCGCTCGGCACGCAGACGTCTTCCTGAAAACATCCCGCTCATGAATGAATCAGTCTTCCCTCTGTCAGCCCGGCTGAATCATCCTCCTACATTCGTCTCTCTTCTTTTCCAAAACAGTCCGTTTGTTCCCGGCTCGTTTCCAAACCTCCAGCAACGTTACATGTCCAACTATTTAAAGTTCGTCTCTCTGGTTGGTGACAGACGGCAGAAGAAAGATGTCAGAGGAGGATGATGATGATGATGGAAGGGATCTTCGTCTGCGACTTGCTAACATCACAGAACCACTCAAGACGCTCTTGAAGCTGATTGGTTGATGGACTGTGGGTGAACTTGCAGCATCACTTCCATGAAATGTGCATCTCTACCTGAAGTGACGTTTGATAAGAAGCTTTTTCTGACTCGAGACTTCATGAAACATCTGAGTCTCTCAGCTGCAGTCGATGGATGTGAATGTTATTTACAAACCGATGAACTGCAGAATTATGACAGTTAGCATTTTGTCACTTTTTCAGGTTAAAAAACAACAACTTCTGATTGTTTGTGAAACTTCGGGACACTTGTTGAAAAGGTTGGCACGTGTGGGTGACCAGGTGAGTTTCCAGGTGAACCACTGGTGGCTGTAAGAGGCCAAAAAGGGTTGGAAGGTGCAGATGGAAAAACTTCTGACAGCAAGTGAATGTGGAGAGAAGAAGAAGAAGAAGAAGAAGAAGAAGCTTTCCACTTCAGGAGGTCAGCAGACTCACATGAGATTCAAACAGAAACACAGCAGAGTCGCTATGACTTCAGGTCTCCTGCTGCTCAAAAACTGAACCCCAAACTTCCCATCATGCCCTAACTCATGAGGAAGGACGTTAACTGAACCCCCCCGCCTCGAGGACACACACACACACACACACACATCATGTGGTTTAACTCTCAGTGTTTTGGAGACTCGAGCTGAGACTGAAAACACTGAGAACAGGATTAAATGGATCTACAGTCACATGATCACAGTCGGCTTCAGTCGGCGCTCCGCTCTCAGCCACCAGCAGGGGGCTCTCCTGAGCTCCTGATGTTCAGTTTTTAAACACGTTTCATGTAAACTGTTAAACTTCTGCTGGGATCGAGATGAAGAGCAAATGTCCTCGTTTTTAACGACACTTCACAGGTTTCTGACGACATTTTTGTGGCTGAATTTTTGGAACTCTGGATGCAGCTTCTGAACCACAGGAACCAGAACTCGGACCCTCAGCCGAGTGAAACCACGATGTGACGAGCGAACGCCTCCTGCTGAATCTCTGCCTGTTAAATGACCGACATCGATGCTGAACACATGAACGCGACGAATCGTCTCGGCTCCGAACCTCCGCGGTTACACAACAAACTCAATGAACAGTTTTCAGAGTGGAAGTCACCTTTGACCTCCTGTCAGCCCCTTTTCTGGGCGACGGATGGTTTGTCCGGCCTGCTTCTTTCAGTCACACAGTTTCCATGACAACCACAACCTTGCCGCCGTCCTCGGACGTCGGCGTGGCGGTGGAGGAGGCGGGGTTACAGAGTGTGAGTCCCTCCCCCGTGGTGATCTGACCTCTGACGGGACAGTCCACGCTGTCATGAAGATCAGCGATTCCTCCTCCTTTTCTATCCCTCTCTCCTCCTCCTCCTCCTCCTCCTCCTCTCCGGCCATCCTCCTTACTTTTCCCCTCCTCCTCTTCCTCCTCCTCCTCTTCTTCCTCCTCCTCCTCCTCCTCCACGCGACACCTGCACACCTCGATCCCAGAGTCACCTGTGAGTCGCCGATGTCTGTACTGGCTCTCATCGGCTCCCATGTCCTCGTCTTCATCTTCGTCATTGTTCTCCTCCTCCGGCTCCTCGTCTTCATCCTCCCAGCTAGGAGGTCCGGGTTCAAAGACATCCACGCAGGGGGAGAACAGAGTCTGTTTGGGGGGGGACTGCGTGGCACGAGGCGAGGGGGACAGGGAGGAGGCGTGGCCGGAGGAGGAGCCACCTTTGCTGGACTGGTGAGCGGTGAGGGGGTCCAGGAGCAACGCCGGAGCCGGGAGGGAGATAGAAGACACGGCTGGAGGGGAGGGGAGGGACGGGGGTGAGGAGGGGGAGAGAGCTGGGGGAGGCTGACAGAGAGCAAAGGGAGCTTCAGGCTCGATGGTTATGGCTGGGCAGGAGGCAGAGGAGGAGGAGGAGGAGGCTGCAGGTGTGGGGAGGCTGAGCTCTGGCGCAGGAGCACCTGATCCAGAACCAGAACCAAAGCCACCCTGGACGTTTGGTAAGAGATCTGACTCTGACGAAGGAGACGGGACCACAGAGGGACCCGGATCAGAGAGCACAGCAGCGCCCCCTGGGAGCTGGAGCAAGCCCGACGTTGGGCTGGCTGGATCCAGGACCGGGTCTGGTCCAGGTGGAGCCTTGCGATGGGCTGATGTAGGTGAGGTGGGTGCAGCGTCTCTGGCTGCGGTGTGTCCTGGGTGTTCAGGTTGTGCAGAGAGAGGGGGGCTGAGTGCAGGTTCTGGGCCTGTGGGGGGGTTGGACTGCGGGTTTGGCACCAGGATCACGTTTGTAGGGGCTGGGACTGAAGCTTGGGTGAGTTCTGAAGGCTCTGTGGTTGGAGTTTGGGTGGGGTTTGGAGGCACCAGGACTGGCACAAGGGTAGGCTTTGAGTCAGGGGTTTGGAGACCAGAAGACCCTGAAATCAGGGCCAAAGTTCTTTCAACATCTGGGGACAGTGCAGAGGTTTGGAGACCGGACACGCTGACTGGATCAGAAGTTCTTGTGAGGTTGAGGGCTTGGGCTGCAGAACCATCAGGGACGTCAGCTGCTGGAGAAGAAGCTCCTGATGCTGACGTGGTTTTGGGGGCGGGGGTGGTTTCAGGGTCGTTGGCTTGGCCCTCAGTGCTTATAATCTGGATGGAGGGGGGTTCTGTGTTGGCAACACCTGGACTAGAGAGCGAACTGCGGTGAGAAGTCCTGGGAACTGAGGTGGAAGCTGCTGCGTCGGGCTGTTGCTTCATGGGAGTTGTAGTCACAACAGGAAGTGCCGCCTCAGAGCTGGGAGAGGGCAGAGGGGGAGGGGAGGCCGCCGTGCAAACAATCGCCACGGAAACAACCTGTCTGGGAACCGATGAGTTCGTGGCAGCCTCTTCATCGCCGATATCAACGGTCACCGTGGGAACCATCCTCTCGTTTACCTCCAAACAGGTTGCCGCGGCTGAGATGGTCTCCATGGTGACGTCAAGAGTGAGGGGCGCGGCCTCGCTGGGCGTGGTGGCGTGGCTTGTGTCAGTCTCATAGGTGACGGGTGCTGAGAGGGAGGAGCTACATGGAGAGGAGGGGCAGCAGGAGTCACAGGAGCAGCTGGAGCTGAAGGAGAAACACACACTCGTTATTCGTCTGAAACTCGGTGATCGTCAGCGTAAAAACGTAAAAACGGCGGCTGATTCTCATGTTTCACATCATCAACGTTCACGGAAGTTAAACTCATTTTCCCAGCATTCAGCAGTGTCACCACCTGAACCTGTGGCGGCGCTCGCAGCGTTGTTACCTGTTGTCAGAGCTGAGCGAGGACGGGCCGTCGCTGAGCGGCCGGTGCAGCAGCGGGCCGTGCTGCGTCAGCAGGTGGGGGTCGGCGGTGCGGGGGGGCTGCGGGTAGCGAGGGGTTGTAAACACTGAGCTGTAGGGGGGAGGAGGGGTGGAGGGTTGTGCCGCCACCTCCTCATAGGATGGCAGCTTCAGGGACGCCAGGAAACCTGGAAACAGAACCGAGGAGCGAGTTGTTTGTTGCTGAACTTGTTTACAAACGAATCCAACAGTCACACAGAAACACGTTTGTCACAGACTCGATGACTCTTATATTCTCAGAGGATGAGGAGGAATTTAGGGGGAATTCCCCTTTAAGGCAGAAACTGAGCTGTGCATTTCAGTGTGGACTGTGTTTTTTTAATGTGCACATGAAGAAAAAACCGAACATGATGCTCGAGTGACTGAATGAGATGAACGTCTGCACGATGTGAAGGCTGCAAACAGTCTGAGTCCAGAAAAACACACAGAGTTCCTCTTCAAGGCAAAACTCCAGGCTGAAGATTCCACCGAGATGTCAAGGCAACAGATTAAAAAGCAGCACATCAGCTGACAGCCGACCATCACTCACACACACACACACTCACACACACACACTCACATGAAAGAGCAGCTCTCAGACAGACAGGCAGACAGGCAGACAGACAGGCAGACAGTCTTACTCAGGTCCAGCATGGAGGAGGAGTAGGAGTTGGCTCCGTGGTAGGCCAGCAGGCTGATCTCTCTCTGTCTCTGCTGCTGCTGGACTCTCATCTTGGCTCGTCGGTGTCGGTAGGCGCAGCAGCAGCTGAACAGGATGAGGACGGTCCACAGCAGCCAGAACCCTGAACACAACACCACACTGTTACTGAGGCAGAACCACCTGGAGCCCGCTGCAGCTCCAGACCTGCAGCTCCAGACCTGCAGGTCCAGACCTGCAGCTCCAGACCTGCAGGTCCAGAGTCCTGAGCTGCTCTCTGTGCTGGTCTCAGTTAGTCTGCATGTTCAGGCTCAGATCTGCATGTGTCTCCTCACAGGTGCTGTGTGTGTTTTAAAGCATGATGCGTCAGAGGAGGCTGATCTAACCGGTAACATTTAGCTCACTGTCGTTAGCATGTGCTGCGTTACGTTTGTGGAAATCTGCCTGAAACCTTCCCTGTTCACCAGAGTTCTGTGTCTCGTTCAGTGAGTCAACCACGTGAACGGACCAGAGATTTGTTGATTTTAGACATTTTAATGTCCTTTTAAATACAACCGGCTGGTGCAAACCGCCCCAGAACAGCATGTTTAGCCTTTCTGTTGTTGAAAAAAACCTCTTTCAGTAGCACTTTCACGGCTAAAGCTGCTGTAACATTAACTGATGCTTTAACTTATTAAAGATCGAATAAAGATGAAAATGACAGAAGCACAAAAGAAAGATGGAATCACAGGGTTGTGAACTCTCAAACAATTCTCACATGGAAGCAGCAGAGAAGTGCAGATGTGTCGTAGTTAAAGTCTCTCTGGTGTAAAACAGTAAAACAAAGCTCATTACGAAACATCAGACTCTTATTAAACATGCTAACAGGAAACACACGTCTCCACCAGCCAACTTACACCAGAGTTCGTAGTAGTAGGTGCAGCAGCCCGTCTCCCCGCAGCAGTGTCCCGTCTCACACAGGTATCCTCCGTTGGCGTTGGCCCCAGGGCAGTACCGCGGTCTCCCCAGCAGGGGCAGGCTGCCACCGGAGTGGTACTCCATCACACCCCTGCTTCGTCTGGACCTAAACCAGCGCCACCGCTACCTGCTCACTGCTAGCCACTAGCAGCTAACAAGCTGTTAGCAGCCAAACATGAAACTCTGCTCAGAGTCCAACTACATTTTCAGGTGAGTTTTAAAAAAAGTAAACTGAATGTTTTTTAAAGGCGAGCAGGCGTTCGGTGTCGGCTGAGCTGCTGCTAACTGGACGTAGCTTGAACCAATCTACATTTCCAGAGAAGGTGAACTGTTTGTTTAGTTTGTGCTGCAGAGGGTTTCCCCAGTGAAGCTGCTGCTAGCCCGACAGCTTCGACGTGGCTCTGCAGCTCATCACTCAGCAGGATGAAGACGATTCAGGCTCTGCAACACGCAAGCTAACGGGCTAAAGCTGTCGTCTCAGGTCCGTCAGCACCAAAACACACTGATGCACTTTACAAAGTATCCTCGAAGCTGCTGTGTGCAGGTTCAACCGACTACTGCAGCCGAACGCTGTGAGTACTGCAGCTGAGCTCAGGCTGCTGGAGCGAGACAGGAGGGCGGCCAAGAGGAGGTCCTGAACTGGAGAGAGAGAGAGAGAGAGAGAGAGAGACAGAGAGAGAGAGAGAGAGAGAGAGAGACAATACTTTATTGATAAACAGCACAACAGTGTCTCTCTCTCACACACACACAGCTGAGATGTCCACTACTACAGACCTATTTGATATTCATCACTGCCGCGGCTCAAACCACAAGCTGACACAATGCTCCTTCTCTGTGTCTCACACACACACACACACACACACACACACACACACACACACACACACACACTCACACTCACACACTCACACACGTGTTTGTACTGACATAATGCATTCTGCAGCCAAACCCTGAAAGAAAAGGGGTCAGATTATCTCCAGTCTGCCTCCCAGAAACCCTCTCCTGCTCTCTGAGTCCGTCTGCTGCTCAGCAGGTCGACTTCAGACACTTTTCAACACAAACAAGGCTGTGACAGCTGAGAGAGAGACGGGTCTGATCAGCTGAAAATCACCTCAGACACACACACACACACACACACACACACTGTCGTCCACTCATCCTGTCCGGCTGCACTCTGAGGTCATTCAGGGTCAATGAGAGGTCTGTTTGCACTCACATCCCACTGAGCTGATCAACGATCAATAAGAGATGGGTTGTAAATCAATAACACAGGTAACACAGGTGAGGTGTTTGAATCATGACTGTCAGAGAAAAGTTTGGTGCATCAGGCTGAAGTGTGTTTACAGCTCATATCACACACACACACACACACATACACACTCACACACACTCACACACACTCACACACACACACAGACAAACACACACACACACACACACACACACACCTCTGCAGTGTCAGAGTTCAGCTGGAATCACAGCAAATGTTTAATGACAGAGCCAAGTTCTGCCTGCATGCTGCAGTGTTGGACACACACACAGACACACACACACACACACACACACAGACACGCACACACACACACACACACACACACTCACTGGTTTAGTTTATCATTTAAAGAAAAAGATCATAATCTGTTCGATCACATACATTTAAAAACTCCCTGTAGGCTGAAAGTACTCCATTACTTAAAGTAACACTATCTGATACTCGAGTACTCGTGCTATTTTATTTTGTTATTATTTCTCTCTTTAATTATATTCAATTATTCTTTAACTTCCCCTCAGAGGATCGATGAGGATAATATTATGGGATGTTTGAGCCTGCTGGTTCACCTGTGTGTCAGTCACAGGGAGAAGAACCACAGAGAAGAACCACAGAGAAGAACCACAGAGAGGAACCACAGAAGAACCACAGAGAGGAACCACAGAGAAGAACCACAGAGAAGAACCACAGAGAAGAACCACAGAGGAACCACAGAGAGGAACCACAGAGGAACCACAGAGAAGAACCACAGAGAAGAACCACAGAGAAGAACCACAGAGAGGAACCACAGAAGAACCACAGAGAGGAACCACAG
>JAQMCX010000040.1:856410-886140 GCA_029814765.1 Acanthurus leucopareius | reverse complement strand
CGCCCACCTCTGAGTCTGGATCTGTCCGAGGTTTCTGCCTGTTAAAAGGAAGTTTTTCCTCGCCACTGTCGCCAAGTTCTTGCTCATGTGGGAATTGCTTTCAATTGTTGGGTTCCTATAAATCTAAAATATAAATGAATTTATAGAGTATGGTCTTGACATGCTCCATATGTAAAGTGTCTTGAGCCAACTTTGTTGTGATATGACGCTATATAAATAAAATTGAACTGAATTGAATTGAACATGACAGCTAGATGATTTAAAAAGCTGCTTAATGTGTTTGGTTTCATCCAAACATGTCACACCTCCATCATCTGAAGCAGAGGTGAAGATGTTCATGACAAGTCCTTCAAAAACATCAGACAGCAAACAAACCCTTCCATTCTCACACAACACAGGAGCAGCAGTTAGATGTGGATGAGGAAACCTCCTTCTCTGTATAACATCTCACCAGCTGTCCAGCTGTTCTACATCTATTTCTGAGAAGTTACAGTGGCTTGCAAGTATTCATACCTCTTGAAATTTTCCACATGTTGTCATGTTACGACCTCAAACATAAATATATATTATTGGAATTTTATGTGACAGACCAACACAAAGTGGCACACAATTGTGAAGTACAAAGAAAATTATACATGATTTTATTTTTATTTTTTTTTACAAGTAAAAAACTGGAAAAAAAAAACTTGCAATAATCAACTGATCCTCCATTTTTTTCTTGCTGTTGTGAAAATGTGTTGGACATCTCTCTGTTGTCAAGTAGTTCTCTGTAATGGCAGTAGTTGTAGTACTGGTTTCTTCCACCAGATGATGCTAATTGTGCACTGAAAAACCATGAATTTAACACACACACACACACACACACACACACACTGCAGTACCTACCTTGTGATGCATCATGTTCTCTCTATATTTACACACATACACATTCTGTACATATTGACACCTTAAATACGACAAGGATTTAGTCTCTCCTCCTGACAGACAGACAGACAGTCAGACAGACAGGTTCACAGCCTTTTTAGGCTCTACATACCTTGAAGAGGACAGTAAGTGCAGTGATATTCAGTTGGTTGAGAAGAATTCACATGATGCCTCGATTCTGCACAACATCATCAAACGACTTTTGTTTTCATTGTTTTGATTGAGAGCCCTCTAGTGGCAGAAAATACATCCTGTAGGTTTAAAACAAATGTTTGTGCAGAAAAGATAAAAGCTTATAAAATAAAGCCTTTCCCTCAAAAAAAAAATCAAAGTGAAAGAGACAAAATAACATTAAATAAAAAAGAGAAGTGACAGAAAGAAAAAATCTGAAACAGCTTTAAAAAACAAAGATGGTCTACAAAGTGCAGAAAATAAATAGAATAAATAAAAACTGAATTTTATCAAATCTGATTTTTATCTGCCATACACTTTTCATTATTTATCAAGTTTAATTTGAACCTCGTTCTGGGATTTTAACTGGGCGGTGTTTGACCTTTGACCTCCAACCAGCTGGAGATGGAAACAGACAGCTGACAGAGTGTGTGTGTCTCAGCTGAAGACACACACACACTCTGAGCTTTCTGTCTCTGACCAGCCGACATCACCGTCATGGACAACAAGGACAACATGTTTTTTAATCCCAGGTAATGACCTGCAAACCTGAGTGTGTTTGTCGTCTTTTCTTCGTCTTTTAACAAACTCGTCCTCGTCTTCATACCAGCAAAGATCTCCTCTGAGCCTCAAACAGATAATCTGGAGGTTTAAAGTCTGTGCAGAGGTCGTTTAGAGGTTAAATCTCAGGTAAAGTCTGTTCAGTTTGTTTTTTAAGACATCAGTGTCTAAATATGTTTGAGGTTTTTTACTGAAAAACATAAAATGAAATAATTTCAACAGTTTAAAATGTAAAACTCCACACACCTGCAGACACGTCGTTCCTGTGATTGATTACTTGTTTTTTCATGTTTTGTTTTCAGTGATTTAATCAGGTTCATTTTTCACTGAAGTGGCTTTAATTTTGGAGCAAAATAAAGTCAAATCAAAGATGATAGATTTAACTTTCAGCTGAACATTTTATTTTCTTTGTTTTTTTCTGGGTTTTTTTGTGGTGTGTGTGTCTGTTCAGAGTTCTTACTCAAGTATAAATATGATGTGCTTGTATTTGACTTCTCAGAGGAAAAATATTGTACTTTTTACTCCATTACATTTGTGTGACAACTTTTGTAACTTTTTTAGATCAAGATTTTATTCATCAAACTTATTCAAACATGATTATAGAAACTATCCAACAGAGTAAATAATGAATATTTGTTCAGAAAAATTCATCTGTAATAAATCATCACAAACATTTTAAGAATAAAAACACAATAAAAACACTTTGAATCGAGCCGTCTTATATCAGCAGTACATTTACTTTGAGTGTGTTAACATGTTTGTCTCGAAGCAGTTTGTGTTATTTATAGCAGCACGTCTGACTGCAGCTGCTGCACGCTCGTCTGTGTGTGTGTGTGTGTGTCTGTGTGTGTGATCACATTTGTAAGGACACATGTATGCCTTTTTACACACTTACATTGTGGGGACTCTGTCTGGGACAAAGTCGGGTCCCCACATGGCAGAGGTTTGATGGTTGGAGTGTAAAGTTGGAAACACTTCAGTGTTTTATGAGGCCTTGTCATTCTGCTTGTTATTGGTCGACAGTGTCGGTCATGTGACAACATTCACAGACAATATGAACTTCCAGATTGACTTCACTTCCACACGTGACTGTTCTTTCAGACATGATGGTCAAATCAGACTTCCTGTGTCCAACCAACTCTGACAGAAACAGAACAAAACCAAACAAACAGAGAGGAGCTTTAACTTGACCAGAAGCTCACGATCACATTTGCTTCTGTTGGTTTGTAGTTTCAATGAAGCCTGAAAGTGTTTCAGGGGGATTTTCCCTTTAAAAACAAACCTGTACAGTGTGAGTGTGTCAGCGTCAGTCCACTGTGTTTATGTATGTAAATGTTAACCAGCTTGTTTATATTATTCAAACAGGCTGGTTTCAGCAAACCTGTGTGTGTGTGTGTGTGTGTGTGTGTGTACTCTGATGGTATTAACATGTGCGTTGCCTGATCACAGATAACATCCATCCAAACTTCTCTCGATGCTTTCATGTGTCAGTTCAGTTCAGTTTCTCTTCATGTGCTTAAACTCTTTTCTTCAGTCCTGTCGTTCGTTCTGAAGGACGACCTGTGACGACTTTCAGGGATTTAATTTTCTATCTGTGCACATATATATATAAGATAATGTTTCTCATTAAAAATAAGAATATGACAAAATGAAATGCTCTAAAATTTACTCAGTCGTACAAGCAGAATATGTGAAACAGAGCTATAATTCAATTATTAAAAACAATTAATCAAAACAATTAATTAATTTGTGTTCAGTTAAGGCTGGTTGATGTGAATCTATTGCTAACTAAAGTAATTCATACAGTCTCGAGCTTTTGGATGTGCTAAAATCTTTTATAATTGAACCCTAAAACCTCTGTTTTTCAGTCATCTCATTAAATGAAAAAAAAAGAATTTCATCAGAAAAAAACAAAAACATTAACATAAAAAACAGGTCTAAATATTTTATGAAGGGATAAAACAAAGTGCAATATCTCCTCTAAAGTGTAAAATAAGTTGTGTCGTGTCAGTAATTATAAAATCCTAGAGTAAAGTTAAATTCAAAAACGAGTGCCTTAATAATGTCCTTGGTTCCTTTATCATCGCTGCATTTCACATCTGTTTTCTTTTTTATTGTCTCACCTGAAGAGGAATAAAACAGAATAAACCTTTAATAATATTCGTTTGAGGTTTGATGCTCAGTGTGAACACAGTTCAACCAAAAACACAATCCGGCACAAATCTTTGTTTCAGCTTTCTGACCTGAAAAAGAGCTAATAGATAAACTGAGACAGGCGGCTCTATGAGGGACTGCAGGTACAGACTGACAGGTGTGTGTGCTAATCCACCTGTCAGCCTGGTGTCAAACAGGAAGTGCTTTGAAGTGGACTGAAACAACAGGATTAATTTCATTTCTGTTTGGATACAGACAGAAAATCCCCATCAAGCTTCCCCTTATCAATTAATCCTGACATTTCACCCTCTGAGTTCCCTCTGATGATGACACACACACGACATCCTTCCTCCAAGATATCATCTATTATAAACGTTTGATTGGCGTGCTGATGACATCACAGCCTGCTTGATTTGCATACTGTCAGTCATGTCTGAGCCGGCTGCTGCTTTAGCCACGCCCCCCCGCAGTGTCACTAAACACAGATCAGATCCTGAAGTGTTTTCATCTCTTTAGTTTTCAGTTGAAACTGATCACGTTTGTGTTTTGATGATGTTTTGTTTTTTTTTCAAATAAAATTTGTAGATTGTTCCATCATGAAGTTGACAATAATCAGCCAATAATCAATCAAATTTATTAAATCAGCAATTGATTCACAGAACGAAAGAGTCAAAATGTTTGTAGAAACTCGACTTGAACTCAACTTGAACTCATCTTTAGATTTGACCCAAAACCAACTCAAGCTTTTATCAGTTTACTTGTGATGTGACGTGAAGCAGAATCCATTTCATTCTAAAAAGAAATTAAAGCAAAATTTTTAAAAATTCAAAAAGAGACAGAAAAAAAATGCAAATTCAGCCTGTTAGGAGTGAATAAGCAAGGATGTTCAAGGTTTACTTTTGTCAGAGGTGGCAACACAGAGAACATTATGCACGACTGTAATAAACAGAGTAGAAGAAGAAGAGTCTCTGAACAAAAACAAAAATCAGATGTTTGCCTGCTGCCAAAAAGCCCCAAAGAAGAAGAGACAAAGGAAGGAAAACCCTTCCGTTAACCCTTTAAGATATAAGATGTAAAATAGTTTGATGGAAATCTGGTCAGTGACAATTTTGATTCTCTTGGAAAAGGACAGAGAGGAAGTTTGGGACCAAATTTAGAGATTGTTGTTTTCGTAAATCGAGCTTCCTGTGAGAAAGTCTGAGTTTCTGATGTCACCTCATGTTTGTCTTCTTCTCAGCCTGGCAGCTGCTCTCATGAAGCTCGATCCAGAGGACGGCGAGCAGATCGTGGAGTATTTCCAGACTCACGCCCTGCTGACGAGAGAGAAAGCATGTGAGAGCAAATACGTGATCGATACACCGATCCAATGATCAAACTACAAAACAGAAAACTTGTCTCTTTAAAGGTTGATCATACCTTTTTGTTTCTGAGCTAAATCATTTAAAACCAAACCCACAGCTGGAGACGTGGCAGGAAACACTGAGGATACAGAAACAACTAAATGCTGTTGTACATTAATCAGTCAGCTAAAATTTTAATATTTTCTTTGTTTCCTGCATGAAATCTGTCAACTGACAGAACTGATTTAGGGGCTAACAAGCGCTGACATTGTTTGTACAAAACATGCGCCCTCTTGTGGATGTGTTGTAAAATATATGTTCATACTTTGTGTGTGTTAATTTCTGTGTGTGTGTTCGTTTTAGTGCTGCAGGCGTCAATCAGGGATCAGAAGAAGCTGCTGGTTGAAAATGCCAAACTGAAGAAAGACATCGAGCAGCTGAGAACCCAGCTTCAAGAAAAACAGAGGAGACGGGCCGGTACACACACACACACGCATGTACACACACACACACACACACACACACGCACACATGCACACACACGCGCACACACACACAGGCACACACACATACACACACTCTTGGACAGCTGGAGATGATTTCCCTCTGAACTGCGTCACTGTTGACCATGTTCACATTTAAATGAGAGAACCAGAGTAATTTTTAAAAATTCAATAAAAACTTTATTAAGTCAAAACCTTTCGGTGATAAAACCAGATGATAAATTAAATTAAATCTATTTGCTGAGAAAACGACATGATTTAACAATGATCTCATCTTTTTTTCTCTCTTTTAGTCAGGGCTTTGCATGCCCCGCCTCCTCCGACACCTGGCCCCGCCCCCATAACACCTGTCAATCAACCTGCCTCTCCCGCTGGAGTAGCAGTGGCTGTTCCTCCAAGTCCTCCCTCCTCTTCACAGGAACAGAAAGAGAGGCAGAGCAGGAGGAGGAGAGGAGAGAGGAAAGGTGAGGAGATGAGGAGAGGAAGAAAGGAAGGAGGGTGGAAGGGTGGATTCAGTGGGGGAGGAAAGGAGGAAAAACAGAAAGCAAGAGAAAATGGGGGAAAGGGGAAAAGCCTTACATCTTCAGTCTCTCTCTTTGTCTCAGCTCGTCCCACCTCCAACTCTCTCCCTTTGGGGGCGGAGCCTCGAGTTGATGTATCACGACTGGACCTCCGAGTTGGACGGATCCTCAGCATCCGGCGCCACCCGCTGGCTGAGGTGATGTCCGTCCAAGAGGTGGACGTGGGGGAGAACACCCCCCGCATGGTCGTCAGCAAGCTGGGAAGGAAAACACAACTCGAGGAGGTGACGTGAAACATTAGAACCGTTTAAAGTCAGTCCTTTCCTTTCTCATATTTGTTTTCTTTTTTTCTGCATCCTTTCCTTCGGTCTCTGTTCTTGTCATCTAGAGTCTGTCGGTTTTATTAACAATAACTTGTAAAGTATTTCTCCTCCCTCTGCAGCTTCAAGGCGGCCTCGCTGTGCTGCTATGCAACGTCAAGGCTTGTAAGATGAGGGGCGTGGTCTCTCAGGCCCGCCTCCTCTGTTGCTCCACCTCTGATGATGTCACCGAGCTGCTGGTCCCTCCCACTGGCTCCACCCCCGGTGACAGAGTTACCTTCCTCAACTACCCTGGTAACCATGGTTACAATAGTGAAACTAGAATAAGTAACGACTGAACAAAGTGATTGAATTAAGAAAAACAGAAAACGACTCAACTAACAAAAACATCTTTTAAATCAAATCATTTTAAATTGTAGAATTTTTTTGATTTTCAAAATTAGCCGCCGTTAGTGCCTCATCAGATGAGAAAGTGGCGTACATTCATTTTTACGTAGATGCCGCTGGAGGCTGATAATGTTGTGACCAGGTAGACAAGCCAGCTGCATCGTGCTGATGTCATTTGAGTCGACACAGAAAATATTTTTCATTTCTAGTAGATTTACAGCTCCCCACTGTCCGTGTGCAGGTGACCCGGACCGAGAGCTGCAGGCCAAGCAGAGGGTTTGGGAGCTTCTTCAGCCGGACCTGCAGGTCGACTGCAGGGGCGTGGCCAACTATAAAGGCTGCAGATTTGAGGTGAAAGGAAAGGGACTGTGCAGGGCACCGTCCCTCACCAACTGCATCATCAGATAGACACAGCGAGGCGCCACGTCAGGGCGAGACATGCTGAGGACACGATGGGCACCAGAATACTTTTACTGTAAAAAGTCTGCTCTGCTGTAGCTAGGCAACCACAAAAACCCACTGAAGAACACTTAGCTTTTTGTAGCGACTGTTAATTTACAGTACTGTTGTTTATTGAATAAAAAAATCACTTGAAACTACAATTGTGTCTTTCATGAAGATACATGAAGAAAGTAATACCATCTTTACTTTAAGTTAATTAGATGCTAGAGAATAAAGGTCTACTAATAAAGTAATTTTAGCAGAAAAAGATGTTCCTGTTGCAAAACTATTTCACCAATGCCAACAAGAGTCTAATCCGCTGTGTGCAGCAAAAACACATGACGTATGGTTCCTTGTTCAGAGTCAGAGTGAGACCTCCTTCTGGACTGTCAGAGCTTCATGATGGTTCTTGGCTGACAGACAAAGCAGTCGGTCCCTCAGCGGTCGTCCTCTGATTGATGGCCAATCACTGCTGTTGTCCAAGAAGAAGACTCCTCCCCCCACCTCTTCAGCCAGAGCTCTCAGCCAATCACTGGTCTGTGACAGGAAGACTGACTGCTGAATCTCCGCCTCCTTCAGGTGGTCAGAGTACGTGAGAACTAGCATGGCATGACGACGCCACCCTGGACCAAAAACAGTCTGGACACACACAAAAAACACAAAATCAACAAAACAAAATGTGCATTAAAATGTTTGTGTGTGTGTGTATGCGTGTGTGTGTGTGTGTGTGTGTGTTACCTCCACATGCTCCTTCAGGTGTGTGTTGCCATGTTGCTCATCAGCTCTCACTACAAGCAGGAGAACGTGCACACCGTCAGGGCAGAGCTCATGCACTCTCTCTGGGAGGGGGAACACAGGGGGCGTGTCAACCACCCTCAGCATGAGGTCAGACTCCGCCCCCTGTCTTCTGAAATAGCGCTGGAAATTTCGGCTAAGGATCTGGCACTCTGTTGTCATGGAATTACCAGAAATGCATTTGCCAGATTGGAATTCTTCTCCGCCTGTCAAATGTAGGAATAAAGCATTTTACATTTAGATTCTTTTTCTTTTTCATCATCTATAAGTTACTAGCAGTGCTAACTAGCGACTACTAGCTTGTAGAAGTTGATGAACTTTTATAGTTAGCAAGCTAACAGATAACATGCTAGCAAGCTGAAAATGTGCTAATGCAAGTCAGTTGCAAGAGCTTTTTAGCTTTTTGTTGGCACCTTAAATTAAATTTTCAAATCGAGTTGAAACTGTAGAACTACTGACCAATCAGAGCATTCCCCACAGAGCTCCTCCCACTCTGTCTGTTGCCTAGCAACAGCACATTCAGGACCAGCACATCCCGCTCGCTGTCGTCAAGCTGACGTCCCCAGTTGCTGGACATCCTGAAAGGAAGTTTCATATCGAGAACCATCGCAGGAGACACTAAGTTTTATTAACGTACAGCAAAATGTTTTACAGCATTTAGCGGTTATTGTGTGGCAACCTTTTGATTTTTTGATTTAAAAAATGAAATGAACATAAACTTTAACTTATTCATCCTCAAAAAAGGTGAAAACTATCAAATTAAGTTTTTTAAAAAATCCAAAATATTTATTTAACTTGACCAGCTCCACTATAATCTACATCCAAAACACCATTTCTATCAATTAATTATTACAGCTCAATTTAACAGGGACAAATAACTGGTGGCAGAAGAGAAATGTGTCTTTTCAGCAGCGACTGACTGAAACTAAACTGACCTGAAACAGACTCGTTTACTCAGATAACCGGTTCAACACAAACCTGAAAACAAACACTTTAAGAATCAGCTTTTTCTTCAAGTAAAACACATGAAAACCCCCAAAACAACAGAATTAACACCAGTGATTCTTACCTGCTTCACGTTTTCAGGAGAGACGAACACAGACACATTATGGGTTGTTGTATGTGAGTGACGTTCAGTGCTGGTTAAATAGTAACCAATGCGAGCTATCTGTCCTTCACTCTGCAGTTTTATTAGGCTGTAAAACTGATAAACATTTAGACAAATAACAAGGGACACTGTAAAAGGGAAGCACAGTGTGTGTGTGTGCGTGTGTGTATTCCGCACAGCTCTTTGATTCCTGTCATTATTACATAACAAAAAATGATTTTTAGAATGAAAATGCCATCATCATTAAAAAGATCTCATAAAAACTAATCTCACCATTAAATCTTAATTGTATTATGATATTAAAATCTCTCAGTTTCAATCCATAAAAAAGTTACAGTCTCAATTATAAGAACATCGACACAGATGCTGTAATCCAACTCAGTGTCATGTTATAATTCTACAGTAACTGGTAATATTGTGTATATTGTGTTGTGTGTCTTTGTTAAGATATATTGTAAGTACGTCACAATTCTGTTGTCTCATAGGTATTTAAAATATCAATAAATTAAAAGCAGAAAATATTGATATCTCCGGATGCTTCTCAAGATTATGAATTCTTGTCGTTATGATTCCAAAGTCTAATGAGAGATACTCAATATTCTTATAAGAAAATTCTCATCTTATGAGAACATGAGACAAAATGTCATAATACTGAGATATTAAGTCAAATTAATCAGATACAGATGATGAAGATGATGACAAAATAAATGATTTTTAATATCTAATACAGGGATGTAATTAGAACATGAATTGTATAATTTTATATCAGAATAGTTCTGTAAGTCAAAAAAATTAACTGTACTTCATAATATCATCGTATTCATCGTGAATCTTATGATTAAAACTTTTAACAGTCATGAGACCAGATAAAATCATCTTTCACAAAGAAGAGATAAAAAATTCTAAATTCTAAAATGAAAAGTCATAATTCTGACAAAAAAAAGAAACACTGATAGAGATGATTTGTGTTGGATTTTCTCCTTTAAACTGCTGGAAATGAGTCTCCGTAACTACATGTGCTAATGTTTCATCAGTTGACCTGAAACCACCTGAACATTTCTAATAAAACCTGCATGAAGAGGCGAAACCTCAGTGTGAAGCAGCTCTGTCAGCGTTTCCTACGTAAGCAAAGTCTGAGTCCAGGCTTCTTCCAGGCTGCTGCAGAGAGAAACCTCCTCATCTGCTTACGGTTTATTCCAACAATCTGAAGAAGCTGCTATTATTAACAGACGGCATGTTCGGCTCCCTGACAGAATAATAACCAAAGGACAGAATGAAGAGATTTTTGGGCCCGTGGATGGCAGAGGTAATCCAAAACCAGCTGAAAACTCACCAACAGCTGAGAGCGGAAAGCTGTTTCATTTTACCATATAAATCATGTTATCAGCAGAACGACAGGAGGAACGATGTGTGTGTGTGTGTGTGCACAACTAAACTGTGACATCAAGGAAACAGGGAAACAGATGACGCCAATGCAGATAGGTGTGTGTGTGTGTGTGTTAATGACCTATACTGAACACACAGCAACAAGGAAGCAGGGGAACACGGATAGAAGAGTGACATAAGCATGTAAAAGTCAGTGTGTGTGTGTGTGTGTGTGTGTGTGTGTGTTATCTTTATAACAACCGTACCCAAACTAAGGACAGTGATGCCCAACAGCTACCGACCACAAAAGAGGGAACATGCTCACAGAAACACACATCCTCTCCTTCGACTCCAGAAGGTTCTCAAAGATTAAAAAAATTACTGTCGGACTCGTGAGAAAATACTCTGAAGTTTTCGTTTTCCTCCTCAAGAAGTTTAGATGCACGAACTGAAATCTGTTTCAGGATTTTAATTAACATCGGCTCTGTGCCTCGCTTGATAACTTTGTCGCCAATGACTCAATCAAAGACATGAAGTTAAAAAGTCACAAACACTCGATGGTACATACAAGCTACCGTGCTAAAGCTAGGTCCCTGATAACGTTAGCATGCTAACCAGTTTGATATACAGTGATTTAATTTGAACTGCAGGAAAACATTTACATATATCATCTTAAACTGTCTTAAAAATGTCATAAACTTGTTTTGAAAGCACTTAGTTTAGCTCTTGCAGAAAAACACCTTGGTAACAATGAAGAGGAGGAAAACTTAAACTAAACATCAGCCTAAACTTGTCACCCACAAACTCCAGCATCACATAAACTAATGGAGCTGTTAGTCAAATAATGACGCTTCAGCTAAATGTCTGTAAACTATTTTGATATTTGGATAATGAAAAAAGTGTGAGGCTTCAGTGTAGAGAAAAGGACGAGTTTTAAGGGCTTTAAAAAGCTTGAAAATGTCCAAAGTTATTTGATTAATTCAGTCAAAAGAAGAAATTGAATCAGATAAGTGATGTTTAGACCTTGAAATTGAGACCTTACAAACTCCTGTGAGCAATCTGATGTTTTTAAGGCGTAGTATTTCTAAAATAGACTATTTAATGACCCACGGACACACTTTCCTCTGTTTTATTCATCTGTCTGTTTTTCATTACAGGATGAAGACAGAAATCACCTGTTATCCTTCTGACGGACATTTAAATCAGCAGATCTGGGGACGAGTTTTAACTGTGTGGTCATAAATAACTTTTATCTACACAGATGGAATCATTTCCCTGTGTCTCTGTGGGCCTGTGGCCACGTCTTTTCCTCTTTGTTAATCTTATCACCACCCATCAGTACTGGGAAAAACATCCACTGCCTGGTTTTCAGATACATGTGGTCTGATCAGGATCATCTGGCCCTGATATTAAAAGTTACTTCAATATTTTGTGGAAAATTTGATTTTTTATACCTCCGTTATAAAGAGAGGAAACAGAAAAACAGCGAGTCTGTCACTGAGAAAAGTTAAAACGCATCTTCTTCATCTTTAATGAACACATTTACATTCATATGTTAACTCCACAGAGAGGAAATTTAAAGATGGCAAGATGTTGTTTTAGGGGGAGTTAGCATTGCTAGCGGTGCCAGCGCCCCACAGACAGAACAAAGGCAAGGCACAAAAATCTCTTTACCTCGAGAAAACAAGCTGAGATAAATTACAGGAAACCATAGCAGCTCTGTTTCTGCTGATGTGAAGCGCAGGATGCTTTCACATTTTTATCCTAAAAGCCTGTTTGAACTGCACATCCAAAAGTTTCGGGACACTGCTGTGGTTTAATCTGGCTATGCAATGACATAAATCATTAACATAAACACTTGTTTGTCCAAAAAAACAGACACAAACATGTTGGAAATGACAAATCTCTTTAATCATAATAGCACAGATTAGTGATGGATCAACAGAAAGCCTTAAAATATACAGAAACAGGAGATTCCTTCTTCAGGTGGTGAAAACAAACCCCATGATGAACATGGCCGAGCGACTCAAAACAAACAGGCAAATAATTAAACCAACATCCATCCAAAATATACATGAAGAACTCATAGAAAAATAACTCTCACAATAACAACAGTGCAATCAAACGAGACGTCCGGACAAACCTCAGGCCTTTCAGTTTGAGTTTCAGGCAACGTTTCACAGTTTGAGGATGTAAACGAGTTTCTGTTGGTGGCTCTTTTTAAAACGGGTGTTAGCTTGAAAGAAGAGGAAGACATATTTGTGGTCAAGTTGGTAGTTTCAGTGTCACTTTTAACATCTACAAAGTCCTTTATTTCTTTAAAATGAACCCCTCAGGTGTTTGAAAGCTGAGCTGAAATGAGTTTAGCTGATTTCTTGCAGTTCTTTGGAGGCCAAAAGGCCAAAGATCAGCTGTTTAGTAGCTAACAGAAGTTTCTCCATTTGTGGCACATTGTGGATGGAGTGAAATATTTTTGTCACTGGTCTGACTTCTACTGTGTCAGTGCAATTCTGGATTTTTATTTTGAAAATCAGAATAAATATGTTCAAATAAAGTATAATAAAAAGTAAATAGAAAGAGTTATTAAAATTAGTGAAACTACCTCCCTGCTGCTCTCCTAAAGAGCAGAAGAAAGACACATGATGCATTATTGCATTGTGAATTTTCAAAATGAAAGCACATGACCAGATTTCTGTGGGACCTCAAAACCTGCTGGAAGAAACAACAACACGCATCAAGCTTTCCATATTAATACATTTCCTGTTTGTGTAAAAGGGGCCAAACCGGATTTCAAAGTGGTTTCTGCTCGTCTAGACACCCAGGAGGAAACCAGATCTGAACCACAAAGAGTTTCACATCCCGCCGAGTTTGTGTGTGAATGCAGCCTGACAGGAAGCTAATTAGCATTGAGATACTTGGACAATCTGGAGGAGAAGGAGGGGAGTTCACAGGTGTGAACAGGTATGGTTATTCACCCCTCCCTCGTTTGTCTCGGTCTCTTTTCTTTCTTGATCTCTGCCTCTCGTTCCTTTTGGGATCGGTCATCGGCAGAGAGATGAAAGTCTTTTCTTCTTTCTTTCCTTTTCCCCTTCAAAATTTTCGAGCCACTTTTTCTTTTCACCTCTCCTCAGTCTGTCTTTTGATTCATTCATTCATCCTTACTTAGTGTTTCTGGCACACGTGAAGTCTCGTCTTTGCCACCGCTGATGACGAGGAGGACTTTGAGGATGAAGACAGCAGTGAAGTGTGGGGGGAGGAGTGACGAGACGAGGAAGGCGACACTGCAAACTTTGACTTTGCTGCTTCTGCCTGCAGTGAAGATGATGATGATGATGATGGTGAGGAAGGCTGGGCGTCGGGGTCTCGCAGCGTGCGGCAGCTCAGTCCGTCACCGCAGGAGCAGCGCTGGAACAGCTCCAGGCCGTGGTTCCCCTTCCGACGGTGCCGCGTGCAAACCTGTCCCTCCTGCAACACCGGCTTACAGATGCGAGTCCAGAAGTGACGGGCGCAGCACAAACCGTCAGAGCAGTCAGAGGAGCGTAGGCAGGGATCCCCAACCTGACCTGGAAACACAGAGACGGACGGACAAACTGCTTTAAGGACAACAGCCAAGATGTGAAGAAAGTAGAGTCATTTTACTGGCTCTAAAAACACATGAAATACCTTAAAAAAAAAACAAAGATGGTACTATCAGAGGACGAGAGGAGATTAATAATGAGTATTGTGCCAAAACTGAAGAAGTTTCTTGTGCTTTTGTCAAAAAACACAAAACTCTGCACATTTCAGATACAACGTAGAGAAAAATTACATGAACTAAGAGTGAAATAAGTGGTTTGTAAACCAAAGAAATCAGGAAAATCGGGTTTCTGGCTTGAAATGATGCAGTGAGTGTGAACGCACCAGTGTCTGAGAGAAGAGAAGAGAAGCTAACCTTTACTGGAGGGCTCGCTGACGTCCACCCTCCCTCTCTTCCTCCATCCTTTCTTTTTAGTCAGCAGACTCATCCCTCCATCTGAGTCCGGGATCCTCTGAGACATGAAACTGTCCACGTCAGGGACGCAGATATCTGAAGGACAACAGAGAAACGAACAACATTCAGAGTGGAAACGATCGTTCTTATAAACAGTTTCCATGTTTCCGTGTTAAAACTCATCATCAGTATTTTTTTAGAAACGACTTCGGACAAAAGTTAAACTAGGTGTGAAGGTTAATCTTACTGTTGCTGCAGCGGTTGCCTGGGCAACACATGCCATCCCTATGGCAACGCCTCTTCCTCCTGCGGCACGTCTGGCAGCGCGAGTGGGCGGGGCCTTTGGTGGGGGCGTGGCAGTAGCTCCCCTCCCTGCACTCGAGGTCGCTCATGCACTGGTAGAGCTGCAGAGACACCGAGAGGAAGTAAGTAACGGAACAACAAACCGTGAAACACTGTAACAAACGTGCCAATAAAGTTCTGTCTTTTTGACGTCACTCACCGTCAGATCCAAGCTAGGCTCCCACGTGCTCCTGTTCATGGGCAGCGCGTGCCCCTCCCTCAAGATCACAGTCCTGATGGAGTTCAGTCTGACACGCGCCTCTCCGCCACGGCAACAAACCAACAGCAGGAGCGCGAGACACAACATCAGGACCACCTGACAGGTCATGACTGCTGATTGGAGTATTCGAAAAACATTTAATTAAAAAGACAGGCCTCACGTGCTTACGAAGTAATTTATTATCATTGTTATTATTTTATCACGTGTTACAGATTGTCTAAATAACACCTTCCCTCATAAAACAAAGGTTACTTTTAACAAACTTTCGTCTGAACTTAGAGGAGAAAAAATGTGTTTTAGTTTACTGTGGTTGTCAACAAACTAATAAATATCCAAACCCAAGACACAGAGACACAACTTTTTAAAATGATTCAACTTTAATTCACTGACGCTGAAGCAGATTTAATTTTTTGGAAACTTACGTGAATGAAAAAAATACATTAAAGTTTGTTGTAGATGGTAAATGAAAATCTGTGAACCCAAACTTTATTTTGTACAATTCTTCAGTTTGTTTAGCTGTGATTGAAGATGCAGAAACCTTTAATTCACGAAGGAAGCTGAAACTTGCAGGAAAAAAGACAAATATAATGATGTATCTTACCTTTTCCTTGCAAAAGTTCCTTTTCTCCGACAGACGTTGAAATATGCTTTAAAAAAATAAAGTCACAAATGAATCCCGGCTCTTGTTTTGCTCTCCTGGTTTTCCTTGTTTTTCTTCTGTGTTGCGTCTGAACCGTAAAAATTAATCTCGTCCAGGTGAGCAGATGCAGATGCTGTTGGTCCGATGAGGGAATCCAAACGGATGAGACGTTCACGGACTCTGATCCACTTTATAGGCCTGTTCCACCGCCACGCGCGAGCCCCCGGTCCACCCACAGCCCCGGCCGCGCGCCACCGCCCCGCCCGCGCATACATCGATACCCGCGCGCCCCCTCACCTGCAGCCATCGATACAGAGACACGTAGAGGAAAGAAAGATGTCAGCTGCGTTTCTGCACTTCAACTTCACCTGAGTTTTACCTGCGGGGCAAAAACAACCGTTTACATCAATTTCTATCCAACTGCCCCGAAACACTAAAGTTCCATTAAACAACGAGTTTATTTAGATTTTCTTCAGTTGTCATTTGACTTAAAACCTGCAGCGAATCTCGGGATGAAACGTGCTGAAATAGATAAAAATACAGAGGAAGCACAAAGATTCAGTTTGCTATTTGAAACAGTCAAGTGAGTGTAGAAAAAGTGTAATGATCAGGAGGAAGTAATCAGGTATTTTAATGTGAAAAAACGTCCTGCATTCAAAAATATACTTTGAATTTGAAATACAGACGTTTTAAATACTGTAAAATATCAGTGTGACTCTGAGCGCCTGAAATACGTTTATAGATGCATTTAAAACCTGAGAAGTCAGAGTCAAAACTTTAATGTGTCATTCAAAGTTTTTTACATTTATAGTTCAGACTGAGGTTGTTGTTTTGGTTTTGTGTTTGTAATGTGTGTGTGTGTGTGTGTGTGTGTGTTTGTGTATGTGTGTGTGTCACAATCACTGCATTCACACATCAGTTTACCACTTTTAACCACATGCTTCCTGTCTTTCCCCATCGCCCCCGTGAGGCTGCAATCTTCATCACACACCAACAAACTAATCTGTTGGGGGGAGTAGAGGAAAAAGTCACCAACCTCAAAGTTATTCTCTCAGTACTTGAGTAAAAGTACTTGGATACTTGTTCAGTCACTGCCAACAGTTGCAGAAACAGAAGACAGAAAGATGATTCACTGTTTCTGAGGAGGAACATCATATGAAAATCACACACGTCCTGTTAAATCAGCACCTACACACACACACACACACTCTCTCTATCTTTACATATTCTTCTATCTCGATGACAATTAAACCCGTGACCTTTTGGTCAGAAACGTTTAACCTTTCCACACACACGAAACAGACACACCTGTGTGTGTTTGTGTGTTTTAATTGTGCAGATACAATCAGAGCTGCAATTATCAATGACAGATAACACACACACATATGCACACACAACAGCAATTGTGAGATCATTCAAGAAAACATTTCACTCACACACACAAACACACACACACAGACACACACACACACACACACATGTTTGACTTTAGACAAACTTCTGTAAGACAGGAAGTGAGATACACACACACACACTGTCGTTTTGAGTCATCAGTTTCATGTTCACACACACCAGAATTACTCCTTTAATGTTTCCTTACCTCCTGTCCTGGTGTGTGTGTCTGTGTGTTCGGGCATGTGTGTGTGTGTGATATCAGTTCATTAGAGGTGAAAGTAAATGTTCCTCCTTGAAACTCAAAGGCAGAGAAGAAAAAATGTAAAGAATCATTTGATGAGTAATTTGTTTTCTGAGTAAAAACACCAGTAGAAGGTTTCCCACAATGACAGTACACCAGTAAACTGCAGTACCTTTCAAAAACTGAAATTAAATACACAGAGTATTTACTGAAGTACTCTCCTGATGTGAAATTTAGAAGTATTTGTACTCAAATTTATTATTTAACTACTTCTTTACACTAATACACAACATTAGAAACATTAGTTTCTGTCTATGAGAAGAAAGGGAAACTGATATGACAAACAGGCGCACACATGCACACACACACACACACACACACACACACACACACACACACGAGGGGTTTCAGAGTTTAGTACTGAGGCTGTTTCATTCCACTCATATACACACTTCAGTCCCTCTCTCTCTTTCTCTCTCTCTGTTTGTGTGTGTGTGTGTGTGTGTGTAGCAAACAGTAATGACTGTATATGAGGTTGAGCTTCTATCTCAACAGCACCACTCTGAGGTTACATATGGAACTGCAGCTCATGACCGCTCTGTGCCGACAGAACAAGGCCTGCTGGGACTCTGTATTGTTTTGGATCATTTCCTGCTGATGACGAGTTATTTTAAAGATACCTCCTTTAAATAGAGAAAGAAGTACTATCAGATGTTAAAGTAAAACACTGAAGGTCCACCACACTAAAGAAAATCCTCTGTTCCAGGTTGCAGACTGACGCTGACTGCAGGTAATTTACTGTCACAAACACGACAGTGCAGCAGTTTTTCACACTTAAATCTGACTTTCTGCCTCTTTCTGCCTGCAGCAGCAGAGCTGAAATGTGATCTAATTTGCTAAACGGAATCCACACTTGTTGCTCAAAGCATGCTGGGATATCTGGTGTCATGAACCAATGTGGGTTTTGAGCAAAACTCTGCAAAGAGATGTGCATTTATATTGCCGAGTTTGTACGGGTAATGTATAATCAATAATAAATGTCAGTCCATTACTTTCCATCTTGGGTTAATCCAGCATTGTAACTAAACTTACTTGAGAGTTGAGGTTTTAATCTTCTAGTTTTAAAATGATGTTTTCATTTGGGGAGTGCCATCACATACATGTATTTCTGCAGTGGTACCTGGTTATCTTTCAGAGCTGTAAATACGATTTCCTCTCCTTCTTCTCTAATTAAATTCAATTCAATTTTATTTATATAGCGTCCAGCTGTTAGCTGTTCACATTATTTTTGATTCACGTGAACTGGTCATGTTGCTGTGGTGACACATGCACACATGCACAGGGAAAAAAGAGCCACACTTTTAATTATGGCTGCTGCTTTCGAACAGAGGTGACAGGCAACAGGACTCAGTGGCGAAGCTGCTGTCTGCTGGGCTGGTGAGTCCACACAGCAGACTGAAGCCTCTCAGATCAGAAACATCAAAATCAGATAAATATTCTTTTCAACATAATATGAATCCTTAACTATGATTATCTGAATAATCTGTTAAGATGCTCTGCTGTGCCAGATTGCAGTTTGAGAGACTTCTTCTCAAAGATTCTTGAAGTCATTTCTCATCTCATCCAAAAGACGCTTCAGTTCATGCATTTTATTTTCTAGTGGTCATTAAAGGAATTGTAGCTTAAAACTCTCTCCATTTGCTTCAGATTTGGTGATAGTCATTTGGAGTTTGATTCAGATCATTCAGTCCAAAAACAATGCAACATTCTGTGTTATAGCACCAGTTTTAGGTCAGACACTCAGATATGAGGATGTACAAACAGCTGTTGGTCAGATGTCAATTTTTCCAGTCTTGTCTGCTGCTTCATTCTTTGCTCTGAATTTAGTTAACATGGCTGCTGGCTAAAACAGAGCAGCTGTGTTCTGGAGAGCCAAAACAGTGGACTTGATCACCAGTCTGCTTTAACAACCAGTTATGTTTCAAATATGTTTTAATGGCTGAATTTTAACTCTGCAACCTGTCGTTTTATTGAACACATAACATGTGTGAACCGTCTGTTTGAGTGACTGCTGAGACACCATGTTTTCACCACAATCAATGAGAGCAGAGCCTAACTGATGCATCTCCGCTCTAAAACACACTTTAAATCATCATCACAAAGTGTGTTTTTGTTCTGAGCAGTGTAAAAGAAGTCAGAGAAATTACAACATTAAAGAGAAAAAAATCTACTTTTTTCAATCCTTTGTTTTTTATTGTCCTCAGTTTGCTTGTAAGGAGACACTTTTACCTGAATGAATGAATCACAACCACAGCCACTTCCTGTGCAGCGATGTGTTTCCTGCCAGAAAAACAAGTTTTCATGTGAAACCTGAGCTCTGAGTCAGTTAGGAAAGGGTTAACTTCCCTGCCCCTCTTCCTGCCATCAAACCTGTTTCCACTTGCCTCACAAACATTTCAGACCCTCCAGCGTTTCTTCAGCTTGACTTATCAGCTACCTTACGACACTGAAGAGAAACTTCAGGTATTCAGTTCGTCTCTTTGTTTGTTCATCGTCTCATGATGTTTGTCTCCAGGTTTCTCTGCAAGTTTAGTTTGTGCTGCGCTCAACCTGCAAGACTCAGAATCTACACGGTAAGTTCACATATTTAAGTTACATTTTTAGACTAAGAGTGCGGAAATGATCAACATGGCAGAAAACAACCACAAATGGTCCTATTATGACGTCTAGAGTGGCAGGAACTGCTAATATTAAAACTTATTACTGAAAAATTACTACTATTGCACCAGTTTTACTGTAAGTATGAGAAGGCTTTTGTTACTGCTACAGAGAGACAGGAGTGTGTGTGTGTGTGTGTGTGTGTGTGTGTGATATCTGTCATGACATGCAGCTGGAAAGCACACACCCCTCTCTTTCTCTCTCTCTTTTTCTACCTTCAGTCTAGTTTCTATGTGTCTCTTTCTTTCACACACAGACTCAAAAAGATATCTGTGTTTTTAAAAAGACATTTTAAAGAAAATCCAGGACTGTGAAGCAAAACACTGATTTCTGACAGTTTTGTTTCTCTCTCAGTCCGGTTCATTCTGGTCTGCCGGCCTTGTTTCCAGATTCAGCAGTGGACCTCCATCTAAAGGTAAACTTTGTTTTAGTTTTCACTGAATAAAAGAGGTGGACGGAGCCGCTGCGATTTTACTGTCTGGTTTATAGACTTCTGTTTTGAGTTTGGCACCGCGGATATCACCATTTTGTTTTTTCTTTTGGAGCCAAGAATGACCATATTTAGTTGGGAAGGTGGAGCCAAGGAGCAACTAGGCAGTAAGGGCTTCATTTTCAGATACTGTTAACACTAGTTAGCTACCTTTGTTAGCAAGGTGCATCTGTAACTGATGTTAACAATGATTTTAACTGGGATACTAATTTTGAGAAACAAATGAGCAACTGTCTCCTTCAAATATTTCAAGTAGAGCTACAAATAAACACTAAATATGATGCTTTTAGGCACCAAAACATTAGCATGAACTTTTCTGACCTGGAATCACACTGCAAAAGGTCAAAGTTACGGATGAAAACAAAGACAACACCCAAAAGCAACTTCACAGCTCTTTCCATGTGTGTGACCATGGATATGCTTTCCTCTACCCTGACTGACAGGTTGCCATGGTAGTGACTTATATACCACAGGGATGCTAAGCACAACCTCCTTTTTCACCTGTTTTACTGTAAATAGCACCAAAAATATGTTAAAGACTTGAAAGTGGACAAACTAGGAAACTGTGAACTGAGGTGAGAGGTTTTTAGTTAAGCTTTGTTGCCCCCTGCTGGCCATTAGAAAGAATGTAGATGTCTGGCATTTCTGCATTGGCTTCGTCCACTTCTTTTATACACACTGTGCTCATAGTTCACCTCAACAGCAAACCATCCAAACCATCACTGTTTAACAACAACAGGTGCTTTTTTAAATGTTTTGTACCAAAAACTATCAACATCACATATGATTTTATTTTTCTCAAAGGACACAAGATGAGTGACTTATGGAGCAGAAATGTACCTGGAATATTTGGCTCGTTAGCACCTCACCTTCTCTCTCTCTCTCTCAGATGTGTCCATTCGTTACAGCCTCGGTCGCCCGGTCCTCTCTCTGCGTCTCCCTGCAGGTCAGCAGTGTCGTTTCACTCTGACGCCCATGTTGACCACGGTGGGTGACCTGCTGCATGACATCACAGCCAAGGATCCGAGTGTGCACACCGCCACCCTGCTTAACGGAGGTAACACACACAACACACACAGGCATTGCTATACATGTGAGGACCGTCAGCCTGCACACCTTAGTGGGACATTAGCACTGCATTTGTCTGTGTGTGTGTGTGTCCTGATGATGAGCATTATGAAGAAATCGTGACCAAATAGAGTAATTAATTTAAAAAAAGCTCTTATTTTTCTAAAAATTCCTTCCCACATAGCAGACAGGTCTGGGCCAGATCTGGCATTAAGCCGGCACTGCTGGCCGACTGCTGGCATGGCAAGTGGTATGTCAACTGGATGTGGGCCAGGTCCGGCAATGATGGCAGTGTTTATATGATGGCATGCCACATGTGGGCCGATTGTGGTTGAGCTTATGTTGCCCATATCTGTCTCATATGAACAAGCACATACAGTGTGTGTTCTCTTAAGTGTGAACCACAAAGAATTGCTAAGTCTTACTTTTAACATGTTTTTCTACCTTTACTTGTGTCTCACACACCACCACCTCACTCCTAATTAAATTTAGTCTTTCAGAGTTTAAGTGCATTCAAACTCATAAACACATCCACATCACGTGCTTGAACACTGACAGAAAACCTTTATTTGTCAGAATTGAATGAGTAATAATTATAACAGATGGCCCTAGCCTTACTTATTGAGTTACAGGACAATTCGTGTTTGTGTGTTGAGAAATCAAATGTCTCACTATTCTAAAAAGACTGTCCGCTGACGCCTCCCTGACAACAAAACAATAAAACTACAGAATGGCCATCCACCTGGCAACCAACCAACTAACCAACCAACCAATCTTGTCGTTGCTGGGTTCGTTGGGTGGAAAACAAGTACCAGGTGGAAATCTGGATGTGTGCACAAATTGTCCAAGAAAGAATTTGCCTATCCCGTGGTCTTCTATCCTCCGCTACCGCCTCAATGTCAAACATGTTGCAGCTAGCACAGACAACAAAATGACAAAAAATGTTGCTTCTTGTGTCAAATATTGATATGCGATTAATTGAGATTAATTAATTACAACGCCTCTAATTAATTAGATTATTTTTTTTAATCGAGTCCCAACTCTAATATATTGTTATTTAGAATAAGCTATTCAAATCAAAATAAATGTTATTTGTATAATTGAATCACTGTTGTTGAGGAATTTTTAATCTGGGCCAAATACTGCACAATTCATTAGGCTGACATCTGGTGCCAGCGCGGAAACTATTCTGGGTCAACACAGGGCCACCGGTGTGTCTGGCCTCGAGCTGACCCATGTGTGGGCCACCTCTGGCAAACCACATCTGGGCCAAGTGTAAGTGCACCGTGTGGGCCAGAACCGGCCAGGCCAATTTTGCTATGTGGGTTCTTGTTGAAAAGATGCTTTTGTTTTCTAAATGTCCTCATGCATTTAATTTGATTCAACTTTATGTTCTTTCCACAGATGGACAGAGAATCTCTTCATGCACCTTTATGGAAACTGTTTTAAATAAAGATTTTCAACTGGTCATCAATGATGTCACACATAACGTTCGCTCACTAGGCCAAGGTACAACCTGTGTGTGTGAAGGTTTGCTGAGTTTAGCATAAAAATGTTCATTTCATTGTACATTTTAAACTTATTTCTTCTATAAAACTGTTAGATCCTCACCCACAACACCTGGAAAAGACACACAGAGTCTGAGTATTAATGCGAAGTCTTCACCACAGCTTTGTGTTTCTGTGTCTGTCAGGCTCGTCTCATGAACATGTGTTGGGTCTGGATGATATGAAGTACGTGGTCCACCTGCTTCACTCGGCTCTGACTCTTCCTCAGCATCAACACGTCAAACACACCGAGCTGCTGATCCGACAGGAGCAGCTCAAACAGCAGCTGCAGCCGCTTGAGACGGTACGACACATCAAATATGAGTACAGTCACACACAGACTACAAGGGAGAATGTAATAAAGTACATTCATTCAAGTAATTGAGTTGAATTTTGACATACTTGTACTTGTTTATTTCTATTTTCTATATAACTTTAACCACTGTTAGCATCTGGCTCCTGAAGAGTTTGAAATATGAACAGAAGCTATGCTAAGCTAAGGTCCAAACAATGTAATGTTAAAATGAAATATCTAATAGTCTTCTCATTATGATAACTGGACGAATAGTACTATTTATTCGTTCATGTCTTATTCATCATCATTTGGAGATCAACAAGCATTAGCATGATATCATGCATGTAGCCACCAAGTGTGTATTTACTGCTGTTTAACATATTTAAAACGAGTCAGAAGTGACTCAGAGACTTTATCTTTATCAAACATGTTCAATGCTGCTCAATTTCTTGTTTGCATATTAATCTCAGATTAATCCCAGATTAATCTCAAATAAAATTAAGACACAGATTTATAGCAGCATTGATAAAAGGCCTTAATGTTAGCTTGCTTGTTTAATGTTGATAAACAGGAATATACCTGTATACCTGTATTTTTTGTGTGTGTGTGTGTGTGTGTGTATGTATGTAGGTGAGAATCCAGCTGGCGCGGGAGGCTGACACTAAAGCATCATTCCTGGGGTGGGTTGGTCTTGCCTACCTGTCTCTGCAGGGGGGATTTCTGGCTTATCTCACCTGGTAATAAACACACACACAAATGTAAACACACACACTTAAAGGCTTACAGTTAACTGTGTTCATGTGTCTTGTGATCATGTTTTGTGAGTATTTGTGTGTGTTTTGTAGGTACGTGTTTGCGTGGGACGTCATGGAACCCGTCACCTACTTCATCTCCTACACTACGAGCATGATCTTCTTTGCATATTACATCCTCACTAAACAGGTGGGAAAGCTGTGTGTGTCTGTCTGTCCTTGTGAGGACCAGTTCACATGCATCTGTCTGTGTTTTCTGTTGTGTTCATGTGACTCTGTGTGTGTGTGCAGGATTTCTTCTGTCCGAAGGCGAAGGATCGTCAGTTCCTTCACTTCTTCCACAAGACAGCATCTCGACAGAAATTTGATGTCCACAAATACAACGAGCTCAAAGACGAGCTGGAAAAGGTGATGAGGACTTGAAAAACAGCGTTTGCAACCTGAGTTCTGTGTTTTTAGCGTCAGAAACTATTGGACTGTCGCAACTTTACACCAGCTTATGTTAAATTACTCCAAAACATAACCTCAAGACATTTTCTAGAATGTAAGCTTCAGAGGAATACAGTAAAGTTGGAATATGTTTTTTATCATTTTGTTTTCATTAATTCATAATCACCTGGAAATAAAAAAGAATCAGCTCTTATATCTTCTGAAGAGTCTGCTGGTCCTTTAACATCAAGAGACTTCTCATGTTTCAGTTCAAACAGTAACATTAATATATATTTTTTTTAAATTTAAAGTTTTTTAGTGTCTTAATTGTATAAAATCAATAATTTTAGAAACCATAACATTGTGTGTGTGTGTGTGTGTGTGTACAGGTGGAGGGTGATCTCAGAAGGTTGAGGAGTGCCATTCGGCTGCCGGTGGATCAGACTCAGCCACAGAGACTTACCTAAGATTTTAGTTCATCCCTTTTTAGAACATTAAATGTAATTTTTGCACATTTTTCTACATTTTTTTTCTGGAATTCTATGTTTTTTTTCAGTGCTTCTGTAACAGAAAGCCTTTATTGAGGAAAAGTGAAATAAAAATACATTTTCCAAGTTGCTCTTATCCTGTCTTCCTGCTTTATCTCTTAGTGTTTGTCAAATAAATGTCAAAAAAGGAATTTTTAATTTTGCCTTACATCAAAATACCTACTGTTTCCCTTCATGCAAAATATGTAGATATTTCTGTTGACTCATCCTGCACTTAATGGAATATACATACATTTCTATCCAGAATTTGGGTTAGTCACAGAAACACTTTTATTTTGCTTTAATTTAATATAACTGCATATTACTGACAGTTTTAGAAAAACATCGGTCTAATTTGCAAGTGGCAAGCAAGTGTAAATGTTCCTTGATTGAGAGAAACATGAAAATATTGAACTTTTATTGGACAAAAAATTACATTTCAATACAATCAGTAAACAAATAAGAGTTTTTTTTAAAGTTTTTTTTCAGACTGATTCATTAGGAGTTGTACTTGGTGATTGTTGGCCACCCGACATGAAGCCTGATCCACTCATAGTAATGAGCGACCTGCCAGAGAGAGAAAATGCAATGACCCATATCATTAAATTCACTATGTGAATATGAAAGTAAACAATAAAACAGCAGTATGCAAGTTTTCCCCAAGTACACATGTGTACATTTACTCTCTGTTTATATGTTATTTGTTTATACTTTCCTATTTTTCTTATTTCGTTATTCATTATTTACTTTTGTTTAAGTGTGTATACAATGTATTTGTGTCTGACCTGTGTATAAACTCCAGGGAATCCGGCCTGGCCACACCTCTCCCCCCAGCTGACGATGCCCCACAGGTAAGAAACACCGAGTTCGTCCTCACACACCAGAGGACCTCCGCTGTCGCCCTGACAGGAGTCCACACTGCCATCCAGATCACCTGCACACACACACACACACACACACACACACACACACACACACACACACACACACACACACACATCAGTACCTGAACAGTGTCTATAAATGAGCCTGTTTGTGTGTATGTTACTCATCAAACACACACACTCACCTGCACAGAGCATGCCGTCTCTATAGCGTATTTCGTAGAAGCTCCGACAGTTGTCAATGAGGGAGACTTTGGCCCAAAGCAACACCTGAGCTGATTTCCCGTCTGTGAACAACAGTCACCAGAAATTATGTAATACTCTATCGTTGTCTTACTCTATTGAGCCTTTTTTTGCTTTTGGTTATTTTTGTTTTTTGTGCATAAGTCTATGATTCCAATGTTAACATCCTACATTTTGTTAATCACCTGTAAAGCACTTTAAGCACTTCTAAATTGTGTAAAAGTTATATAACTAAAGTTTTTTGTGATAGATGGTTTCCATTTTTTTTAAACTAAAATTTGGTTAATATCCTGTAATAAAACAAATCAGAATATTAAAACACCACATGTCATGATTGGCATCTTATTTCAGCTGGGGATTGAGTCAGACAGCTGTGTGGTTGGGACCTCGATACAACAACTCCACCCACCAATCACCTCCGTGCAGACTCCTCCTCCATATCACATCCCCGGCACCTCTTTCAGGATATTTTAGCTTCTTTTTGCACAGTCGGAGAAGGTGGAGGCACGTTGATGCACTCACCTCTGTTTCGTCCCCATCCGGAGATGCTGCAGGAGTGGTTGGCATGAAACAGCTGGGTGGTCCATGGAACGCAGACGGCCCTCACAGCTGGATTGTCCCGAAAACATTCCTTCTTGCCTGGAAGCATCTTCATCTGCACCAGAGCAATGTCGTTCTCATAGCTGGTGGCGTTGTACCTGCATCACAGTTTTTTACTACTCAGTCTGCCATTCCTTCATGTGTAATGATTCAGATAAGAGGAGCTATCAATAGATCGATAAATAGGTAGATAAGTAAACAGATACTTGGGGTGGATGTAAATTTCTTGAACAGGAATGATGTCCGTCGTGTCCTGAGCATTACCCTTCTCCCAGAGAGAAATCTTCACCTGGAACGCAGATGGGTTCGGCCTGATAACAACACATGGGTGAGAAACTGTCATCATTAAAACTGATAGACTTTTACTACTTTCATCCAGAAGGCTCTCCAGCTGGAAGAAGAAATTAACTTTTGAACAGCAACCATTCTGAAGGAAATTTTTGCCTGATAGAAAAGCTTGGAACTGTAAGGTCAAAATGCAACAACACAATAAAATACAAAATCTTTCCTCCAAAAATATCTTTAAGAAGAGAGAGGTCACTTTATGATGAGGATCATCTAGTATGATACAACCACTAATGTTTCCTATTATCACACCTGCACCATCACTCTGCTGCCTCTGCTGAAATGTTCATCCTACCTCACACAGTGAGCCGCGGTGAGTACCCAGCATCCTCCAATATAAGCTCCTCCACAGTCAATTTTACCGTAATCCACCAGAGCGATCTGCCACTGGATCTGAGTCTGCACACAGACAAAACGACGCAGAACAGGAACATTTCCGGGAATTCATTCATCACATGAGGTGCAATCAAAAAACTCCTTTACCGTTTGACAAACAGAGTTCTGCAAAAAAAAAAAGTGCAGCTAAAGCTACAAGACCAGAGACCAAACAGTGGTGTTCACAGTGAAAGAACTGCAGTCTCCAGGACAGAAGTCGGGTCACGAGCACATCAGAAAGCATGGTGGGAGTTTTCTTTGACATTTATATGGTTATACATCACAAACTTGTTCTCCAGGGTCAGACTGTTAACACTATGATGTTCTGAGGAAGAAAATTTGGTGCAAATGACCTGAACTGTGGCTCGATAGCAACCAGGCTCTCCAACATGACAACATGTCACTCGGAGCACATTGAAAACATGCCAGCTTCACAGCCGTAACTGCCCATTGCCATGACTCAGCAGTTCAGCTCATTAAAGTTTGGTCTCTCGGTCGCAACCATCGACCCAAGTTTAAGGTCTTTGGTGAAATCCCAAACACACACATACTAGTGGCCACAACAACATGTGTGACTCAAGTGTTGATGATGATCAAGGGATGTAACTTGTAAATCTTATTTTATTGTACATATGCATTATTGTTCATGCACATTATCGTGCAGTAATGCGCTCAGAAATATTTGATAAAAGCCAACGGTTCCCCAACATGGTCTTCCTTTCCCTCTAAGCTGGAGAGTTGCGAAACGTTTAAAAGACCTGCTCCTGACCAGACGGATCAGTTTGGGAACTAACAGAAATCATGTTGGTAATGACAGTAAACACTGATGTTGTTAGCTGATGTAAAGGTAACTGTACTCAAACAGGTGTGGTTCTAACTGACCGGATTTGCTGGGATTCCTCCCACCACTCTCTTGTGTCGGCTGCTCCTTCCTCGCTCCCTCACACTAGTGTTGTTAACCACATCCATGTTGGGACGCCCACACTCCACCTGGGACTCCAGAAACACCCTGTCGGTCACCGTTTCTAGACACACATGCAAAGAATCTTAGAAATCTGGTGAGCTGACACAATTAGTTGGTCCTAAGTATGTAGACAAGTGTGTCCATGTACTTCTGGCAATAAAGTGGAATGCAACCTCTGAGAATACTATGATGGATGAGTTGCTCTTAAGGCCACATACCATTTTTAGGAGAGACATACTCTGAAATAAAAAGAAAATCTCAGTAAGATCACAACCACTAATAGTTTCGTCTGACAGGTTAATTCCTTGCTGTTTAAACTACAGTCTTACCTGTGTTTCGGAGGACTGCACGCTCCTTCTCCTCCTCCGCCACTGCCTCTGTGGACAATAGAAATATATTAGAAACTCCTCAGGGTGCAGATGACCAGGATGAAGGTGGTAAACTGTCAGAACTGATCAAAAACTCATCACTGTGTTAAAAAATCCAACAACAATAAAATTCCTGCAGCACTGAGTCGAGATCTTCCTCTGTTCCTCACAGAACGACTCCACAAAGCCTTGACCTCCAGTGAATAAGACTTACTTCACTGTCACATGTATCCTTTTAAATGAGCAAAGTAAACATTACACAATGAGTGAGTGAAACTAAATTATCTGCTTAAAAAAGGTTGATTAAAGTGTTCTGTGTTTCCTTAAGTTCATGACAGGTGATATTTTCCCAGCCAGAGTGCAAAATCTTCACCAGCTGACTTGTTTAAAGTTTTCTCCCTTTTAATGAAAGAACCAGGAGTTTGTTTGTGTCTGACACCAGTTTTCTGAATAGACACAAAAACAGCTGTCGTTCCCCTGTTCTCAAACCTCAGTCTGTTGTAGTAAGTGTGTTGTTCTTGGTGAGAGTTGGAGTATAACATAAACACGGTCAGGTTTTGGTTTCATTCTTTTTCAGGGAAAAAAAAGCTAAAATCAAATCCAGAATAGAATTTAAAGAACAAAAGTTTCAGTGAATTTTATTTTTTCGAGCTTTTACACCTTTATTGATAGGACAGCTGAGATATCGGACAGGAAACAGGGAGAGAGAGAGGGGAGAGACATGCAG
>JAQMCX010000040.1:841901-856310 GCA_029814765.1 Acanthurus leucopareius | reverse complement strand
TGTGTGTGTGTGTGTGTGTGTGTGTGTGTGTGTGTGTGTGTGTGTTTGTGTGTGTGTGTGTGTGTGTGTGTGTGTTTGTGTGTGTGTGTGTGTTTAAGCCACGGTTGGTGAGAAGGCTGTGATCGTGTGTGCACAGTCCCGTTTGTGTGCACATGAGGCATGATGCATTATTAGGAAATGAAAAAAAAGGCAAAGTAAAGAAAACATAAAGCGTAAATACTGTGTGTTCAAACACACACCTCTCCCTGCCGACTTCATGAACACACTCATCAGTTTCATCAGAACCCTTTTTTGTTTAATGATTTTATCGTAACTTTGAAACTAAATAAAATTCTGCTTGGGTTTAAGGCTTTGATTTGTTTGGGCGTCATAGATGTGAGTTTTTTAAAACGAGGTTTTGGTTTTCAAGCCTGTTCTTGCAGAGAGCTGCAGGTGTCAGCAGATGTTCAGCACGCTGCAAAGATATCACCTACTGCAATCAAACATTTGTCCACAAACAGGTGATCTGCAGCATTCAGCTTCACCTGAAACCAGAACTCTAATTCACTGAGTTAAAAAATCTCTCTGAGAGAACGAGGTCTTACTCTGCTTTCTAATAAACAGCAAACGAGCGACCTCTGGTGGATGGAGTGAAAAAAGTTGGCTGACATCACAGCTTGGGGATGAGATTCTGGTGAAGCTTCTGATTCTGGGATCATATAAATGTGCTGCTTCTGAACCTTGTTCATTAGTCTCTTGTCACCCATGTTGGCTGCTGACTGGAGGGAAAAAAGAAAATAACAAGGACGTCTGCATCAATTTAAACCTATTGTGACTGACTTTAAAGTTTAAAACCAAAAATAAAATCAGTTTGAAAGAAGTGTTGGAGTAAAACTGATAAGTTCTTGTCGATAAAACAGCGGTCACCATCTACCCGAAAGTTGACTGAAGTGATTCTGTTTGAGCATGCGGATGCTCTTGGGAAGCCCGAGTCTGTTTAAGGAGATAAACAAGCTTAAATAATCTCATCTGTTCACATGTTTGAATAAATAAATACAGAAAAATGGAATAAAATAAAATATAAGGTTGTTAAAAATGGAGAAAATGAGTCCTGGTGGACATAAGACGTAAAACCCCAACATGCTCAAGTTTCTTCTTTAGAGGGCGGATCATTCGCTTCAGCTGATTGTGAGGATCTGTGTTTCATACGCTGCGGTGTTCAGCTGCAGTGTCAGTTGTTTTGGAGAATCACGGGGTGCCGACAGGAGATCCTTTGAGGCTGTTGAGGGCTGCATGGATCCTGAAGTGAAGCCGGGACTCCATGGAGTAGTCTTTGTAGTTCATCCTGATGAAAAACACGATTCATCAGGTATATTAAGGTACTGAGAGGGGTAGAAATGTATAAAAAGGTATATACAAATATATGAAAGTATACAGAGATGCATAAAAGCAAATGAAAGTATATATTGGCATATACAACTACATAAAGGTATTAGGGACTGTATTTGAAGATATACAGATGTGTAAGTTATATAAGTCTATAGAGAAATGTAAAGGAAATTTAAGGTACACGGTTGTTCAGTAAAAAGGATATATGAAGGTACAAATAAAAATAAAGAGTGGTTAATGAAGATGTGTGAGGTATGAGGTCCAATACATAGAAAAAACTTACTTGGCATTTTCGATGTAGGCCGTGGCCTTGGTGAAGTCTCCCTGTTGTTTGTACAGCAGCCCCAACTCATAAAGAGTGAAAGGAATCAAGTAGTGATCGTATCTGATCCGACCCTCACTGAGGACGCACACAAACACACAGATAAAAGGGTTTATCTCAGCTCCTTCACACCTCCAGAGATAAACAGTGGCAGTAAACGCCTGAACCTGTCTGTCTGCATGTCTGTGTGTGTGTGTGTGTGTGTGTGTGTCTGTGTGTGTGAGTGTGTGTTACCTGGACAAGACCTGTGTGAAGCAGAGCTCGGCCTGCAATAAGCGGCCCAGGTGTTTCAGACAGAGTCCCTTCAACATCTGGACCAGGCAGCTGTCGTCAGGATGAAACTCTGACGGGTCTGAACGATAGGTGTGTAAGATAATTAATAGCAATATTCAAATATAGAAACTTGTTTAAAACATTGTTCTTCGATCTTTAAACGTAACTTACAGGATACAGTATAAACTAAAAGGAAGTGGGCCGAGACAAAGTCCCTGTGGGTTCCCTTCTACTTCTATAATAATAATAGCATCTGTGGTAAAACATGTTAGCTTTAGCGCTAAAGGCAGCCATGTTATTTACTGACTGGAGTCATTGCGAAGCTGCTCCTCAGCTGTCTCTATGGTAACCAGCAGGGACTCGGTGCTGTCAGCTCTCTTTCCAACGATGGTGAAGCCGTTCCAGACATACATCATCTCCTACAGAGAGAGAGAAACTGTTATCAGTGAACACTGCGGGCTGCTAGTGCAGTAATCTGTAATCTGTAATCTGTAATCTGTTTGGGTAAGTGTGCGGGTACCAGAGCAGGGATGACCAGCGGGACAGGGTTGGCGGATTTGTAGCGTCTGGACTTTCTCACTGCGAATTTCTCTGTTGGGATCGACTTTCCTGCCAGACGCTGTTTCAGCCCCTCCACCTGCCTGTGAACACAAGTACTCATACTTGTACATCTATACTTGTGAGGACTCTCAAAATATGCATAATACATTCACCCAAACCACAGACAGTATATGAACGGTAGGCAGAGCCACTTCGATGTCATCTACTGATTTTGTGGTCCTGAGTCTCAAAGCTGGAAAGGCTACACATTGCTAAGCTGCCACGCCCTTATTTATGCATAACTTCATACTCTTATAATAATAGAACTAAATGGCATTTGACTTATGCAGCCTAACAAAACAAAACAAAACAAACAAAAACAAACACTGCTTTGTTACGAACAGTATTCCTGACAGGTTTCGTTCAGTGGTGACATTATTAATGTTTAATGAGGCAGACTGACCTAAAGAGCTCCACGATGTCCTCCCCCGTCTTCTTCACTTCTTCCTCTGACATCATACTGAGGATGGCTGCCTTCTGGTACACATAGATTGCCTGAAGAAGAAGGTGGAAAGAAAACAAGATGAGATGCAACAAACTCATTCTGAAGCAGCTACAGTCATTGCTTGTATTTGTTCCCTCCACAGATGACAGAATTCATGCAGGAGCATCTATTAAAGATCAAAGCTCGCTGGGAAATATTTTTTTAAGTAATTATTTGTGACTAGCAACTCACTTCACATGAAAACCAAACTAATTCAGAAGGTGTTGCTGCAAACAAAGACCTCCAAAAGTCTTAATAAATCATTCCAGCATTTAATAAATTCTTAAATATGAGATGATGACCTTGGACCAGCGGCTCTCCTTGCACAGCAGGTCAGCATAACGATACGCCTGCTGCCACTCCTGCTGGTAGGAGTGAGTCCACATCAGCTCCCAGTAACACAGGTGGTGGATCTGCTTCCACTCCTGCTGGCTGCTGATACACTCCTCGTACCTCGCCCGGGCCTGAAACACACAACATTTTTACATGATCACTGAGCTGAGACAACAAGAGCAAGAGAAATTATCCAAACTTTAAATGCAAAAGTAAAATTAAGTTCTTCTTTTTTTCCACATAATGTAGGAAACATCTAAAAGATCTTAAGGATGGAAATTAAAGAGGTGTGTGTGTGTGTTTTTCAGACCTTCTCAAAGTTTCCTCGCAGCGCGGCGATGCGAGCAGAGTAGAAGAGAATGATGGAGCCCTGAAACAAGGACACACAACAACAACAACAACAACACACATGCAATGTAGTTTTAGTTATAAGTTTCCATTTCAAACATTTAATCAGCCAATCACCAACAACCTTTTGATATGAAACTTTTATTTTTACTTTCAGCTGTTTTTTAAAAGAGTTTAAATGTTTGATGAAAGTTAAGAGTGAATCCATAACCTTTTCTAAACCTTATCTGCTTGTGAGGCTGACTTACTTTGGGGTATTTATGCTGATACGGCTCCAGCAGAGCTTCAGCCTCCACCAGGTTCCCCTCGCCAGTTCCTGTTCAGACACAACATCCACAGAGTCATTCACAGGAGGCCTGATCTCTGCATGAAGATCACCTGAAGACCCACAACTAATCCTCCATACATTTTAAGACTCTGATTGGAAAGAATTAAGTGTGTTACATCTCTAGAGAAAGTGAAGAGGTATATTTGTGTTTTCCTACCAAGAATCAGAGACACGTATGTGTGGTAGAAGAGCAGAGTCAGAGCGCAGAGGATCGACCGCAAACTGTGACTGGAGGCTCCCTCTCGCAGCTGAGACAAACCGAACCCCTGCAAAGAGACAGAAACAGGTTTATTGTCAACTGTAACAGCTGCTGTTCAGGTCTACAGGCTGAAACAACTGTTTGGGCAGAGTGTCACATTGATGAGGTTGTGCTGACCCTGTTTCCTGAGAATCCGATGAACTCCAACAACCTCAAAATCCTCTGAGGGAGGAGGGACAACATCTGAAAGAGGGAGACAGAATACACTGTCAAATAAAACAATTCAAAAATGAAACTTGAACTAATAAACGTGTACTTCACACTGAATCTGTTGAGAAGGTTTATTCATAGCTCTGATCTATGCAGATGACATGGTTCTAATTTGGGCAGAAAAAGGCCAACAACAAAGGGAGCCGTAATGGAAGGAAACCCTCCAGGACACGTGGAAAAAGTTTAGTAAAGTACTTCACATGTTTCTGTTGGTAGAGCAATTTATCCCCACCCGTTTTGGACTCCGGGTGGAGTAAAACCCTCTTTAAAACCCACCAGGTTGAAGGAGCCGATGCCAAGCTTGACTCCGCCTTCAAACTGTCTGAACGAATCAGGCTGGCCAGCCAGGTCCTGAGTAACATTCAGCACATTCTGACAATCCCTATTGGACGACATGAAACATGATGTCACAGCTAGGAAATTATAAATCATCATCCTATTTATACTGAAATTAAATATTCAATTTAAACCATACTTTTCTCTAAATGGTAACGTGAAAATTTTTTTTTATGTTTTTGTTGTTTTGCCTCCATTAAATGGAATCAAAAGTCTAAAACTTACGTAAATCAGCATGTATTTAATTATCTTTATCCTTTGCATATTTAAACATGATTAACCTGAAATATTGAAACAAAATAAAGTGACTATCTTAATGTAAGAAATCTGCCGGGGAAGTTACAGTTAAACTTTCTTGGCCTGAACCGTCTCCACTGAAACACTGTCATGATGTCACAGCAGATGTTTGAATTAAGGAGGCTGATTCATGACTGAGCTGATGGTTAAGTTCAGACAGATGCTGATGGTCTGAAACAGTCACTCACTTGTAGATTTGGTAGCTTGTTCGAATCTTGATGCCTCCTTTGATAAAACTGATCATGTTCTCATCCTGGAAAAGAGGCAGACAGAGAAAGAGAGAGACGAGGAGGATTAAATTATATTTGATTGAATTAGCTAATAGCCTTGTTAGCCTTTATTCAGAGCAGAATGCCTCCATCAATGATTCAGCTCAGCTTGCTCTGGTTTGCTACACTGGACATGTTTTTTATGCTATTATTTGTTACATGCTAAATTATTTTATGCTGCCATTTTTGACGTTTTTGCTCATTTGTGGTAATTTTTTGGATATTGCACATGGTACAATCTCAATTTATCCTTATAATATAAAAGCTAAATGTGCGTTGAGTTAATCAGCACGGGTACAGACAATTAAAAGTTAATAGGTCAGACAGACAGACAGCAGAACTGACCTGCACAAACGTCAGCGTAGCTTTCTGCAGCAGACACTCGGCGTAGCAGATCTCTGCATGCATCTCCTCTGGAAACAGAAAACACAGTGACTTACTGCTGCCTTTCATTTTAAGTTGTGTTTTCTGTGCTGCACTTCCTGCAGTCAGCAGCTGTCATCAAACCATGTGGGCGGAGCTTGTGTTCACGTACCTTCCTGCAGGTTGGACTGCTTGCTGATCAGACTGGACAAAGACCCGACCACCGAGTTCTTCTTCCTGAACCTGCAACAACAGTTTAAAGACTTTGTTACAAAGAACCGTATGAAATACTACATTTATCTATGATCGGCGTTGTTATCGTAAAGGAAAGGTCAATCCTGCAGCTCTTGAACAGATGAAAACAGATAAAAATGAAATATCTGGTCTCTTTTTGTGTCGATATATTTCAGTTCACTGCTGCACAGCTCTTCGCTCTCACCTCTGACAGGTGTGTAACGCCTCCTTGATGGTTGCCATGGCAGCCTGAATGTCTTTGTGTTCGAAGGTCATTGTCGCCTGCATCACCAGGATGCTGCTGTAACCCAACGCGTGGTACATACTGTCCTTCCACCTGCACGCCCACACACACACACACACCTGTGTCAGTACCAGTAGCGGTTTAAGTACCACCTGTACACCTGTATCTGTAGTACTAGTAGCTGGTAGTTACATCAGTTGTAGAATCAGTACCAGTGAGAGTAGAAGTACGAAGCAGCAAAAGTACCAGTTGTAGCAGTAACAGAGTAGTAATATTAGTAACTACACCAGTGCAAGTAGATGTGACAGTCACAGGCTCTGTGGTGCAAACTGCTCGTGCAAATGCACCAAAACACTACAGTCGGTGTTACATAACACACTAACACAGGCGCACGCCTGTCGCCGTGGTTACCATGGCTTCAGAAGGTCCAGGGCTTCAGAGAACTTGTTGTTGAGGACCAGATTGAGAGCACACTGAGTCTCCTGGATGGCTGTCTGCAGGTCCATTTGACATGCCCTGCACACACACACACACACACACACACACACACACACACAGAGTAAAAAAAAAACACCAGTAAGCACAGGAAGTGACTCAAAGTGAAGTGAAAGTGAAAAAGACAGGAAGCTGACAGGAAATTCACACACACACACACACACACACACACACACACACACACACACACACACACACACACACACACACACACACACACACAATCCTTCCCTGCTCTGTTCAGTTTCTATAATACTCACATACACCAGGCATGTGTGTGTGTGTGTGTGTGTGTGTGTGTGAACTCACGCGGGTATCTGGTCGTAGGCATCTTCAAAGCAGTCCTGAAAACCACAGAAACAAATTTTGGTCACATTCATCCACAAATAACCACAAACATCACAAGCGCCCATCACAAGCGCTGCTCATGCCTGTGAAAGCAGCCAATCACAGTTCAGTATTGAAAGATTTGTGCAGTTTTCCAATTTTTTTCCTTTTTCTGGGCCTGATGTTTTCTACCAGTTATGGCCAATTTCTCAAAATGTGTCTTTAGGATCTGGAGTTTGGATTTACTGAGCTTCCTTTTTAATAATGAGCTTTTGAGAGCTAAACTGTGGAGAACTTGTGTTGATTTTCACTTTAATACAGTCAGTCTTCATGAACGTGTCGCCTAGTGGCCGTTGGGGGAACTGCAGTTACGGACACTTTGACCGTCAGCTCTGCAGCTCAGCCGAGGCCGAGGTCACACTGTTGTTTCGGGAGTTTCAGCATCATGTGACACAGTCTACAGCGCACACACACACACACACACACACACACACACACACACACACACACACACACACACACACACACAGTCTGTCTCTGGAGCCACAGCAGCAGGCTAATAATAGCATCCCAGTAGCTCGTTACATAATCGTTCACAGCTGCAGTCACACACACTCAGATGGATCCTCTGCAGCCTGCAGCTCTCGAGCTTCTGTGGTCGCAGAAACAACCGGAGTCGAACTCGACCGACTCACACTCACACCCTCCAACCACCTGCTACAAATGTGTTAAAACCACGATTCATTCATGAAATGTCACGTTTTTTTTTTTTGTCAAATTGCTGCGAGCTGTCACAGTGATCCTCTGTGACGACGGCCGCCATGTTCAGACCAGGACTGCAGCAGACGGTATTTCTTGCCCTGAACTTAGTCCAGCAGGCTCAGAGCCACAAGTCCTCCATCTGCAAAACATCTGGTATGATGTGATGCTTCCACCAACAGGAGCCACTTGTTTCATTGACTTTGTATTTTATGGCGATTTCAGAAACAAGTGCTGCTGTCAGTGGAGGTAAAGAGGAAGGAAGACAGATAAAGTGAAGGAATTAAACAAGAATAAAGGACGAAGGGGAGGCGGGTGGGAGGAGGAAAAGATGGAGGATGGTTGTTGTCATGGTGAAACGTGTGTGTGTGTGATTCCAAACAGACGCTCACTGCTCACACACTCGTCCTCTCTTTTCACACTTTCCTCACTCTCTCACACAAACAGATGCTCTCTCTGACATTTCCTCACACTTGGTTGGTGTTTCTTGTCAGTTTCACAGCATTACACACACACACACACACAAACACCATCAGCTCCTGCTGTGAAGTGTGTGTGTGTGTGTGTGTGTGTGTGTTACTATGACATGAAACTGACCAGCCCAGCTTGTTACCTCACAACTTGTCAGACTTTTAAAACTGACATGCAGGATTTTCAACAGAAGAACAAGAAGTTTTAAAAATTAGATCATAATAACTAAAAGCGGTGCATGAACAGGATGAAATCAGAGGTGGAGGAAGTTTCCCACATCATTTGTTTCTGTGCTTGTTTGTGCTGGACCGTCCTGAGACTCCTCCCCCTCCGGGCCTCGTCCTGACCCGGGACATCCAGCCTCCCCTCTTCAGTTTGCATGTTATCGTCTCTCTCTCTCTTTGTGTGGCCTCTTTCCAGGTCTCCATGGCGGAAAGGAGGTCATGTGATTTAGGTTCCACCTGTTCAGCGACACTTGAAGCTGTTCAACACTCTCCTGGATGGATTCATCCTGCAGACAGTTTGTTCCACAGTCTGTATTTTCCATCATCAAAGTTTGGTTATATTGTGAGTTTTGGCTGGTATGTGTGTTACATGTGACGTTTTTCCCGTTAACGTCATATTCAGCGGGGGGCTCGTACTCAAACTGAGGAGAGCAGAGTGCAAGGCCCTGGAATTCCACTTTGTTGATGCCACAATGTGAAAATAATCCATTTTAAGTGAAAGTCCTGTCTTCAAAGCCTCACTGAACCTTATCAAATGCATTATCAGTAAATCAGATGCTAACAGTTCGCCTGTGGGGGGATGGAGTTCATGTTCAACGTCTGTTTCTCTTCTCAGTGGTTTTTATCTTTGGATGATTCCTGACTGATCAGAAGTTCAATATTTCTGTAGATGTTTACAAGTGGACGAACACAGACGACAGTATAAAATACCCACAGAGCTTTTGGCGAAGGCAGGACGAACACAGGAGATGTGGAAAAAGCAGCAGCTTACGACGTTGTCTGATGTTACAACGTCAGAGGAGCTTCTCTTGTGACAGCAGCTTTCTAATCAATTAGTCACGACCAACACACTGTGTCCTATTACCAAACAGACACAGTTAGAACAAACAGCTACTCTTGGCTCGGAAACTCCCAAACTCCCACTGCTGAGGGGCGTCTGTGCTTCCTGTCATTGACCTCTGAGGGTCTGAAAAGCACCAGAAGGCTGTTAAACCCACTGAATGTTCTCACAGACCTACGAGCCTTCAAAAGAACCTTTTAAAGACCCATCACACAATCAGGAATCTTCTTAAAGATCACCAGAACCTTTGTACTGACCTGTGCACCTTCCAAGATGTTCCTCAGAACCCAATCAGGACCTGTGAAACCTCCTCAAGAACCCTCAAACTATAGAAGTAATCTCCAACCGATGCAGTGACACCACTGAACTCTCTGTCACCTGATGCTGGTAGTTAAACCTTGACCTTTGACCCTGCACAGGAAACAGGAAGTGATAGGAGTTCTGCAGACAGTGGTCTCCTTGTGTTTTTTCTTCTCCGTCATCTTCTGCAACATCAGCCAGACACACAACAGTCTGGATTCTTCACCTGAAGCTCTCAGCGCTGCAGGTGAGATACCGTTACACCCAACAGCTGCCTGTGAGTTGAATAATGCAGCGTCGTCGGATTATTTCCATCCTCCACCGAGCTTCTCCAAAGGTTCAGAAATAAAAGATCTGTCTTAAAAATGGTAAAAATTCAAAGCTTTCAGAGCAAAAAAAATAAACTACTGCTCTTTTCCTGAGCTGAACCTAATGAAGGAGTCCAAATTATCTCCAAGGACCTCTAGAACCTCCTTATGATACCCACAAACACACTGGATTGTGGTATCTGCCCTAAAAACATCTGACCTGGACAGAAAAATGTAGATAATACCCAGAAAATCACAGAAATGCTAAAACCAGGATCTACTTGATGAATGAGGGCTAATAGCTCCTCAGAAAACCCTGGATCCTCCTCAGGGAACCCTAAAACCAGCTCAACCAGCTGTGAAGCATTTCTAAAAGTCTAAATTATCAATTTAACACAAACAAAATGTCGTGATGTCTTTGTCCGTTGCTTGCAGAGCGAGGTGACGGTTTCCTGGCTGTAATCTGAGTTTACAGAGTGATTCCATATCAGACGCTGGAAGAATAACCAGCTGAAGGTCAAATGAAGGTGAAACCATATTCTGTGTTTGCTGTGTGAATTCTGCTACATTCCACTCATACCTTCGGGGTTTTAACAGAAGGAGCGACTCAGCTTCAGATTAGCTTCAGGTCCATTAAAAGTGTCACAAACACTCGACAGCTTGGCCGGCCGTCGTCAGCAGCGTGAGCAGCTGATTGTGTTTGTGTCTCCGGCAGACACGCTGTGCGTTTGTGTCATTTATCGCGGCGTTGCTGAGCAGCGAGGTTGCGTGAAAACCTTCCTCTGTGTTTTAGGTTTTCATAAACACAGCTTGTCTCACATTCCTCCCGGCTCAACCCAAGTCAGCTGAATTCCTCCGTAATGTGATGAGTTAGATTGGAGGCTGACAGAGAAGGTCTTGTGAACTCGAACAAGGATATGAACTGCTGACGTATGACGTGGCGCAGCCGAAGCTGACGTGGGCCAAAACCACACCAGCTCCCTGAGTCCTTTCCATGGGCCGACTGCTAATTTAAGTCCCTTGACAGGACATTATGTCCAACCAACAAACTCTCTCGTTCTGCAGCTTAAGACTCAGAAACCTTCTGGGAGATAAAAAGAACTTGTTTAATCAGGTTTGTCTCTACAACGTTGCTTTGGTGTCTCTCTACACTTTCCTGTATCTAAAAGAACTCTAGTACCTCAAAATATCTAGTAAAACCTTTTAAAGACCTCTCGGACCTCTGCAATAATACCTTAATCTAATGTAATCCCCTGATACATGAAGGAGCCCCACAGGGACCTTTACACCCCTGAGACCAAAGTAACCTGCTCTGGTTCTATACAACCCACTTTAAGACCCTTAAATCCCTTCAAGAATCTCAAGGGTCTCTTTTAAAGACACCTTGAAACCATATTTTCTGAAAAAGAAAGCCTGAACCCTTCAAGCTCAGGTCATGGTCCATGTAACATCCTCGTACAGCTCTTTAAACTTCCAGTGGGTCCTGAAGTATCCAGGACAACTTGTGGAACACTCAGAGACATTCGAGGTGTCTCTGAATACCTTGAAAACATCATGTTCTTTGGTTCTTCTGAAGCACCTCAGACCTCCTTTTGAGACCCAGTCAAAAAACTCTCCATGCCTGTGTTTGGTTTGTCCGATCTGGGCTTCAACAGAAACTTGGTGGTGCAAGATAATGAAGAAACAAAAGGCTCATTGAATGAAACGACTGGTTTAGATGATAATACACTGAAGAGAACATGGACCCTCTTCTGCCAACACATGGACGTCTGGAGCCCCTTCAACACCCCCTGGTGACAACCTGGAACCTCGAAAATCAGATAGAAGTCACCCTTAAAGATCTCAGCAACTTTAATAAAACAAATTTTTATTCAAAGACGTTTCAAATGACTAAAAAACATCTCATTGATGTTTGAAGGCTGATGAATCCTCAGAACCTCTGCAGAGACCTACTGAATCGTCCTTGAACACCCATGTTGAGAGACCTTTTAAGACGACTTTAACAACCTCAATAGGGCACTGAACCTTTCCCAGACACTCCCAGTTTAAAGAATAGGAACCAGCGTGAAACAGGGTGGAACATCAGGTTTTACTGGTCACATAAAGGTTAAAAAATAACCTCGCTGGCTCACCCAGCATCATGATTTCATCAGGTCCAGACAGGATTTCTCCTCCGATTTCTGAAGGAAACTGTCGTTCTGATGCCGGTGACGTCACCATTAGTCAGATAGTCGGATCAGAAATAGATGCAGCGAGGTTTGAGCTGCAGTGAGAGATCTCCAGCTCCAACTTCCTGTGTTTGTTGTGCAGAAAGCAGCTGGCGGTTGAAATCAGATCTGCTATTTACATAAGCCCACACACACACACTCTCACACACACTCACACTCACACACACTCACACAGATACAGATACCAGCGAGCTGGTGGTATCACCTGACTTAGCGCTGATCAAACACTGCAGGTAGATAAGTACAGTAATCAGCTGCCTGCTCACAGCTCACCTGGGCTGAACCGGAAACTCCTCCAGCTCGGAGGCTCCACATGTGAGCGAGAACATGAGCAGAAAAGATCAAACAACCATCTACAGCTGCTTCCATTAACCCTGGAGACACGGTGGCTCTGAGCAGGAGATCAAGCTCATGGGCTGTGTGCAGGAATGAGACTCTTGATGAGGGAAATGTGCAGAAAATGAGGAGAATAAAAGATCTTTTTCCAGCTGCATCACGTTCTTTCACGCTGTCTTTCACCTTGTTTATCTCACATTTCTGTCCGTCATTATAAAAACAGCAGATCTTTGCTGAAATCAGCATGAACGTATGAACAGATGATGAATGAGGGACGTAAATTTAAACTCTGCACTGCAGCATGAACCGTGACAGAGTGAATTTATGAGGTGAATTTGGTGATTTATGAGTGTATGTGAACACAAACGGCAGGAGCTCGGACTCGTGAACAGACTGAAGGAATGCTGCGATACTTTAAGGAGACAAAAACTCGTCACCGTGGACGACAAGAAACAGAGTCGGTCACTATGGGAACGCAAACATCAGTACAATCGGAGGAAAACGTTTCAGAGAAAACCAGAAAAAACTCAGTTCAACACAACAGGAAGCTAAAACCCTGAATCCCACACCGACGATGTTCTCTGACGACCTCACAGGCTCAGTTTCTGACCTGAAAATAATCCTCCAGAAGGTTTGTTTTTTAAAATGACGCTGCAGGGATAAAAACTGCAGCTGTGCTGATGTGAGGGAAGTTAAAAAAGTGCAGAAACAGAACCAGTAAGAGACGAACAGATCGTCACAACGTCACTGTGGGATGAAAGAATACAGGGAGTATTTTCTCCGATCTGAGCACAACAGACAACTGTGGGAATATCTGAGAAATATGTTTATTTTTGGGGTTTGTTCAGAGATGTGGGGGTGAGTTATGTCAATATTTAGTCTGTTTTTAATGGCTGATATCAGGTAAAGGTGTTCTGCTGAGAGTCAACGTCCCACCCGCTTCCACTGATAAACACTTTTGTATGATTACCAATAAAGTTTTATCAAGGAATACCTCATGGAAAATGAAGATAACATGCCTTTAACCTCAGTGCACACACACACACACACACACACACACACACACACACTCACAGATGCTGACATGGCTGTATTGTGGGATTAAATAGAGAGAAAAGGTCACAAACACAATAAAGATGAGTGAAGAGTCAAAGAGGAGAATCTTTAGGAGCAGGAAGTGAACAAATCTATATATATGACCTGTATTAGTGTTTTTTCATTGGACAGGTGAGGAGCAGCAGCATAAATCTCACCTGAGGAGCGTGACTGAACAGACTGACAGCACACACGCAGCATCACGCGCAGGCCGACGTGAGGCGCGTGCGTGTTTCAAATGAGGATTGTGAAAAAAAAGAACGTTTCCTGTTTAAACTGCAGCCTTTGGGAAATGAAATGAAACCAAAGTGGATGAATAAGGCGTGTGTGTGTGTGTGCGGCGTGTCGCTGCGACCCCCACCTCCTCCTCCGCGGCCGCTCCGTTGCTTACGTGGGCCATGTCGGTGCCCGGTGGCTGTCCTCCCTCAGGTCCGCTGGCTTCCTCTGCTGTTTGACTCCTATCAGGACATCCACGAGCCCATTTTGCGTCACGCACACCGCCGTCCTGCTGCGCTACAGATGCGTTTTTAGTTCCTCTTCCCGTTCGTTATCCTGCTCGGTGGCGTTTCCCCGGTTCCTCCGCGTCCAGGATCCCGGTGCGACCTTCCTCTCTGACGGTCGCGGCGGGTTTGACTCCGCTTCCGCGAAGAGAGAGGGAGAGAAAAAAAAAGCGTCTACGTTTCACACACACACACACACACACACACACACACACACACACACACACACACACACACAGAAAACACACCACCCGATC
>JAQMCX010000040.1:821163-837086 GCA_029814765.1 Acanthurus leucopareius | reverse complement strand
TTCCGCGATTAGAGAGTGAGAGAAAAAAAAATAGTCTACGTTTCACACACACACACACACACACACACACACACACACACACACACACACACACACACACTGAAAACACACCTCCCGTTCCTCCTTTTCTCCGCCCCACAAACCGAGTGTTTTTCAGCCAATCAGAGCGCGTCTTCACCTGATGAGAATAAAACTGACTCACCGGCTGCAAATCCGGGACCGAATTTCTCTCTTTAACCGGCGACTGTTCACGAGTCATCGGATAAAGAATCTCTTTCCTCTCCGTTATTTTCACCGTCTGTTTTATATAACGAGTCTGTTTTCAGTCCTGGACGATTTTGAACACAAGTTCAGGTCATTAAATGTTAAATAAAGGTTCCTTTTTCTGCACAATGACCCGTTTAAATAGATTTTCTGATTATAATTACAGATACAAATGTGTTAATTAAAATTTGGATCATGGTGTAAAATTATTAAAGATAAAAGTTACAATATTTAATAAAATAAGTGATAATTTTACTATTTTTACAGGTTATTTTAGGGAAAAAAACGTGATTTTAAACATGAAGTTGCATTTCTGGAAAAGTCTGAATTTAATACAAAACTGATTTTTTTTTTTTTGTGAGTTGAAAAATGGTAAATTCATCTATAAATAAGACTGAACTATAAAGAAAACTTCAACATTGTCTTCAGAAACTTTTTAATTTAATAAGCTGAGAACAGAACATGAGACAATAAAGACAATTAAAAAACCTCTTAACAGAATAATTACAGTCAGACGCAGCTTCAGCTTCTTCACTGTCATGTTTTTAATCTCTGTGATGATAAAAAAATGTACATTTTTACAGAACAGAGTCTCAGCCTTTAAAAAAAACAAGTGTAACAACTTCACACGAGTAAAAACAGGAAATAAAAAACTGACTGCAACAATAAAACAATAAAACAGAGCGACAGGTCGAGCTCTAAACTGTCACAAACACCGGTTCATAAGGCTGTTTAATGCTTTCGTTCAGGCTCAAACACCAACCTGACATCCAATAAAACACAAAGACAAAGCACTGCATTTCCCATCAGCCCCGTGACGCCGCGTGCTGAAGACTTTCACTCAAATCAAACTCGTGTTTCTACTTTTTCAGGTAGAAACTGTAACACGGGAATAAATAAAACCGCTGCAGCCCGACGCAGCTTCTGCTCGTGTTCCACGCGGCAGAGGTAGATGACCGGCCTCCGTCTCACCTGAGCTGAAGACCGAGGCCGGTTCAGGTGAACAGGTGAACAGGTGCGGCTGGGACTCAGGCAGGTAACACGGAGTCCAATCAGAGTGAACTGTGATAATGCTTCAATGATGACGGGGGTCAACATGTGACGATGACATCACACTCACATCACACACGTCACCTTCTCAGGTGAGACGACCCACCGAAACACTGCAGGACGTGGTGTGTGTGTGTGTGTGTGTGTGAGATGAGGTAAATAAGGTTGTGGAGGTTCTCAGTGTGGGACAGTTCGGGGTCGACACCCCTCAGGTTACAGATGGTTCAGTCCAAGCTGCTTCAGGAACAGTCCACTGGAGCTGGGGGGGGGGGCACAGAAACAAATAAACATCAGCCAGCCAATCAGAATCATCAGACGCCATGTTGTAGTTTTTTTCAGGCAGAAGGTAAAAATTACTTGTCTGTTTATTATAAACTATTATTTTTTATTGTTTGTTAATAAAAAAACACTTTAAAAATGCAAAAGTTAATTATTAAAGTCATGTTCAAACACAGATAATTAAAGAAACAACATTCTTTTAATAAACAATTATCAAAGACTGTAAATGTTGATGTAAAAGTCATAATAATGCAGCTAACTAATGAATTTATGTCATACTTTCAAATTAAAAGACATATTTTTATAAAACTATGTTTTATAATTAAAGTTATATTATTTTTATAACACATTCACATCTTTTAGTAAAGACTTAATTATGAAAATTATGAAAATAAATCAAATTAAAATACAATTAATTCATTTTAACTGACATGTTTTTAAATATTTATTCATTCATTTGTAGAAATTGATACATATTTTTCTGTATTAATGTACAAATTAACATTATTTTCATTATAAACTGTACAAACGGTCATATTTACCTCCTGTCTCCTCCTCCTCCTCTGCTTCTCCTCCATCAGCCCTCCTCCTCCCCTTCACCTGGCCGACGCGGCTCTTCACCTCCTTCGGCGGCTCCTCCTTCTTCAGCTTCTCCACCCGCTGCGCCTCCTCCTCCTCCTTCTCCTCCAGCAGCGAGCGCAGGAAGGCGGCGCTCACCACCTCCTCCCCCTCCCCCACCAGGAAGGTGTTTTTGAAGCGGTTGTAGAGCATCGAGGCCTTGAGCATGACGGCCTGGTTCGCTCTGTTGTGACGCATCTGACAGAGGTCGAGCGGCTCCGGTGTGTCTGTGGATCTGTGTGTGTGTGTGTGTGTGTGTGTGTGTGTGTGTGTGTGTGTGTGTGTGTGTGTGTGTTTTTACCTTCCTCAGAGTGGCGACGAGCTCGCTGTGTCTCTGGACGTGTTTGGACGTCACGTACATCATACTGAGCTGATCCAACGCCGTCAGACACTTGCTGATGTCCTGAAACACAAAGAGACGTTCATGTTATGGCCACCAGGGGGCAGAACAACTCAACGACAAGCTGACAGAAAGTTACACCTTCTCGTTCTGTTCCAAAGCAAAGAAATTACAAATTACTGAGTTTAATTTAGCGCCATCTTCAGGTCAAAACTGAAAAACAAACACATTCCCATCAGCTGCAGGCGAATTAATTAGCAGAACGTTAGCAACCTGAACACTGAACCTGGTTAGCATCCCGTTAGCATCCCGTTAGCATAGCTGGCGGTGGCCGTGTCTTACCGGGTTGTCCGTCTTCAGGGAGATCCGGATGTCTCCGTGGATTCTGTGCAGCGTCGAGTCCGTCAGCGTCATGCTCGAACTCTTCTTCTGCTGCTTCACGGCCGCCTGCGCCTGCTCCGCCTTCCCTCCACCGGACGACTCACTCTGCGTCTCTCCGTCCGTCGCCTCCACCTTCGCCGCTTCTTCTTCTGGACTTGTGGACTCTGGTTTTTGTGTCTCTGCTTCCGTCTCTTTGCCTTCAGCTGCTGTTTTATCACTTTTCTTTCCTTCTGCACTCTTCTTCTGCAGTTTCAGCTCGTCAGTGTTCTTCTTCTCCGACTCTGTGCTGGTTTTCTTTCTTTCTTCTTCAGTGGTTTTGCCGTCCTTCTTCTCCTTGGATTCTCTCTCAGGTCTTTCACTCCTTTTCTCTCTCATCTTCCTCTCTTTCACCTCACTTTCACTCTTCTCCTGTAATTTCTCAGTCACTTTCTGTGTTTTTTGCTCCTCTTCTTTCTTCTTCTGTGGTGTCTCCTCGTCTGCCTTGCTCTTTTTGTCCTTCTCTGCCTCCGTTACCTTCTTTTCTTTCTTGTCCTCTGTTGTCGCTGTCGTCGTTTTTTCAGACTTCTTCTCCACTTCTGCACTTTTTTCCATTTTTCTTTCTTCAGATTTCTTTTCTTCTTTCTCTTTCTCTGCCTCCTTTTTCTTTTCCGAGCTCTTCTTCTTGTCTTCTTCTCTGTTGTTGTCCACTCTTTCGTCTCTCTTCTCCTCCTCCTCTTTCTTCTTCTTCTTCTTCTCCTGCTCCTCTGCTGACGCTGCAGTCGTTCCTCCCATGATCGTCTTCACCTGAACCTTCGGTCCTCGTCCGGCTGTTGCCTTCACGATCTTTCCGATTATTTTTCTCTCGTTCTTCTTTTCTTCGTCTCTCTGCTGCTTCACCTCATCACTTTTCGTCTCCTCTCCTTTCTTCTCTTTCACTGCCTCGTCTGTCTTTTCTTCAGTTTTCTTTCTGTCCTCCTTTTCCTGCCTGTTATTCTTCCCATTCTTCCCGTCTTCTGTAGTTTTGCTGGTGGTTTGGTGGATCTGATCGGCGCTCTCAGTCTTCTTGTCCTCCATCTTCTCCTGTTTCTTCTCACTCTCTTCCTTTTCTTTCTGTTTGACCGCTGAGGTTTTTCTGACCGTCTTGGATTCACCTTCGTCCTCCTTCTTCTCCGGCACGTTCTGGTCCGTGGTCTTCTTGCTGGTGGAGGATCTGGTTCCTGATCTTCTGCTGACCGTTGAGTCTTTCACACTTTTCTTCTCTGACGTCTTCTGTCGTCCTGCCTTTTCAGGCTCCGCCTCCTTCTTTGCTCCGTCTGCGGTTTTCCTGAAGACGTTTGAGAAGAAACATTTGAAAGGACAGTTTGGAAACGCATGTGTGTGTGTGTGTGTGTGTGTGTGTGTGTGTGTGTGTGTGTCTTACTGGGAGCTCTTCATCACCTCCCTCCTCCTCCTCACTCCTCGGCCGGCCTTCAGCAGTCCTCTCAGGGATCTCAACACACTCTCCCTCTTGGCAGCCAGGTGGCGCTGTCGCTGCATCTGATGAAATGTATCAAAATATTCATTAAAAATATTCCTGAATCTCTCGATCAATATTTTATTCATTATTTCACACGTTATTTCCTAATCATTTTCCAAATCTCTTTCTGTCAGACTCGTCGAATCGGAGAAGAAACAAACTGTCAGAAACTTGAATCCGACTCTTTCTGACTGAAACTTGAACGTCAGCAGCAGATTTAACGTTAAAAACAAAAAGTCTTCATGTTTTCTGTCTCAGAAACACGAAGACTTTCTGACTTTTATCGGATCGTAAACGAAGTTTTCAGCTGCTGGTCGTCTTTTGGATTAAATCACATTTAGATTCTTTTCACTGAGTTTTGGATCAAAATCTGATCGACGAAACAGCTGAAGACAAGAGAAACTTCACCTCCTCGCTCACAGAGCCGCCTCCTTTCTCCTTCTGCTTCTCCTTCTGTTTCTCCTTCTGTTTCTCCTGTTTCTCCCTCTGTTTCTCCAGTTTCTCCTTCTCCTTCTGTTTCTCCAGTTTCTCCTTCTCCTTTTCTTTCTCCTTCTGTTTCTCCATCTCCTGTTTCTCCTTCTCTTTCTCCTTCTGTTTCTCCAGTTTCTCCTTCTCCTTTTCTTTCTCTTTCTGTTTCTCCTCTTTCTCCTTCTCCTTCTGTTTGTCCTTCTCCTTCTGTTTCTCCTTCTCTTTCTCCAGTTTCTCCTTCTCCTGTTTCTCCTTCTCCTTCTGTTTGTCCTTCTCCTCTTTCTCCAGTTTCTCCTTCTCCTCCTTCTCCTCTTTCTCCTTTTTCTCCTTCTCCTCCTTCTCCTGTTTCTCCTTCTCCTTCTCTTCTTTCTCCGTCGTCCTCGTTTTGATTTTCTCCTCTCTCTTTCCGTCCTCTTCAGCTTCTTTTGTTTTCTTCTTCTGCTCCTCCTTCTCTGCTCTCCTCTTCCTCGGTCTGTCAGCATCTGTGTTGCCTCCTGTTTTCTCTTTCTCCTCCTCCTCTGTCTCCTTCTTCTTTATCTCCTCTCTCTGCGCCTCCATCTCTTCCCTCCTCCTCTTTGCTCCTCGGGGTCTCCCTCTCTTCCTCTTCTCTTCTGTCTTTCCTTCAGTCACAACGCTCATCGTTTTCAGTTGCGTCTCCGTCTCACTCCTCCTTTTCCTTCCTGCGCTCTCAGACCTCGTTTCTCTCCTCGTCACCTCCTCTTTCTTTTCTTCGCTGCCATCTTGTTTGGTTTTCTTCTCCTCCTCCTCCTTCTGTTCTTTCTTCTCTGCCGTCCTCGTCCTCATCCCTCTGCTCTCAGCCGGTTTCTTTTCCTCTGTCGTCACTTCTTTCTTCTTCTCCAAACCTTCATCCTTTGTTTTTCTCCTTTTCTTCACTTCTACTGTCTCCACTTCCTCCTCCTTTCTTTTCGTTCCTTGGCTCTCTGGTGTCGTCTTCTCCTTCTCCTTCTCCTCTTTCTTTCCTTCACTGGTGTCCTGACCGACCTTCTTCTGCTCCTTCTTCTGCTCCTCCTTCTGCTCCTCCTTCTGCTCCTCCTTCTCTCCATCCTTCTCCTCTCTCTTCCTCTTCACTCCTTGGCTCTCGGACGTTTTCTTCTCTTCCTTTCCTCCTTCTGTTTTCTTCTCCTCCCCGTTGTTCTGTCCTGTGTTGTTTCTGGACATCTGTGCAGACGTGGCCTTCAGCTCTCTGTTCAGATTCCTGTCGACTGTTGAGAAAACAGACACTTTGAAAACCTCAGACCTCCTCAGGATATTTGATAATAGCTGTGTGTGTGTGTGTGTGTGTGTGTGTGTGTGTGTGTGTGTGTGTGTGTGTGCAGTACCTGGAATGACCACCACAGGGCGACCATGTATCTTCCTCCACAGCAGCTCAGGATCGATCTGATTAAAACAAACAAACAAACAGAAGATCATCTACAGGCTGAAGTTAATGTGAGTTAGCTTAGCCGCTAACAGGATGTTAGCCTGAACGAGGCAGATCACTTCCTGTTCCTGCTCTCTGCTGATGATGGAGCTTCTCCACGCCTGGTTCAAACCTTCCACTGTTACGAACGCTCTCAGTTTATAAACACAACAAGGAAAAACAACCAGCTGCCATTTCTTCAAACTCAACAGCGCCACTTAGAGGTCACTGTTGATAAAAAGCTGTTCAGACCCCAAATTAAAAGCATTAAAAGCTTCATGTCTCTCAGCTCTGTTACCTTGGACTCGGCTCCTTTGCTCCTGGTGGTCACAGGACCTTCAGCCCTCTGAGGATCCACCACTCTGAAGGTCAGTGGAGGTTCAACCTTCTCAGAAGCTGCTTTGGAGTCTGCTGCCTTCTTCCAGCTCTCAGTGACAGTCACAGTTTTCTTCTCAGCTGTTTTTCTTCTAGTTGTTGGTGTTTCAGCTGCAGGTTTGCTGCCTGCAGCTTCTGCTTTCGTCTCTTTCTCAGCAGCTGTTTTTTTAGGAGAGTCTGTTTTCACTAATGCTGCTGCTGTCTGAGGAGAGAAAGACAGTTTCTGTTTAAAAAACAAACTGAGAGCTCAGCCCTTCACTTTTCAAAGGTTCATTCTTAAACTGAAGATAAAAAGCAGAGGAGAGGGAAAACCAACAGGAGAAAAAATCTGACAGGAATCATTTTAATTTGAAAATTCAAAGTCAAAATAAAACAAAAAACATGTCCTGTTATTGTTCTGCTGATAAACCCTGAGACAGATGAGGTGAAGACGTGTGATTTAAATATCACAGGTCTCCTACAGTGAAGGACTGAAGGTCTTCTTCTATCCAGCTGCTGCTGAGACCTTCTACTCCACCTTTATCAAACTGTAACCTGCTTCGTCTCCCTCAAACCAAACACCTCCGTTCACCTGTCTGACCATCACATGCAGCTCGAACACAGGAACATTTTAAAGCCTCTTACTTCTCTCCTGGTGTCTGCAGAAGAATCATCTGCAGTGTTTTCACTCCTCCGTCCTGCAGACCGGCCTCCTCTGCCAGCTGCCCTCCTTCCTCTTCTGCTCGCAGCCTCACACACGTCTGAAGCTCCGGCGTCTCTGGAGGTCGAAGCCTGCGTGGAAGTCTCGCTGGAGTCTGTTGTTGTCTTCTCTTGAGCAGATCTTAAGGAAGCTCTTGTTGGAGTTTTGGCTGCAGAAGCAGCAGAAGAAGCAGCAGCAGCAGTTTGACTCGAGTCTCTGCTTGCAGACCTCCTGCCTGCAGCTGGTTTGCTGTCAGCGGCAGATTTACTGTGAGCCGGTTCACTGGGGGGGGGTTTCAGTTTCTCATTTGCAACTTGTTTAGCAGGTGGAGCTTTAACTGGAGGTGGAGCTTTAACTGGAGATGGAGATGGAGATGAAGCTGGAGATGAAGCTTTAGCTGGAGGTGGAGCTTTAGCTGCAGCAGCTGGTTTAGAAGGTGGAGCTTTAGCTGCAGGTGGAGCTCTGGCTGCAGGTGGAGCTCTGGCTGCAGGTGGAGCTCTGGCTGCAGGTGGAGCTCTGGCTGCAGGTGGAGCTTTGGCTGCAGGTGGAGCTTTGGCTGCAGGTGGAGGTCTGGCTGCAGGTGGAGCTTTAGCAGGCGTCTGAGCTGCTCCCTGCTGACAGAACAGAAGCAGATCACACGGAGCTTAAAAACACAGACATGACAAACTTCCTCCGACATGTTTTCAGTCATTTTGAAGGGTTAGCATGATTCCTGTCGCGCTGCGTTTCTGTCGCGCCTCCTCACACCGACCTTCAGTTTGCTCCCGACCCGCGGCGTGTTCTGGATCTCCCACATGCCCTCAGCGAAGCCTTTGAAGCGAATGCTGCTGCCGTACTTCATCTTGTTGCCCACGTAAGGGACGATGTTTTCAGGAGGGAGCTGACCTCTGAGGAAGGAGGAGAAACCAATCACAGATCAATCACAGATCAATGCTGTCGATCGTTTATCATGGATGTGGTGATCAGCTGAGTCGACGTACATTTGATGAGTCCCGAAAAAGAAGACCGGGACTCGCTTTTTGTACCCGTTCTCCGACTTGCAGACCTGAAGAGACGCAGAGGTTTCACATGAAATATCACAGCACAGAGATACACAACTGTGTGTGTATGCGTGTGTGTGTGTGTGTGTGTGTGTGTGTGTGTGTGTGTGTGTGTGTGTGTGTGTGTGTGTGCGTACCCTTGCAGGCCAGTGAGGGAAGCCCTTCATCTTGGCGAACACCAGGTCTCCTGGTTTGTAGTGGTCACCTGCCTTCTCGGGCATCCTGCCGTGTGTGTGAGCGCGACCACAGCGAGGGAATCAAACACACCTGAGAGAGCAGAGATGATACACACATCTTAGTTTAACACACACACACACACACACACACTCACACACACACACACACTCAACCAACAGGCTATAGTTACAGTCATGATTCATTATTTCACTCTGACTAAATCAACATAAGTTGCCCTCTAAATGCCTCTAAAACACATCACTGCAGGTCTTTTGTTCGGTTCAATCAGCTGTTCATTCTGTCAAATACTCTGTAGTAACTGTAACTAAATAAACCAAGTAACGGTACTTTCATATGATTAAATTTCGACTTTCATCTCAGTAGAAACTCTGTGTTTTTTCCCGGAACTTGTTCTGCTTTTCTTGCTGCTTGTGGGAACCGTGAAGCTGCAGCAGCGTCGCTCTCGATCTAAAAACCGAAATTAGAAGTGAAATCAGACTTTCCCTCCGACTTCCGGCCGTAAACAGCCGTCAGGCGGCGCGTGGCTCGTCCGCACTGAAAACTGTCACAGTTACTCGGTTAGTCAGTTTCGTTTTTAGCGACATGTTCACTCTCTGTTTACAAATAGAAACGTTAGCACCGGAGCTAACACCAGCTAGCTAGTCTTCAGCTCTGACAACAGGTTTATAATTTGAGCTTTACGTTGATTTTATCACCTGTGTAATTAACGGAGGGAATCACGCGTACTTACCGGAAACCGGACAGTCAGATTGTGACGACGCTGATAAATGTTTTACTGATTCTTCCGCACAACAACGGGCTCCTTGTTTCTGAGCTACATCTTCCTGCACGTCGCCATGTTGACATGTTGCGCTCGTCTCACGTGACGTTCAGCGCTTTCCCGCCTCTCGTTGGACCGTACCACTGAACGGACCGTACCACCGAGCGGACCGTACCACCTCGAGGAAATGACAAGTAATGACGGTCAAAACATATAAAATGGCAGTATTTATGTGGGCAAAATATCAAATTACTTAAATTATTGCCGATTTTGTTTTTAAAAAGTTATTAATTTATACTGACGTTAACCTATTTTGTCTTAATTTAATGTTTGTTTGTCTTTTGAACTAAAATTAATAAAAAGAAGTAGAGAAAAATTGAATTTATTTATTTTTTTAATAAAGAGCAGGAAATAAATCTAGAAAAATATGAAATATCAAGAAAAAAACATAAAATATGTTTTCTTTTGTTTAATGTCACGCAGCAAAACCCAAGTTGCTGTTTAAAAGGTGCTACAGGAAACATTTTAGCACAAACTACAGTACGATTCCTCACTATTAGTTTGTTTAAATGTGGTTAAAAAATAAAGAAATGATCAAATCTGCTTAAAATCACATTATCTTTTTTTTTCCCCAAATAAACCCAGAAATGTCTTGTTTTATAAATATAAGAGTGACATAATGATCCCATCCGGTCGACAACCTTCGGGTTTCACTTTTAGTCAAAACTTCACACGAAAACACGAGACTTTTTCAGTCATGAGGACAAACACGAAGTAAACACAACCTGGTAAAACAAAGAAGGTTTTATTCAAATCAGGAACGATCTGATGGGAACAGAACATATAAATAAGATTACAAACCAACCATTCACACCCCGTTACAGACAGATGTGGACAGATGTGGACAGATGTGGTCCAACACGCTGCCACACTGTTTTAACTTCCCTTTAATTTAGTGTCTCATCTTTTCTTCTTCGTTGGTTCAGCACGCTCTGCTGTCTGTCAGGAAGTAAACCTCCTCCTGACATCCTGGTTTGTAAGCACACAGGCATCGATGGTGGTTTATTTCCAGGTCAAAGGTCAGTCTTCGGCAGGAACCATCAGACCTGCCGACGTCGGCTCAGTGTCAGAGATGCTCTTTGGCCTCCATCAGGCAGCCTCCACCCACTTATCCACGCCCAAGACGTCTGAAGGCACAACAAGTATAACAAAGTATGAATGTTTTCTAATCGCTGCCGCTGTCACTGTCGTCGTCCTCCTCCTCCTCCTCCTCCTCCTCCTCCTTCTTCTCCGTTTCCTCCACGAGTCCTGCGAAGAAGTCGTTGTCTCCGTGAGCTTTCTTGGTGAGAGACTTCATCCGGCCGTCCTTCTTCTTCCTCTTGCGGTACTCCTGCACCGTCACGTTGGGCAGACCCGAAATGTCCCAGAACTTGATGAGCTGGTCGTGGGCGCTGCTCGCCAGGAAGCGCGAGTCCCAGGACTTGGCGAGCTCCTCGATGGGTTCTCCGACGTGCTGCCCGATGCAGCCGATCACCCGGTTGGGTAGAAGGTTCACGGCTCTGATGGAGGACAGAAGAACTTTAGCATCACAGTTCAGGGTTTAGTTAAAAAACAGTCAGAAAAGCCCCCCGACTCACCGAATGTACCCGTCCATGGCGGCGGTGCACATGATGCTGTCGGTGACCGGGACGATGCAGTCCACCGACTCGGCCTTGATGGCGAAGCGATCGCTGGTGGCTCCGAAGCCGTTCCAGTTGAAGATGTAGATGGTTCCCTCGCTGGAGCCGCAGACCACCTTCTTGCCACGTTTCATCAGCGCCACGGAGGTCAGGTCGCCGCTCTGGAACTCCGACAGCAGCTCGAAGCGCCGCCTCTTGATGTTGAAGACGCCCATGGTGCCATCGCCACTGCATCAGGTTGGAGATCATGATCAAAAGCAGAAGATTGGAGACAAAGTCAGCTTGATGGAGCAAAAACATTCAGATGTTCAAAGGTCAGTTTGGATCATCTCTCATTAGAAAGTTTGTTTTTGGTTTTTCAGAATGAAAACTCAGATGTTTGTGCACCAGGAAGCAGAAGATGTCTGAACATTTACAAACCCAGATCTTCTGCGTTAACAAGGTTTGGTTCCTCTGTGAGATTTAAATTATTTCTAACGTTTGGTGTGAAGACTCTGCAGATGAAGGACCTGGTGAAGATGTTTGACAAAGCTCTGGTCTGATGTTTGTTGTCACCTGGCAGTGAGCAGGATCCTCTTGTTCTGGTCCACAGCGATGTCACTGATGTAGTCCTCATGGTGCTTCAGGTCCATGATGGCCGTCCCCTTCCTCATGTCCCACACCTGCACAAACAAACACACAATCATACAAACATCTGAAGGTACAGATGGGGTATGTGGGACATGTGCCCCCTCCGGGTCCGGACCTTCAGGGTGCCCCCGTCGTCTCCGGTCGCCAGGATGTTCTCGTCCACCAGCAGCAGGCTGTTGATGGGAGCCCCGTGCGCCCCGCGGATCCTGGTGACCAGCTGTCCCCGCTCCGCGTCCAGCTGGTGGACGGCTTTGTCCCGGGAGACGCTGTAGAGCTTCAGCCCGTCCGCGGAGAAGCGCACCTGGCGGCAGGACTTCATGTGGTGCCCGGACGACCACAGCTCCCGGTTCTCGCCCTCCGTGCACGAGTAGGAGAAGGCGTACACGTCCCCGTCCACGTCCCCGCACACCAGGACGTCCCTGCTCGGGTGGAGCGCCACCGTGTTGGCTATCGCCTCCAACCGAATGTCCTCCGGCGTGTCTCGGATCTTCGGCGCCGGCGGCTCACCTTCGTCCTCACCTTCGTCCTCATCCGGGTCTTTACCTGTCGGCTCCGAGTCCGAGGTTTCTGCATCTTTGGTGTTTTCTGGAGCTTCAACATTGTCTGTTTTCTGGGGATCTGTCTCAGCGGATGAGAGTTCAGCGTGTTCAGTGGACGCTGCCATGATGTTTGCTGTCGTTCTTCTTCTACGCTGAATAATGGCAGCGTCACCGGTGAAAACAGCTCGTACTGCCCTCTGCTGTACAGAACAGTACTACGAAAATAATGTGAAAATAGACACGTGAATCAGTTTGAGATACAATAAACATTTTTTTAAAAAAAAAACATAAAAAACAAAATAATAAAAAAAATAATAAAAACATGACGCTGAACTGAGCGATCGCCGTTGGCCGGATGTTCAGCCAATCCAAAGGGAATGCGGAAATGACGTATGGACGCTAAAGATGGCGTCAGATTCAAACGGCTTTAGATCAATTTTGCTGTAAGTGTTTATAAAACTTTACTAAACGCTATTTAAGAGTTTTATAATCAATACATGACTTTAATAATGTTGTATGAACCGTTTAATGATTGTTAAAGTTGTTTTAAAGCATTCAAAGCTGTTAGTGGTGGATTTAACCGTGAAACGGGTCTTTGTTGGGATTGTACCGGAGCATAATTCCATTCATAAATGTACGAATTTTGTATTTCTTTCGTTAAAAAACAAAATTTGAGAGACGACATTAAACTACCTAAAACTTTTACGGAATCATTTCGGTTTTCTGGTAAATTCGGCGCACAGTGGATCCACCGTGCAGCTCTTTATATGAGTTAAATCTCAGTTGTAAAGTGTTTAAAGTTATTAACAACAACACAAAGTTTTCGTGTCTTTATATTTAAACGTGTAACTGTCAGACGGTAGAGTGTGTTTGTAAGTGGACATCGTTTTTGCTTCATGTGAGTCGTTGAACGCGTCCGCTGGCAAGGCAACACCGGCAGCCCAGCAACCGGCCTCCTCTGGGTCCAAACATCCTGCGAGGCCTCACCGGGGCTCAGGACTCATCCACCGGCCTCAGAGGGCACTGAAACCCGGCCAACTGTATCTGTGCCAGAGGTAAGTTAAGTAAGCTAAAGGTGAAATATTTAATTCCTTGTTACTTAATCACTGCGTAAATGTCGTATATTTTTAATCATATGCATTTAAAATACATCTTCAGGGCCCTGAGGTGTGCCCCGCAGCGGAGCCATGCAGACCGAACCAGCGGAGCAGAGGAGGAAGCCTGGCCGAGGCAGGCGAGGGGAGGGCGGGCAGAGCCGCGCCGAGCCGCGGGGGGCGCAACACGGAGCCCGGGGCTCCGAGGAGGAGATAGAAAAGTAACTGTCCCGTTACAAGAGACAGTCTCCTCTCTGATCACTGTCACCTCTGCTAATACAAAGAGCTGCAGTGCTATAACATGTATTTGTTATTGTTTACAACTACACCTTTGTTTTTCATTCGCTAAGTTAATGCTGATCTGTTTTTGTAACATGTTTGTAATAAAAATACTGTTTTCAGGTTGAAGGAGATGATCGCCACCATGCAGCAGAGAGAGAAGCAGGCAGGAGAGAGAGGAAGAGGAGCAGACAAGGAGGAGGAGCGAGGGAGGGACAGGAGCCGAGGAGACGGAGGACGGAGGAGGGAGAGGGCCTCCTCAGCAGGAGGTGAAGGAGGCGAGCAGTCGGGGGGGCTGAGGTGGAGGGTCCATCAGCTGGAGAAAGAAAAGCTGGAGCTGACGTCCAGCCACAACCAGGAGGTGAGGAGCAAAACAAACACGCTCCGCAGTCACGGCGGCGTTGCTCTGGTTCACCTCGGTGTTTCTCCTCTCAGCTGTGCCGCCTGCAGGCCGAGCTCGCCCGCCTCAGGTCCTCGGTGGAGCGAGGAGAAGCTCAGCGGGTGGAGCTTCAGTACCAGCTGACTGTGAGCAAGAGACACGCCGACCGCGTGCCCGAGCTCAGCAGAGACAAACAGACGCTCACAGGTGCACGAATCAAACACACCCTCCATGTGACGTGATTCCCAACAGGAAGAACGGAGTTTAAAAGCATCTCTGTGTGTGTGTGTGTGTGTGTGTGTGTGACAGAGCGAGCAGCAGAGCTTCAGCAGACAGTTTCGGAGCTGCAGAGAGCTCTGGACATCACCAGGCAGGCCCGAGAGGAGGACCAGCATGCATTGCAGCAGGAGGTCGAGGAGCGCGACAAACTGATCCAGAGTTTCAGCTCAGAAAACCAGCGGCTGCACCAGCTGCTGCAGGTGACGCACAGAGGCAGGAGGAGGCAGGAGGAGGCAGGAGGAGGCGGGAGGAGGCGGGAGGAGGCGACGGAGGCTCCATGAGGTCTGACGCCTGTTTGTTTGTCTGTCCTCCAGGATCAGGAGGAGGCTCTGCAGGAGTCAGAGAGGAGGATGGCAGAGGTGAAGACGGAGAGAGAGAAGGAGGCCGAGCTGAACAGACAACAAGCCAGCGAGCTGAGACACCTGAAGGAGAGAGAGGAGAGCAGCAGGAGGGAGAAGGAGGTGAGGAGGAGGAGGAGGAGGAGGAGGAGGTGAAGACGTGGCAGCTGTACCATCTGTGTTTGTTCTCTCCAGGTTGCAGATCAGGCGGTCAGGTCTCTGCAGGCGAGCGTGGAGGCGGAGCGAGCGGCTCACCTGGAGTCCAAGTTCAACTCTGAGGTCATCCAGGTAAGGAAGCAGGAAGCAGCGAGACGGACGGACAGCTGAAGGACAAACAGACAGACAGGAAGGGTGTTAATGAGTGTGTGGTCATGTGACCCTGCAGCTGCGAGTGCGGGACCTGGAGGCGGCGCTGGCGTTGGAGCGGTCCGGCCAGCAGGAGGCGCAGTGCAGCCTGGAGCGTCTGAGCGCTGAGCTCAGAGAGGTGGAGAGAGCGTGCAGCCTGGAGAGAGAGCGGAGCGGCGGCACGGAGCGCGCTCTGCAGCGGTGAGACCGTCAGCTGACCGTCAGCTGACCTCCGCCAGATGTGCCAGATGTGCCTCGAATGTCTGAGATATTTAAACAGAAACAATAACTTGAGAAAAGTTCACATTTTCACTAAAGAACTCAGTTTGTGTCGACTCTTTTATCACAAAGTATTTTAATATAATAAGTAATAAGTTTTTTGTGTTTTAATATAATTTTTTGTTTTGAATTACTTTTATATCTCACTTATTCATACTGTTTCTATGTCGTTGTTCAAGTAGATCTGTAAATTACACTATTGTATGCTTATGAAAAACTGTGTGTGTGTGTGTGTGTGTGTGTGTGTGTGTGTGTGTGTGTAGGCTGCAGGTGGAGTACGAGCAGCACAGGTCAGAGCTCAGCGTTGCCTTGGAGACGGAGAGGAGGATGACCTGTGACCTCACAACAAGGCTGGAAGAGGAGAAGACTCGACACACACACACACTCACACTGCTGGAGCAGGTAACACACACACACACACACACACACACACTCACACTGCTGGAGCAGGTAACACATACACACACACGCACACACACACATTCACACCTGAGCGGTCCGTCCCTTTAACCATCTCTTCTTCTTCTTCTTCTTCTTCTTCTTCTTCTTCTTCTTCTTCTGCGTTCAGGCGACTCAAACACAGGAAGCCTTGGTGAGCTGCATGGAGCTGATCAGAGAGACGCTTCAGCAACACGACGCCACAGGTACACACACACACACACACACACACACACACACACACACACACACACACACACACACACACACACACACA
>JAQMCX010000040.1:804480-816099 GCA_029814765.1 Acanthurus leucopareius | reverse complement strand
CAGGGACACGTTTTGGCAGCAGGAGGACGAAGCTCACACACGCGTCCGTCTGCGCACCCACAGAAACGGGTGTAACGGTCACACGAACCTGTGAGAAACGTTTCCACACAAGTTAAACAGGAAGGTGTGTCTGCTCGTGTCAGGACTTAACTTTTAAAAACATTAAATGCTGCTGATTAAACATCACAGGAAGTTAATTTATTTTTAGATTTTGGGAAAAAATGAATCTGACTGGATTCTCACATTCACGACCAGATGAATCTCTGCTGCTGTTTGAGGCGATGCTAACTTAGCACGCTAAGGTAACGTTTGCATGGAAAATTGAATCTGTTCACACTGTAAAACTAAGTAGTTTAAAATGGTTGGAGACTCAGACTGAGTCTAAGTGAACAAGGTGAGTCTGACGTGTCCTCAAAGGGCCACCGTACAGGAAATAAACCTTTCTGACAGAAGTGACACAAACATTCTTCTCATCCTCAAACTTTGGTTTTGGCATCAGAGCAGTGGATGTGTAGCTTCTGTTTTCTGTCTCTGCCGATGATCCACTGCTTTTTCTTTGCCTTGATGTAAATGTAGCAGCATGCTGCTCTGTGCAGGGGCTCCCTCTTGTGTTTGCTGTCTGTAACCGCAATAAAGGCTGAAATAAAACTAATGAAAATCCATCTGCCTTTAATTTAAGGAGGATTTTAAGGAAGTATTTCAAAGTGACAGACCTGTGATGGGATAGTTTCACACTGTGGCATTTGTACTATATTAAAGTAAAAAAAATAAAATGATGTGTATGTCTTCTGTTGGTCACAGCAGCACTGAGGATTTTTCATCTCAAGGATTTTATATTTAGGAATCAGACAAATTACACTTTTTTTAAAAATCCAATCTTTGATATTTTAAAATCAGTAAATGTGTTTTAAAGACAAATGAGAAAACTATCAGCTTTATTTAAATTTTTGTTTGTTTTATTTATTTCTTTTTTAATATTCTGATTGATTACACAAAAAGAAGCAGCTGCTATAAAACTAAAAGAAGCGGAAGAGGAGGTGGAACGTTTGGCTCCGTTTCCGGTCTCTAGACGGACGACATTTACGCAAGCACGAAAACCGGAAACGCGTCAGGCTAGTAAACAACACAAGGAGTGAATGAGTGTCCACGAAAAATAAACCATGGTTACAGTTTGAAACACGGCGGACAGTTTGAGCGAAATGTCTAAAGGGGAAATTCTGCGGAGTTTCGTTACCGAGAGACTCGCCGCCGCCTCCCGGGAAATCTTGGAGGCTGTGGACGGAATCGTAGCCGGTTACGAGGAGGAAGCTCTGGGCTTTAAACGGGAGATTGAGCGGCAGAGGAGGGAGCTGGAGGCTCTCATCCAGCCTCGGGTCTCACTCAGCAGAGCAGGTCGGTCATTCACCTCCAGGTGACCCCGAAGCTACAGGTTGAGACGATGCGCACGTGTTGAACTCCATTTAAATATTTTAGAATTTAACATATATTCGGGTTTCCATAAATAAACACAGATCAAGTTAGAAAACTCGATAGATTTCTTTAACAAACATAACTTGTTTTTTAATTCGGCATTACTGTAAGTGACTTGAAAGGCCCTGTTGTTTAAAAAAGTTATTAAAACTTACCACTGAGGTCTTCAGGTGAGCATAGAGACAAACGTGTCGCTGCTCCTGCTGATCCTCCTTCCTCTCAGGTGACGATGAAGAGCTGAACACCTGTTCTCCAACACGCCCGGTTCACCTCCTCTTCTGTACCAGAACGTTATAAACAAAAGATCCACATAAACAACTTGTAACTTAGTAAACAAACGCTGACAAACGTTAACTCATCGACTCTGTCTGAAATAAACAATGACACACGTGCAAGGTGAGCTCACGTGAGTGACGTGGCACAGCGGCCTCCCCTCAGATCTCTGGGCAGCGGCAGCCTGGTGTTAATCAAGAGTGTGAAAACGTGTAAAAGCAGTCAGTATGAAACATTAAACTGACCTGAGTTCAGCATCCCTGCAGCCTGCTGTCGGGCCATGTGGGGGCGCTGTTGGACCGGAACAACAGAGGAAACATGCAGGTCGAACCAGACATCAGGTTTTCCTTACAGTTCTTAAACTTTAGGTTAGAGCAGCAAATTTTATCAGTGTAGTTTTGTATATTTTATCTTTAATATGAAAAAACAAATCAAACGGAAGCAGAAAATGAACCAAAGACTTCGAGGAAAAACTGATGTTTGCTTTATCTGTTTTCATGCTCATGAGAATAAGTTTTAACCTGCTAGAATAAAAAATATTACTCAAAATAAAACCTGCCATCACCGACTCTTTTCCAGGTGTGAAGTTCAGCAGAAGCTCTGGCTCTGTGGAGGAAGAGGAGGGGAAAGATGAGGAGGAAACGCTCACGGAGCATCCGGAGAACCTGGAGAACTCGTCTGATCGAACTCCATCAAGGTGTTTGATGTTTCCTTCATAATAGCATCAGTGACGGAGACAGACTCTGTGTTAACCTGCAGGTGATCTTCATCTCGCAGGTGTTTCCCTCGCAGGAGTCAGTGGCGGAGGAGGAGGAGGCCCGGCAGACCTCAGATCTGTGACCAGGACCATGTCTTCCTCTGGATCCGGATCCTGGAGGACTCTCAGGCCCACGTGCTCTCAAACAGCAGTGAGAATCAATACATTTCAATAAATTTGATGGAAAAAACATCCACTGTGTCCTGAGCAGCTGGTTTAAAGGGTCATTTCACCCAAATCCCTTCAAAGAAAATCCTTTTTTGAGTTTTATGAGCTGACGTCGAAGGCCGAGAGTCTTTGTGTTGTTGCTCGGTTCAGTGGAGGTTAATGTGCAGATCAGAGCGTTTTCCATCGACAGTGTTCTTGTTGTTCAGGTTTGAAGTGAATCTTTTCCAGACGTTTGGGATTTTTAACTTTTAAAGCAGATGTTTCCAAAATAACTGCAGCAACACTTTCGGTTTGTTAAAAACAGGCCACTTTATTAAAAACAAAACCCAAATCCTGAGAGACTGGTGACTGTTTTCCTTTCACCGTGTTCCTCTGCAGCTCTGAAGAAAAGTCCTCTGCTGAAGCTGCAGTGTCCTCGAGGCCTGAAGGAGGCCGACTTTCTGCAGCTGTTGAAGTCCTCCTTCCCTCAGCTGTCAGCAGACAACAAACACTTCGACATCTTAACGTCCGACAAGAGACGGAGACTGCAGCCTCTGAGAGTAAAGACCATGACGCCGGAGAACATCCAGAGGAGCATGATGGGATGGGAGAAATCTCCTCTGTACATCAGACTGAAGGTAGATGAACGTGATCTGTGAGGCGTTCAGTCTTTTCTGTTAAACAGAGAAACATTTCATTCAGTCTGTTACTGCTGGAAAGTTTTCTTTCTTTTTTAAATGACGGATCCTCCTCTTTTCTTTTCAGACACCGAAGGATCCTGAAGTCAGCGAGGAGGAGATTCATCAGACGAGAGACGACGCCAAAGCCCCTCAGTCCTCCTGCACCGTGTTGACAAGGTGAGCGAAGGAAAAGGTCACAGTGTGGCCAAAATAATGTGGACAGGTGGACGTTACCACCAGAAGTGATGCTGGAGCAGAATAAAAACATGACCTCTGATCCCCTTTATGTTCCCTCAGCCCCGTTCAGGAGGTTCACACATCCAAACAACAGGAGACGATGGAAACAGAGGAGGGCGATGGTGCAGATCAGAGGAGACCAGGACCAGCTGAGGACTTTGTGTCCTGCTCTGCAGCTGAGAGTAAAGAGGACGGAGGTGACGAGATCGAAAAGAAGGAAGGAGGAGAGGAGAACGAAAGTGATGATGACTGGAAACCAAACGATGAGGAGCTCAAAGGAAGCGACTGTGAGCTGCAGTCAAAGACGACAAAGAGACAAAAAGGCCGACGTTCTGGTGTGGAAGCTGCTGAGACAAAGACTGACAGCAGTGATCTCGCCTGCAGAGTCTGCAGAGCTCTGCACAAATCAGAGGCCGCGTTCGTCAAACACGCCTGGAGTCACGTAGACGATCCAGGGAGAGTTTGTGGGGTTTGTGGAGAGCTTTCAGAGTCCACAGAGGTGTTGAAGGTTCATCTGCAGAGTCTCCACAAAACTCAAGACTGTCACATTTGTGGAGAGTCTTTCATCAGTGTCCTCCGCCTCGGTGAGCACGTGGTTTCCCACTCAGGAGAAAGACCGTACGAATGCAACGTGTCACTGAAGAATCACCAGAAACTCCATAAGACGGCAAAGCTGCACAGATGTTACACTTGCCACAAGTCGTTTGAACTGAAGGAGCAGCTGAAAGCTCACTGCAGGACGCACGCCAGCAAAAAGACGCACCTCTGCGGCGTGTGCGGTAAATCCCTCAGCGACTACAGATCTCTGTCCCGCCACAAGATGACCCACTCTGGGGAAAGACCTCACAGCTGCCAGGTCTGCGGGAGGCGTTTCAAACTTCCCGGGACGCTGAGACAACACGAGAAGATCCACACGAACAGAGAGAGATCGTACCTCTGCGACGTCTGCTGCAAAATGTTCCTGACGAGCAAGCAGCTGCAGATCCACATGCGGAGGCACACCAACGAGAAGCCCTACCACTGCGGCGAGTGCGGGAAGGGATTCGCCACCAAGGGACCTCTGACCATCCACATGCGCGTCCACACCGGAGAGACGCCGTACAGCTGCCCGGACTGCGGCTGGTCCTTCAAGCGCAAGAGCAACCTGGACGACCACGTGAAGGTCCACTCGGGCCACAAGCCGTTCGTGTGCGGGATCTGTGGAAAAGCATGTGCCCGAAAAACGTACCTGACTGTCCACATGAGGACCCACAACGGGGAGAGACCGTACAAGTGCACCGTCTGCGACAAGGCCTTCACCCAGAGCCACTGTCTGAAGACACACATGAAGAGCCACCTGGTGGCAGAAACTGCAACGTGACAGATGATAACGTTTCACCCGTGTAATACTTTTGTTACTTTTCTCTAAATGTTACAAAGACCAAGACAGTTTGAATCATCTTTTCCTCTATTTAATATACAATAAGTTATGTAAATATCTGTATAAACTGTGAAGTGACAACAAACTGAAATGTTCAGACGTGTCACACTGTTCAAAACTGTTCTAATAAAATTTTTGGTGCAATCTGTCAAACTTACAGTTTCTGTTTGGAGGCTGTCAGGTGGTGAAATGCAACCTGATGATCTGTTGTGTGTTTTTTTCTGTACGTTTGTGGTAAAAAGTAAGACAACAGTTGACAGTCTTGCTAACGCCTGCGAGGCTGTGCGTAGCCCCATCACTGCTTCGAGTTAAATACTAACAGTGACGACAGGAAGTAAAACACTGAAGATAAGCTGCTACCATGTTTTATTTCTCTCCTTTTTCTGAGGAATCAAACTAGCAGCTGTTACGCTAAAGAAGCTGAAACCATTCAGCTACAAAAAAGCTTCATGTTCACGTTCGCCATATTGGTTTAGCATGACAACATGCTAACGTCTGATAATCAGCGCTGAACACAAAGTGCAACAGAGTCTGAAGGAAATCACATGGGTTTTGGGTTTTGCAGAAATCTTATTACAAACCAAAGTATCTGGTAAGTTGAAGTTGTGACCTGATGGTGGCGCTAGAGGGAAACTCAACAGTCTTCATCAAGACACAGCAGCACCTTTTCAATTCATATTTTCTGATCCTTTTGACAGTAAAAACATCAGGTGAATGTATTTCTCATGTTTCTGTCAGCAGCGTTTTGAAAATGGTGTCAGTTTGTCATCTGTGTTGCATCATGCGAATAGACACAGACGGAAAATGAATGAGTGTGAGGACAAATTGAGTTCCGATATTATTTCACATCACAGAGAAAACATCACAATGCAACATAATCAATGAGTGCACAAATAAGCTCTTTATCTTAAACATGTTCAACAGTAAAATTAGTTTCCAAGCTTCACATAAACATCATTAGCAGGTAATTTAGATGGACGCCTTCACTTTAACAGTCTGCCTACAGTTGGTTTCATCAGTGCATTAAAAAGAACATTTGAAGGAGCTCAAATGCCTCATGAACAAAGAGGTGTGTATTCAAATCCTGCACACCTGTCTGTCTGTTTCCTCATCGACTCTTCAAACCAGAACAGAAGTCAAATATTTTGCTGATTGAGAAACATTTAAGATGCAGTCAGTTAAATCATCTGTGCAGAGTTTGTCTTCAGACTTTTAATGTGATAAAAAAAAGGGCAAAACAAACAGTTTCAGCTTGATTTTCTCGTCAGTTCAGACTTCATCATGCAATTGTCAGATCATTTTTTTTCTTTGTTAAAGGTTAGAGTCACTTTAAACTTTAACAAATCAAACAAGTCTTAAACAAACCATTGACTGTTATTTGAAAATGTGGACATAATCTCTACTGCTGCACTTCAGTCTGACAAAACAACAGCTTATTATCGGACAAACTTCAGACAGATTACAATTCAAATGACTTTTACTGAACGTTCATTCAGTTTCCCTTCAAAATTCATTCATTTCTACTGACAAAGAGGTGAATTCTTTGAGCAAACACTTTATATTTGCAGATTTGCTGATGTGATTGAACAGAGATGACATTATGACACCAGCTACTGATCATTTCAATTGATACTGAACTGGTGTGAATAACAAACTAAAGCTCCTGGTCGGATTTCCGCTTCAGATCTTGAAATGATGCAAAGAACTGATCCTTGCATTGACCGAACGCTTCGCGAAGGAAAACGCCATTAAGAAAATCTACCTGCTGTAAACGACAATATAGTCCAGAGTCACATTTGGATATCTTTGCTCTTGAGCTTTTCTTGCTTTGTCGTCTCTTTCTGCAGCATTTCTGTTCTCTGTGTTCTGATTCGTCCAGGGCCAGGAGGAGTGGGTGGGAAAAGGAAGCCGGTTGACTGCAGAGTGCTGTCTCTATCCTGGGTGCTGTCTCACTGCTATGTGTTATCTAACTGCAAAGTGCTGTTTCACTGCAAAGTGCTGTCTCAATCCAGGATGCCATATCACTGCAAAGTGCTGTATCACTGTTATGGCAATGTGAAATCTTACTGCAGAGTGCTGTCTCACTGCAATGTGCTATCTAACTGCAAAGAGCTGTCTTATGGCAATGTGCAGTCTCACTGCAGAATGCTGTCTTATGGCAATGTGCAATCTTACTTCAGAGTGCTGTCTCACTGCAAAGTGCTGTCTTACTGCAAAATACTGTCTCACTGCAAAGTGCTGTCTCACTGCGAAGTGCTGTCTCAGTGCAATGTGCTATCTCACTCCAAAGTGCTGTCTTATGGCAATGTGCAATCTTACTGCAAATTGCTGTCTCACTGCAATGTGCTATCTCACTGCAAAGTGCTGTCTCACTCCAAAGTGTCGTCTTACTGTAAAGTGCTGTCTCACTGCAAAGTGCTGTCTCACTGCAGGCTGTTGTTTTTTGACTGTAGGATGCTGTCTCACTGCAGGGTTGAAGGCCTGAACACACTGATATGAGTGACACTAATTCTACAAACTCATGATGAGTTTTTTGAGATCAGAACATCAGAAGTGAGTGACTTAAACCAACAGATTGAACATATTTTGACTTGCGACTCCTTTCATTTGCCTGCAGACGGTCAACAATCAAAACGTTCAGCCATCTTTGGTTCAGAGTCATGAACCTGTTTCACAACATGCAAAACACCACCTGCCTCCATCTGTCACTCAGACACATCAAAATCACTAATAACTCCAACACACACACCTATACACACAGTGTGCATGTGTAATCATACAAAATCATCATTATATAACGTCTAAGGACTTGGACCAGGAACCAGTGAACAGCAGTCAGTGAGTTTGCAGATGCAGAAGAAGGACGATCACTAGCAAACACAAGGTGAGAAAATGCATGTTAATCGTTTTCATCATCCATATCAAATAATAATGCTTTTAACTCAATTTTTTTCATCGCCATCTGCAGTCAGAACTGTCAGGACTTTTTTGATGTCGGTGTTCTAGTCCGTCAAAGTTGAACTTGATTTGAAATATTTGCCCAGTCTTAGTTCATTTCTGCATGTGGATCCTCTGATCAGAGCCGTTAAACACAAATGAACTGATTTGCTGAAACTGTTTCACAGTCACTCAAACACTGGTGTTTAATGCAGAATCTTCTATTCCTTTTTGTCAAAATTTCACTGAATTTTTTTTCTGTTACTTGTGTTGACAGTGTTTTTCTCTCATCCTCACGCAGACAAACATGTCAGTGAATTCTTCCTCCAACTCCTCCATCCCTCCTCCACCTGGTCATTGCCATGGAAAAAGCATCTACATCTTCACAGCCCTCTTCATCAGCTACATCCTCCTCCTCCCTCTCTTCCTCTTGGTGCTCTACGTTGGCTTCAAACGATGGAGGAAGCAGCGCTCTGTTGCCATGGCAGCCAAGACGAGTCACTCTGACATCTTCACCTTCAACTTTGTTGTCTTGGAGCTGATGGGTGTCATCAGTTCTTGCCTCTATTGTTACGGCGTCCACACCAACAATGAATTCCTGATACTTGTGGGAATCAATCTTTTCTGCATTGCCACACCTGGACAGACTCTGTTTCACCTGCTCACCTGTGTGGACCGCTACCTGGCTGTTGTTCGCCCCATCACCTACCTGAAGCTGAGGCAGAGGGGCGGAGTCAGGATCAGGAACGTCAGCATTGTTTGTGTTTGGCTGCTTTGCTTTGGATTAATGGCTCTTGCAGTGTACGCTAATAAATATTATATTCCATGTAACTTCTCACTCTTTGCTTTCTGCGTTGTTGGTGTCACTTTCTGCAGCATTTCTGTTCTCTGTGTTCTGATTCGTCCAGGGCCAGGGGAAGTGGGCGGGAACAGGGAGCGAGTTGACCAATCAAAGCTGAGGGCATTTTACACCATGGTGGTTATAATGGGAGCTCTGATGTTGAGGTTCTTAAGTGTCCTCATTTCCACTTTAGCGTTGTACACAACAGCATTAGACAGCGACATGTGTACAACAAACTGGTCTGCAGCCTGGTTGTCTCTGCCCAGCAGTCTGGTTTTACCTCTGCTGTTTCTGCAGCGGGCAGGAAAACTGCCAGGCTGCAAACACAACACTGAGTCAGGCTGAGAGATGGACGACATCACCTAACAAAAATCATTATGTGCCTTTGAAAAAGTCAGTTTCTTGATAGTTTTTGCAGGAAAAGTTGTGTGGTACTCACTGATTTCTAGACAGTTTGAGGTGGTTTCCAAAGCCTGTAAGATGTTCTGCTGTTTAGGCTTACTGATCTGATATTATGTCGGTGTCACATTTTGCTTTAGATGTTTGATTTGAACTTTGTGCAAACAGTTAAAGATGTCATGAGCCTTTAGGATAAAATAACTGTAAACAGGATTAAACTGTCTTATATCGTCTTATTCCTCACTGATCTAGATGTGCTTTTAGATAACAAACAATAAACTGCAACAATGTTTGAGCATCTTCGTGTCTGAGAAGCTGTGAAACTTATTCTGATGTGTCAGAGTTTTTTCTGCAGTTATCAAGTATCTGATGCTGTTTTTTTTTTTTTAACTGAGAGATTTTTGTGTTTGTGTTTTCATAAGAGACATGAACATGAACATGATCTGGTCACTGCTCCAACCACAGGCATGCTGATGGATGTAAAACATCATGTTTGTGTTTCCAGAACAACAGATGTGCCATGCAAATGAGGGACAGAAGGAAAAATGAGGTGTTTTTGATTCAGTTTGAGCTTTGATGAGTCCAGGATGTTCAGAGAGAAACTCACAGTGTTGTTTCTCATTATTTCTAACTGTGTTCAACAGCAACACAACAGTTTGCTGGTTTGCTGCTTTGTCCCAGTTGACAGAAACTGATGACACTTAGCTGACAGGAGAGCAGACGCAGTGATGACGGCCTGTAAATGATGATGCTTCAGTTTGTGCGTCTGCACAGCAGGTTATGATGTAGCTTCTGTCCTCCACCTCAAGACCATCAGCACTGCCTGCTGTCAGTCAGAGTCACACGTCAAACACTTTCCCCATCACTGACCTCGGTTTGACCCTGCAGTGCGTTCAGAAGAGGCATCGGAGCGACCTGACGGAGCAGTGAGGAGGCGGGACTCCGGAGATGTGGAGGCTTTTCGGTTTAAATGCACTTTTTGTTTGACTGTGTGAAGGGACACGTTCACACTCGGAAGTGTCAGTTTGCCTTTTTACAAATTCTCAGAAACTTTTGCTGCAACTTGTATGACCTCAGTCTGTCTCTCTTCCTCTTTCATCCAGTCATTCATACAGACAGACACCTCAGCTGAGCCCTCCTCCAGCTCCTCCCTCCATCCTCCACCTGTTTGTCGTCAGCTTTTTGAACACAGTACTGAATAACATTAAGACTTTGGGAACATGCTGGTGTTCATGATCATTTTATCTGATTTGAATAAGCAGCAAATTTGATTCACTGATCTTTTTAATCCTGTCAAACATCCATTTTAAAGAAATGAAGCAGTGAAAGTCATAATCAGTGCTGCTTTTCATAGAAGACCCCTAAAAATGTTATTTAAAAAAATGATCAAAATTAGATTTCGCTTTTTAAAAAAATTATTTAGGCTAAAGGAGAAGTATCTTCATTCACTTTTATTGCTTTACAGTTAGACACAGTGATAGTTGGCTAATCGCTAAAAATATTATTTAAATATTATTCAGCATTAGAGAGCACATTTTTATGTAATTTAACTACATTTAGTAACAGATTACAGTCTGGGTCTTACATTAAAAAGTCTCAGTCCCCTTTGTTTCAGAGTCATCATGAACTTGTTTTATAACATGCAAAACACCACCTGCTTCCATCTGTCACCCTGACACATGACCATCATTAATAACACCTGACACACACCACAACACACATCCAACACACACCCAACACACACACACACACACACAGAGAGAGCTAATGGTTGATGTATATTTGAACCAAGAACCAGTGAAAAGCAGTCAGTGAGTTTGCAGACGCAGGAGAGGGACGATCAGAAACAAACACAAGGTGAGAAAATTCACAGTATTCATAATAGTTAGATTAAAATCAATATTCTGTAAAAACAATAATCTGAGACACACAAGGCTCCTCGGTGGTTCTGAGTGTCGCTTTGACATTCATTAAATATCCTGCAGGCCTCAAATATACTGACTCCAAAAGTGCTGGGAAAGATGGAAATTATTTCAGGTCAAAAGAAAACAGTGTGAAATCTGAACCGCGATGAAGGTGATGTCTGGACTCACTGCTGCAGTCATCTGCAGAAACACACCAACTTTTGTACTTTAAGCAGAAAACTGACTCTGAAAGTTCAGCTTGGTGTTGATGCTGATGTTTTGGGGGGGTTTGTACCATGAATTCCTAGTTGAACTTGATTTGAAATATTTGCCCGGTTTCAGTTCATCTCTGCATGTGGATCCTCTGATCAGAGCCGTTAAACACAAATGAACTGATTTGCTGAAACTGTTTAACCATCACTCAAACTGAATTTTTTTTCTGTTCCTTGTGTTGACAGTTTTTCTCTCATCCTCACGCAGACAAACATGTCAGTGAATTCTTCCTCCAACTCCTCCATCCCTCCTCCACCTGGTCATTGCCATGGAAAAAGCAT
>JAQMCX010000040.1:771258-789332 GCA_029814765.1 Acanthurus leucopareius | reverse complement strand
GACGTTTCGGTGTCCGCAGAGTTCCCATGATGCTCCATGTGTGACCGACATTTGCCAAAGTGTAAATTCTGAATGCATCTGCGTGACTGTGTGCGTGCGTGTGTGTGTGTGTGTGTGTGTGTGTGTTCTCGTGGGAAGGGTCCCTGCTGTGATGCCGCAGCAGAGAGGAGGAGACTTTTCTCTCTCAGAAACTCTTTTGTGCTTCTGCATTGACGCAACTTTGCGTCCAGCAGAGAAGTTGCACACAAATGAAGTCCAGTTTCCCGCAAACATCAGCGTGACTCTGCCTCTGAAACCTTCTCTCGCTCCGGTTCTCTCCTGTGAATCTGCACGTGCTTCTCTCTCATCATTCAGTCAATTAAAACCTGATTCCGCGGTCGTGACGTCACGCGGTCCTCCTCCTCAGCCCGGCTCCAGATTTCCTCGGAGGAGGAAAACTCTGCGCAGAGGACGCAGGGACTCAGAGGTGACAGAGGCACACATCCAGCGCGCGCGGACTCTCTCACCGTCTTCTTCTTCTGCAGTTTTCCGCTCTGCTCGGCCGCCGTCATGCTGGACACGCTCACCTTCCTCCTGGAGAGGCTCTTCCTGCTCGCCCACATCAAGCTGTCCAGCCTGCTGCCTCCTCCGGGCGGAGAGCCGCCGCTCTCCAGGCGCTGTGAGCGGGATGAACCTCCCCCGCAGCCCGTCGCTGCTCCTCAGAGGTTCCAGCGGGGAGACCTGCTGGAGGTCCCGCGGACTCTCTTCACCCACTTCGGCATCTACCTGGGCGACAACCGGGTGGCGCATCTCATCCCGGACATCCTGCCGCTGCTGACCGCCGACAGCCGGCAGATCCAGGAGATGGTGACCAACACGCGCCTGCTGCTCGGGGTGCTCTCCAAGCGCGCGAGCATCCGGGTGGACTCGGTGGAGGACTTCGCGTACGGAGCCGGGATCCTGCTGAACGCCATGGACCGGACGGTGCCCCGGAGCCCGCTGACCAGCGAGGAGGTGGCCCGGCGGGCGGAGCGGCTGGTGGGCGGCGTGTCCTACAGCCTGCTGTGGAACAACTGTGAGCACTTCGTCACCTACTGCCGCTACGGCGCCGCGCAGAGCCTGCAGACCGACAAGGTGAGCACCCGCACCGGGCGGCGCTTTTTACGCGCGCGGTGGCCGTTTTTACGCACAGACCTGCAGGCAGAGGCTCTGCTGACCATGTGAGGTCAAACTGAGGAGGTGATTCCTCTGCAGCTCTGCTCCCCGTCACATCACGCAGCTTGTTGCGGCGCAGGCGGCGACTTTTAAAGGGTTTAGATCAAAGTCACGTTTGCAGGTTTTCAGCATCGCAACAGAGAAACAGTCACCCAAAAATTTATAATAAAACACAATAAATTTGCCCTGAAGTCATAACTGAAGCAGCCTGTGACTGAAACACAGAATGACTTTGTGTCTCATGTCATTTTGTGTTTCTTCATCCGTCTGCGCTGTTACGCGCCGCGCGAGCTCCAGCAGAGTCCCGCTGCCGTTCCGCGTGTGCGGCCTCGTAAACTGCAGAGCTGCAACGAGCCAAAGAGTCCTGCTCTTTTTCCAGTCCGCTCACAGCTCACAGCTCTGCGAGGGTGTCCTCGTTTTCTGCACCAGGACTCAGAGCCGGCGTGAGGGGAGTTTAAGGGTCCGATTAAAGAGAGAAACATGAAAAATGACCTGATTACTCGACTAAAACCGAGTAAAATGAGCTGCGTGATGATCAAAGCTGCATATGAGCCGCAGACTGTCAGCAGTGAAGCTCAGAATGATTCATAAAGACAGAAAGTCATGCAGATGTTTAGATGTTTTTGCAAAGTTGTGCTGGTACTCGAGTAAGAATGATCAGAGTAATCCTTCCTCACTGAGTCCAGCTCCTCAGCCTCCTCCTCCTCCTCCACCTGAGTGTTTCAGCATGTGAGGCTGTTTTTAAAATCTGGGTCGCTCCTCGGAAAACTCCAGAGAACAAGAGCAGCATTCAGAGCGGAGCCAGGAACCGAGCTGCAGCAGCCAGTCAGGAGAAGATGATGATGAAGATGATGAAGATGAAGGAGGGCAGCACAGCACCAACGTTAGCAAACATTCAGGTTACAGCCGTAACGTCACTTTTTGAAACAGTCATTTCCACCTTCTGCTCCTCTGAAAACATCTGTAGAATCTCTGAAGAGGTGAAACTTCTGAACCGGTTTTAGATCTTTTTTTAAATTCAGTGGACAGACGAGGTTTTTGTCCAGATGGTTGAAAAAGTCTTCAGGATTCTGGAAAAAAAACCAAAAACTGTCAGATGAATCATTTGAATATTCAAAAACATTGCTTTCACTTTGACCTCTTCAAAATAAAAGTTGTCTCATGTTTGTCCAGGACTTTTAATGTGAAGCAGCAGCAGCAGGAAACCTTGTGTTAGCATTAGCATTAGCAGAACATTAATCCAGCTGTGGTCCAGCTGCAGAGGAGCAGACAGCGAACAGTGAGACAGGTGCTGCATCACTTCCTGTCAAACTCTGACGCCAGCGGTCACACACACACACACACACACACACACACACACAAACACACACAAACACACGTCAGTTCAGAGTTTAAATACGATGTTTGTTGTGTGTGAAGTGTTAAAACCTGAGGATGTGAGGGGGCGTGGCCTCTTTTGTTAGCATAGCTGTGATTCGTCTCCTCGTGGCTCTGACATAAAAAACAGACAGGTTGTGTTTCAGTCTGGACGTTTGGAAACAGACTTTTTAAAAAACACTGATGCAAACACACTCCGTCACTCTGACTCGGTCTCATCACTCGTTTCTTGTCCTTCACGGATGCGTCGCGGCCGACCTTGTCGTTTCTGCTAACAGCTGTTTTCAGACGGCGTGTTAAAGAGGTGAAGACGGCTGTTTGTGTTGTGGATGGAACTGCAGACTGTGATTCAGCCTCCTGCAGCAGAGTTTCCCTGATCAGGTTTCACTTGCTGTAATTACCAACCCAAACATCTGACCTGCTGCAGTCTGGAGCCCAGGAGCCCAGGCTGCTTCCTACACGTTCATTAAAATGGGGGTGGGGGTGCAGGAGCTCCTGCAGGGGCCTCAGAGGGCCCCTCAGTAAAATAAACAAAAGGTCAATTATTGTCTTGATTCTCTTCTGAGGCCGTCGTCAGTAACAGCAGAGCTCACTGACTGAACTTCTGCTTGTGTTTAAACTCATCACATGATCTTCATCAGAAGATCTGAGTCTGATTGTTTGAGCGTTTTCAGGACTTCTTGTCACCAAAGATCCTTCTGGGCTTTGGTGGATGCCGTCCTCTGTAATCTGACATCAGAGCCTGTTTGCATCCCAGTAAACTGAGCTGCACTTTCACTTCGACTGAAGACGTTTGAAGACGTTGCAGCTGCTTTCAGGTTTCATCTCTTGCAGATGTTGGAAGATTTCCTGTGAATTTTCCACAACAGTGAACAAGTTCTGATGTCACAAACGTATCTGACCCGCCATCACAGCCTCCTGCTTCTCTCTGACTAAGTTTTCCTCAGTGACTCATTCAGTTCATTTTACTCTCCATCTTTCAGTTCTGTGAGACGCTGAAGTCGCTGATCCGGGACCAGCGTAACGTCCTGCTGACGGCGCTGCTGGGCCTGCTGTCCATGCTGTGTTTGGGGGTATCATCCAGCACCGCCCTGCCCACCCTCCTCATCCCCTTCACCCTGTGGATGGCCAGCTAGAAGCCTCCAGACAACAGTAATGTTGATGAGCCTCACCGCCATGTTGGAAGACTGACAGGAACAGGAAGTTGTCATCTGCAAACATGTTTATACAAAGTTAGAGACTGACATGCTGTTTTGTTAATAACAGAACCGAAACACTCGAGTAGCTGCTTCACAGGAAGTGATGCTTTTTTTTAAAGTAACCAGAAGAAGAAGAACACAAAAAGTTAGCATGTGCAACGTTAGCAACCAGCAGAAGTTTAAACAGAACAAGATGCAAAAACTTTATCTGGTGCTGTGATGTTTGAATGACAGTTAGTTTTTTTTTAGATGATGAGTTCAGCAGCAGAAACAGTTTCTGTGACGTTAAACAGACCAAAGATGATTCAGTTCGTTCTGAGCGTAACTTTTCTTCATCCACCCGTCAGCAACAGCAGGACGTTTCCTCCATCCACCTGGTTTTCCACTTCGGTGAAGCTCTTCTGTAAATATCTGTAGATATCCATCGTGACCTGACTGTTTCTCGACAGTCACAGACTTTTGTACAGAATTTATTTTTTATGAAGCTGTAACACTTTATACTGTGTTTTCTATGTAAATAAAGGAGGTGGAAATCTGTGATTTTGACATGTTTCCAGTGATTTTTGATTCAGCTGATGCAAAAAAAAAGCTTTGTTTCTCCATATTTTATTTATAAATGAAGATAAACTTTACCCTCATTTTGACAATAAAACTGTAAAACAAGCCCGTTTGTGATGAAAAATAAAATCAGATTTTAGGCAAATTCTAAGTTTGACATATCACAAATTTGAAAAAAATTAGAAAATTTAACCAATATTGAAAAAATCCTTCAGAAGAATCTGAAATGATCAACTTAAATTTAAATTAAAACTTAATAACTTGAATGCAACATAAAGCCAAAGACATAAACATGCAAAGAAGAAGTGAAATGTTCCTCATGGAGGCGTTTGAAGGGCAGATTCAGGTCATTCTCAGGGTTTTTCTCATGGAAATGATCATTGCAGTCCTTCAGAAATCTGTGGCCTTTACCTCCCTCTGCTGGCTGACTGATGTAACTACAACAACATGAGCAACAGGTGACGCAGCAGTGAGCTGGCAGACAGACTTCTTCTCTGTTTGAAATCTAAAAACCTTCTGTTTAACATATTTAAAGTGATTTCAGAAGAACTTTTCTCTTCAGCAGGTTAAAATAGAAAAACTTAAACATTAATGAAAGAAGACAAACTGGAGACGTGTGTGTTCTTCTCACTTCATCTCCAACAAACATGAAATGCTGCGTCGGTCATGTGTTTCTGACTGTAATCAGCCGCCTGTCTCGCTCTCTGAGCTGCGGTTGGGAAACTCTCCTCAGACTGCAAATGAATTGAGAAACATTCACTGAAGTTGCTTCATTGTTTCATAATCCTGCAGCTCGAGTGGCTCCGTGTCGTTCTGAGGGTTTATGAGATTCAGCTCAAAGTCTCCTGAGCTTCTGTCTGACCTGCTTCGATCAGACGGAGATGGAAACGTGTCCCTCAGCAGAGCAGGTCTGATGTTCTCAGAGGACGTCAGACCCCAGGCTTGTGAAAAACACTTCCTGTCTGTGTGAATCTGCAGACTTCCCTGCTTTTATACCACATTTGTGCTTCACTTCCATCTTTATCGCCCCCTGCTGGTTCTGCACCTTCATACAGGTGTGTGGTTTTAACCTGTAGGTGAGGTAAAACGTAACATGCTGCCCTCTGGTGGATTTATGATGGAAAAATTTATAACAATAAATGAAAGAAAAAATCATTTTAAAACATTTTATTGCTTTCTTCTTCTTTATTAACGTTGACTCAAAGTCTGCTGATCAACAATCAATCAAAAACATCAAAGTCACATCAGCCAGACGCCTTCAGGTACAACAGGAACCTGGAAACACAAACAGCTGCAGCATCAGAAACCAAACAGTTTCACGTCTGAGTCCTTGCTGCTCTGAACTCCACCGTCCTTCTCCTGTCCTCAGCTGTGCTTCATGTTTTTGGTCCATATTTGTTGGTAAAATCTCCAAACGTTCTCGTCCTTCAGCTGCTGTGGACCAAAGTCCAGCTCCGACCCTGAAGCAGCCACTAATCTCCTCTCTGCTCCTCCCACTCAGCACATAAAAGCACCTGTGAGGTGACGGCTGCAGTCCGTCACCATGTTTCCTCTGCAGCTGCTCGCTCTGATCTTCATCTCCACGCCGACAGCCGACGCCAAAGACAGGAAGAGGCAGCGAGCGGAGGAGGCGGACAGACAGGCGGCGGGGGGGACAGACAGGAAGCAGGAGGCGGCGCTGAGGAGGGGGGACCTGCTGGTCGTTCCCAGGACCCTGTTCACACACTTTGGGATTTACCTGGGGGGGGGCAGGTGAGTCTGCTCACAGTTCATGGAGTTCGAGTCTGATGCAACATGTTTCTGCTCGTTTTTCCCTCCATCTTCCTTCTCTCCTCCTTTATTGGACTTTTTCCTTTGCTTTCTTCTCTTCTCACCTCTTTTCCTCTTTTCCTGCTTCCTCTACTTTCTCCTTTCACCAACTCTCCTTCCCTCGATTGCTTCCATGTTCATCTTTCTTTTCCTTCCTCTCCTCTTTTCCTTTTCATTTCACATCTAACATGATCTCTGTTATATTTCTACACCTTTTTTTATTTTCATCTGCTTTCATCTGTCTTTTGTTTTCTTTCCGTTTCCTTTTCTTCTTTCATTCTTACTTCCTTCTGAATCTCTCTTTCTTTTCCTCTTTTCCAGAGTGGCTCATTTCATCCCGGACATCCTTCCCGTCGTCTCCAGTGACCAGTTTCGCATCAAACAGATGGTCACCAACACCAGGCTCATACTGGGAGTGCTGGCCAAGGTACCGCAGCTCCCAGTCGACCCAGACTGAGGACAGACAGACCTTTCTTCTGTCTGAGCTTCAGGTCGTTTCCTGCTGAAACTCATGTCATTTATGTCGATGTCGTTGATGTTGTTGATGTCGTTGATGTCGTCGATGACGTCGATGACGTTGATGTCGTTGATGTCGTTGATCACGTTGATCATGTTGATGACGGTGACGTTGATGACGGTGTTCCCTCTGTGATCAGGTGTGACTGTGATCTCCCTGCTTCTCCTCAGTGTGGCAGCGTGAGAGTCGACTCGGTGGAGGACTTCGCCTACGGAGCAGAAATACTCGTCAACACCTTCGACCAGGTGATGTGACGTCAGAGAGGATGGTTACCGCTTCAACCTGTAAACCTCAGCGTTGTTATTTTTCTCTAACATTAATGTCTTCAAATTTTACCTGAGAAAAGGTCTGAACCCTTCAGTGTTCGTACCTGACAGTTAACCTTCTCACCTTTCACTCTTAAACATGTTTTAAATACCAACATTCTCTCTGCTGACCAGCTCGTGATTGGAGCACAGTGATGATGTCAGCAGCAGGTAACCAACCACCTGTCCCCTGCTGTGCTCAGGTGTGCAGCCGCCCGGCGCTGCAGGGGGAGGAGGTGGCCATGAGGGCGGAGAAGCTGCTGGGCGACGTGTCCTACAGCCTGCTGTGGTACAACTGCGAACACTTCGTCATGTACTGTCGCTACGGCACCGTCATGAGCTTCCAGACGTTCCAGGTGACAAACTCAGCAGGTTCACCTGAAGGACCAACTGTAATTTAAAAACTAATCAATCAAGTGATGTCAACATGAGGTTCAAGCTTTCTTCTAAACATCCAGGTTATAAACTGAATGAGAGGAACCAGAGTGGCCTGAGTTTCCTGCTCTGGAGGTGTTTGTTCCTGCAGATTAATGCTGATCTCAGATCAGTCCGCCGCTCTTTAATTAGGTTAAGCCTCCCTGTTGCAGCAACAGTCGGGTCCGTGAAAGCTCGATTGTTTCTGTTCTCAGCTGCAGATGTTGGTCTCACTGGAGCTTTGATTGCACATGTGACGGTGACGGAGCGTGATTATGAAGGAACAAATGAGGGTTTTTACACCGACGGATGAAACAATGGAGGGAGCTGAGAGAAAGAATGAAGGGGGGGGGACAGAGGGGAAACTCCTTAGTTTCTTTTTTTAACTTTTAAAATCCCTGAAAACAGTCAGAAATGACTTTAAACAGCAGGGAAGCTCCTCTGAAAACACTTTGCTTTGAGAAATAAGTCAGTTAGTTTGTAATTCTTGTGTTAAAATGATCATTGCAGCATCACAGAAACAGTGTAAGTGCTCCACCTAGTGGCCGGGTGTGGTTCTAACCCTAAAACCTTCATCAGTATCCATGAATCCACCTGATTAAAACTGAAGCAGTGTGAAACATCATGAAGGTCGTTATGTTCAGACTGTAGATTCAAGTTAATCATCGTTTTACAGTTGAACTCCTCCTCTTGGATCAGAAACACTCGTTATTCATCAGTTATAATCACACTTCTTCATCTTTTCTTCTCCTCCTCCTCATCAGTTCTGTAAGACAGTCAGGAGGCTGCTGCTGAGTCGGCGTGTTGCCAAGGTCACGGCGTTGCTGGGGGCGTGTCTTGTCCTCTACCTGAGGGCTGCGAACACCTGCTCCGCCCTGCTGGCCCTCCTGCTGCCCTTCCTCATCTGGATGGCCTCGTGAACACACACACGCACACACACACACGCACACACACACACACACACTGACGCATGAAAATACGAGGATAAAAAAAATGTAAAATGATGTGATGATGTGAGTCTAATAAAGATCATATTTTTTCTGATATTCTTCTCTCTTTATTTATTTTTTTTTTTTTTACCTGCACTGTGATCACAACTGTAACATAAAATTAACTTTTTACTTGTTTATTTGTGGATTTAGTTGTAATTATTTTAAAATAAATATAATTTTAACTGCTTATATTTTTATTTTAACGTAAATTTACAACGTTTGATAACGTTTTTCCAAGGTTAATGGATGTACGTGTCGCCCCGCCCCCCGTGCCCACATCAGCGTGCTGATTGGCTGATCGCCGTGTCAGTCATCTTTTGTGCCGGTTGATTTGAATAAACAGAGAAGTTGCAGGTGACTTTTAATTAAAGTTCGTGTAAACTGTCACCGGAGCAAAGTTCGGTCCTTTAAAGGAGGAAAACGTGACGCTGTCGGAGGAAATGGCCACAGACAGAACTGGTGGGACTTTAATTTATTCTTAATATTCAAAGTTTACGTTAAATTGAACAATAATCGGCTATAAAACGGCTCGTAAGCAGCTAACGTTAAATTACCGTTATGTCGCAGAGACGCTAACGGCAGCTGCTGCTCTCATTCTTAGATTTTTTTCGTAAATATTTAATTTCTTGGATGAATTAATCTAATTTACACATAATAGTGTACTTTTTCCTTTCCTGACATTAACGTTACTGTGGCTCGGTAGTTCGGACTGAGGAGTTTCACGGGTCCTTGAACCGAAGTTAGCTAATGTTGAAACTAATATTTAACATTTTTTTAGACTAACTTTAACTTCTTAATAATATTTTAAGAGAGTAAACATACAGAAGAGTGTTCTTTCTTTTCTCTTTTAAAATCAGCTTTAACTCAAAAACAGAACTGACAGTTTAGTTAAAGCTAACCAGCTAGCTAGCTAGCTAACATCCTCGGACTGGTTTCCAAGGGAACCTCGTAGCAGCTAGCGTTAGCGTTAGCTTAGCTCAAAGCTCGTTTGCCTTCAGTTTGTGACTGCAAACATGTGATTTACACGCTGCTTTTGGATTTAAATCATCTTTTATTAATAAAGCTACTTTCCTGGTCAATTAAGCTTCGTTAAAAAAATAAAAACTGCCTAAAATGTTAAATTAAAATAGATTTTATGTACTCTGACATATATTAAGGCTAGTTTTTCTGTTTCCTGCAGTGATAATACTACATGCATTGCTGAATACTTTGTCTTCAAACTTAACTAAAATTAAAACGTGAATAAATTAGTTTAAATGTGGCCATAATATTTATTACATGCGTCAGTAAAATACTGTATAAACTGTTAATATGTTACTGGTTCGTTTTCATTGTTTTAGGATGGATTTCAGACAAATTTTCAATGTGGAAAAATTGAGGATGTATTATAACATCATTTCTGATGACGGACAAATTAAAATCTGAGCATAATTATTAGTTTTAACTAGAGCTGGTTGTTTTTTTGTTGATCTGTAGTAACAGCAGTTGTAACTCAGGCAAAACAAAAAAATAAAAACTGAAATGAATAATAACAATGAGACGAGACAGTAAAGCTGACTCTAGAGTCGTTCTGATTGTCTCTGTTTCTGTGGCTGGGTGGGGGTCTGAGGTGACAGACAGTTAACTGTGAGGTTTGTCGGACAGACGGGGACGCGGAGTCAGACGGAGTCGTGGAGGAACATGGCGGGAAAGTCAGCCTGCTGGCCGGCGAGGAAGAGTTCAAGGTGTCCTGCGCCAAAGAGATGGCTCTGCTGGCTCTGATGGAGAAGACAGGGTACAACATGGTGCAGGAGAACGGACAGAGGAAGTACGGTGGACCCCCGCCAGGTGTGTGCAGATCATTAACACCCAGAGGAAAGAGAGCAGACTAACTGGCTCTGCTAACTCTGTGTTAGCTAACTCAGCTGTGAGCACATGCATGGAAACCATTCATGTCAGATCACCTGATCAGGTGTTTTCATGATGGATCTGCAGTCTGGATGTCTGCATGTCTAACATGTGCTGTAAGTTTATTTTAGCAGGAAAATGTCATTTGAAATTTAAATCGTTAATAGACATTTTAATGTAGAAATGTTTCTTATTGTGAATTTTAATTATGGTGTCATTTTGGTGAAGGATCAGTCAATTAAATGCTTCAGCAGTGATATCAGGCCTGTGAGAAGCTCGGTGGGTTAGACTATGACAAGCAGCCAGCTGCTGGGTGCCAGAGTGGCTGATGGGAAATGTCAGGGATGTGTTTAGGAGGAAGCGTCCTGTTTTGATGGAGCTGCAGTGTAAGTGGAGCAGAGCCAGATGAGAGCTGGGCTCGTTTACAGCAACACATTCAGAACATCAGAGGAACATATGTATGTGTGTGTGCAGACGGATCAGTGTTGGTTTGAAAGGAGGTGAGCGCAGACGAGGAGTGTGTACACACACACTAATCTAATTTGTCTGAATAAAGTCGCCTGGTGGGAAATCCTGCTGCTTTTGGAGGATTAATAACCCAAATAATATGTCTCCTGATTACATAAACTCCCAGTGAGCTCTGTAATCTGTTAAAAGAGACGTGAGCTGAATAATAAATGATCCTCACTAAACCTCATAATTCATAATACGAGCAGACACGACGAAACATGAACCGGATTCACTTCAGAACCTGCAGATCAGTGACTGTCTGTCAGATGGAGTGAGAGCTGAAAGCAGACTGTGGATCAGTGAAGAGACGTGAACATGAACATCAGTTAATGTGACTGTAATTCATTGAATACATCAGTGTGTGTATGTCCTGTTGTATGTAGTGTGATTACAGTGTAAACCGTTGGAGATGCTGCTGGCTGATTGGTTGATCTTCAGGTCGGCTGTCAGGCTTTTTGTTCTCACTTTATGGAAACATTTAAAACGTGTGTTTTCAATAAACAGTCTTGTGTAGATAATCAATAACTTCAGCTTCAGACACTTCGGCTCTGATCAGCTCTGACGTGAACTGACCTCAGGTCTGCTGCTGTGTGTTGCTGTGCTGCAGGTTGGGAGGGGCCGCCCCCCCCGCGTGGCTGCGAGGTGTTTGTGGGTAAAATTCCCAGAGACATCTACGAAGACGAGCTGGTGCCGCTGTTTGAGCGAGCCGGCAGGATGTACGAGTTCCGGCTGATGATGGAGTTCAGCGGAGAGAACCGCGGCTACGCCTTCGTCATGTACACCAACAGGTAGCTGAGAGCCTCCATCCATCCTGGTGTCAGTGTGGGACAGAACCAAGTAACAGTTTATCTCATAACACTGTGATCCTTAAAATGTGGATTATAAACTGTAGTTTTCAAAAAGGCAGCTGTGTTATTAAGCAAGTGAAGGATGGAGAACATTTTGAACCAGTCAGCCGTCACTGACCGTTCTGATCGTTCTGATTGATGAGCTGTCGTCACTGTTGCCTGTGGTTCAGAGACGCGGCTCAGAGAGCCATCCAGATGTTGGACAACTATGAGATCCGTCCGGGGAAGTTCATCGGAGTGTGTGTGAGTCTGGACAACTGCCGCCTCTTCATCGGCTCCATCCCCAAAGACAAGACCAAGGAGGAGATCATGGAGGAGATGAAGAAGGTACGAACACCAGCAGCTCTCACTCACCTGCTGCCTTCACACACTCTCATGTATGTGACGCACAGCTGAAGCTAACCGCCTGCCCATCAGCAGCAGATGTGTCTTTCAGAGGCTCCGCCCTCTCCTCGTCCTGTCCCGGCTCGTCTCATGTTTGCGTGTGCGTCTCCCAGGTGACGGACGGGGTGGTGGATGTGATCGTGTATCCGAGCTCCACGGACAAGAGCAGAAACCGAGGCTTTGCCTTCGTGGAGTATGAATCCCACAAAGCTGCAGCCATGGCCAGGAGGAAGCTCATACCAGGTACACACAGCCCACACCTGTCTGCTCTCTGCTCACACCTGTCTGCTCTCTGCCCACACCTGTCTGCTCTCTGCCCACACCTGTCTGCTCTCTGCTCACACCTGTCTGCTCTCTGCTGCTCCTCTCCTGCACCTGCACCTCCACCAGCTTCACTCCATCACTGCGGCCTGAGCTGACACCGGCTCACTTCCTGTCTTTGTCCAGCAGAGGGAGGTAGAGCACAAAACACGGCAGCCAGGTGGATTTAAAATGTGGCTTCAGATTCAGTCCATTAAGGAGGCTTGTGTGCAGCACTGATGTGTTAGCCTGCATCAGTTTAACCCGGGTTACAGGATGAACACAGCTGAGTGAGCACAGACACAGACCACAGCAGCTTTAAACTGCATGAACCTGACCGCTCAGGACAGACAGACACCTGTTCTCCGTCCTGTTGCTGGCTGGATGCTGCTGGTGTCTCCTCATGTCTCCTCTGTGGCAGCTTCTCTCTAACGTCACTCACACTCCTTTTGAAAAGGTGTCATGGCTGCAGGAAGCGTCAGGGCTGCTGTGCTGTGAGGGTTTTTAGATGAGAGGATGAAGTCTGAGAGAAGATATCGACTCGTAAGCCACCAGAGGTTCTGCTTCAGCTCTGCCGCTGAGTTATCAGACTGCGGCGCAGTAACTCAGCTGTGGGAGCTGATGCAAATCAATGAGCAGGCCTGCAGGAAGTTAGCATGGGGCTGCTGCGTCAGTGTGGTGCAGAACATTGATTTGTCACGTCCGATACACTAGATTAGTCTCCAACATGAAGAAAGCACGGGGCCTCCTCTCTGCTGAGGTCAGTTGTAGTTTCAACCTGAGGAACGTTTCTGTAGGATCAGGACTTTCACCTGAAGCTTCTGCATCAGTGAAAGAGAACTAGAAGGTCTCATCATGACGTGCTTCAGTGGAAGTGATGCAGAACAGAGTCCTCAGTGCTCCTTACCTGAAGCTGGTCTTTGTTAAAAACCCCTGAAATGGTCTGAGTTCTGCTGTGAGAGAGCTACATGCAGCAAGGCCAGCAGAGCTGCGTCTGATCCAGCTGTGACGCAGCTCTGGTCTGCTGGCTCTATCTTCAGCATCCCATCATCCCTCCTTTGCACACACCCAAACATCTCCATCCCACCCGTCTCTCTTCTTCCTCTTCCATCGTTCTGCCTGAGCTTCTCCTCAAACACACTGGCACCTGATCGTCTCCATCCTCATTTCCAGAAAAAACCATGATGATTATAATAACTAACACTGTAACGGTGTGTGTTGTGAGTGTGTAGCTGTCGTGATGATGTTCAGACCTGGATGTGCTCAACAGGAACCTTCCAGCTGTGGGGACACTCCATCCAGGTGGACTGGGCGGAGCCTGAGAAAGACGTGGACGAGGAGGTCATGCAGCGCGTCAGAGTGCTTTATGTAAGAGTCTTATGTGTGTGTTTAACCCTGAAGACCCTCAGAAATGGTGATTGATGAGTGAAGAGGCGAGAAAACTCACTTTGTAATCGACATTTTTTAGTCAGTCGGAGGCGAGCAGATGTAGCTGATCTCCGCCTTTGAGTTTGTTTGTGTTTGAACGCCCACTTCAGCCATTAAAGCTCTCTGAAGCCTTTAACTCAGGACGAGTCCACATGAGAAGGTCAGCCGCTCCGCTGTCCAGAGGTCAGAGGTCAGCGCTCGAGGACGAGGCCGCTGAAATATTCAGGAGGCTCGTTCAGATCAGAGGTGAGAGGGAGCGAAGCAGCAGGGAGGAGACACACGCAGCTGCTCCGCCTCCAGACCATCCATCACCGCACAGCTCCAACTCCCACCGAGCTGCTCGCAGAAACCCCAGCAGCCCGTCACCATGTGGGGGGGGGGGGGGCACGAGTAAACAAAGCCCTGCATAGTGTGTGTGTGTGTGTGTGTGTGTGTGTGTGTGTGTGTGTGTGTGTGTGTGTGTGTGTTTGCATGTGTGTTCTGTGTGTGTGTGTGTGTGTGTGTGTGTGTGTGTTTGTGAGAGGACCTGACTCTGGTTTGCTGGATGTTTGTCACCATGAGCTCCTGCTGCTGCTGGTTTCAGTGATGAACCTTCAGGAGCTTGGACCTGCAGGATGGTTCAGTTGATCACAGCTGAGGTTTCCTCTCACACCAGTGATGATGAGACTCAGAACGTTGCTGTGGAGAGTCGGAGCTGTCACATGTTTGTCTCCAGCAGGTGTAGCAGGTGTAGCAGGTGGTCTCTGTGGCAGGAAGTGAGAGTGTGTAACGCACAGACCTGTTTTGCAGCCCGTCTGCAGCCTCTTGTCCTGTGTTCCTGTCCTGCTGCAGGTGCGTAACCTGATGCAGAGCACCACGGAGGAAACTCTTCGTCAGGAGTTCTCCCGTTTCAAGCCGGGCTCCGTGGAGCGAGTCAAGAAGCTCACAGACTACGCCTTCGTTCACTACCGCTGCAGGGACGACGCCATCAAGGCGCTGGACCTCATGAACGGGGCCCTGATCGACGGGGTCAGCGTGGAGGTGACGCTGGCCAAACCGGCGGGGGTCAAGGACGGGGGCGTGGCCAGGAGGTACCACAGCAGGGGGTATCTGGGATACAACGGAGGAGAAGTGAACGGGACGTTTGTGCTGCACAGACGCCACGGAGGGATGATGGGAGGAGACGCATGCACTCCACTGAGAACAGTGCCCCTGCCAACACGCCTGGGAAGCCCCTTCCACACGGGAGCAGGAGGTGAGGAGTGTGTGTGTGTGTGTGTGTGTGTGTGTGTGTGTGTGTAATGTATTTTTTTCTGTGACAGATAAATAATTGTGTGTGTGAGTTTTCTGTCTGATCTGAAGTCGTAAAGAACAGCAGCAACTTAAAGTTCTGATTAATCATCATCAGCTGGATCTTTTGAAGCATTCTGGTCTGAACAGCCAATCGCATGACTGGCTCCGCCTGGTTTGGTCTGATTGGCTCACATGTGGAGATGAAGTCATTCAGACTTTAGAGAAACGTCAGGTCTTTATAACGTGAGCCAGTTGAGACGTGGATGTGCAGCAGGTCGCTGATGGTTGTGTTTTAGATGGAGCTGAAGCCTGAACGTGACCTCATGACTCCACCCAGAGACAGATCTGACCTTCACTCTGCTTCTCTGCTCCCATTTTACTTCATGCTGGAACATCTCAGAGTTTTCACCAAATATCTGCACAGTGAGGAGACAGTCTGAGGGTTCCTCTGGAGCTGCTGACCCTCAGAGTCAGTGTGAGTCGTCCTGCAGAGTGTGAGCGCTGTGCTGCTCCTGCTGGAGCTCTGCTGGAGCTCTGCTTTGTTCGTGAACGTGCAGCCCAGCTCTCTGCTCTGCAGCCTGAGGAGACTTCAGCTCTGTTCAGAAGTCTGAGCAGGTCTGGACTCTGTCTGATCTGTTCTGAAGCTCATTCATCAGCCTCCAAATGTATTGACACAGCCCAGATAATAATCCGGTGATGAAGCAAAACTCCAGTTTCCTGACGCCTGCAGACATTTTCTGAAAATGAGAAAAGTTTTGGAGTTAATCCCCCCTCCTCCCCCTCCTCCCCACAAATGGACTGTGAAATATTTATGAGGCGAGACGTCCGACTGCAGAGGAGGCAGAGTACGAGAGGAGAGACTCCTGGGAGGAGGAAGGAAAGATTCACTGTAGGAGTCTGATTCAGAGTTAGACTGAGGAGACGGATTCAGATGGAGAGAGATGGACGGAGCTGGGAGGAGGTGGAGGAGGTGGAGGAGCTGGAGGAGAGATGCTGAGAAACAGATGGTTCAGAGGAGAGAAGCTGAATGAATTTAAATCTGCTTGATGTTCATGAATCATCAGTCAGTGAGCAGCAGCGCCGCGTCGCTCACAGATCTGCTCTGTCTCTGCTGTGTGAAGGACAGGCATCATCACGGATCATCTAACGTGTAGAAGGTCAGGAAGCAGGAAGTGTTTGTCATGGATTCATGGAAGTGATGCATAAAAAACACAACAACACAGAGTGATTGAGTTATTCTCTCAAACCAACGCAGGCCGAGCTGCACACGTCCACTGTGTCTCTGCTGGAGGCTGCAGCTCAGGTTTGTGTCCCGTGTTTCACATGAGAGCGTTAATGCTGAGGAACCTTCCCAGGAACCTGATCCTCAGCAGGTGGAACGACAGAATGAACATGTGTGTTTGCTGTGCTTCAGACGTCACACTGAGCCGGCTCAGTGTTACTGATGTTTCTCTGTTTCATACCAACATCTGTACATCATACTGTATTTATAACCTATTTTTATCTTATTTATTTTCTTTTTTTGTGTCTTTTTTTATTCCATGTAGAGGTTTACACTGATGGAGCTGCTCATAATCTCATTGTACATGTGTATTGTGACAATAAAGGCATTCTATTCTGTTCTATCTGTCCACTTGAGTCCAAAACCAAATCACTTTGAAGGAGGTCTCACTCTAAATGCTCTCAGAGGGAGCTGGATGGAGATGTGGAGATCCACAGAGAGAGATTTAAAGGAGTGATGGAGACATGAGGTCAGACAGACAGAGAGAGAGCAGAGCTGAGTCTGTGAAGAATGAAGAAAGAAGCTCTGATGGCTCGGTTCTGCTGCTGAAGCTCCTCTCCAGTCAGAGGGTTCAGTTCAGGAACAGCTTGTTAATGGACGGAGCTGCAGGAACAGGAACAGCATCTCATTCATTAGACTCAGTTACTGCGTGACGAGAACATCGCAGGACGAGAACATCGCAGGACGAGAACATCGCAGGACGAGAACATCGCAGGACGAGAACATCGCAGGACAGTTTCACCTCCAGAGTTTGGTGTTTTAGGAGCAGAGTGATGTTCACTGTGAGGCAGAAACCTGACACGTCCAATACCACTTTATTTATTCATGTAAACAACAAGACATAATCCATCTGTCTGTCTGCAGCCAGCCAGACAGACACGTTTCAGCTGTCTGTCTGTCTTATTTGTTTTATTTTGAGTCTGAGCAGCAGCGACGTGGAGCCGAAACAGAAGCAGCTGTTTGTCTTTGGCTGCATGTTAGTCAGAGTTTCTGTTTGAAGAGCGCTAACACTGTGTGTGTGTGTGTGTGTGTGTGTGTGTGTGTGTGTGTTTGTGTGTGTGCGTGCGTGTGTGTGCTCAGAGGACCCAGACAGGTGTGTTTACCCCCTGTTTCCCGGCACCCCCCTGACCCCCACCAGCCTGCTGGCTCTGAAGCAGAGTCAGATCGGCTCGGCCGTCAGCCTGCTCGACTTCTACTGCCGCAAGAACTTCTGGGCACAGCCGGAGTATCACCTGTACTCCACACCTGGACAGGACGGGAAGCTGCTGCTGCTCTACAAGGTCTCTGCACCGCACACACACACACACACACACACACACGTTTAACTCCCGCTTCTGTAGGATAATTTACCAGTGTTTGACAGATACACGAGGTCAGAGGGACACAGAGGAACTACAAGCTTCACTGATCTTCTCCTCACCTCCACTCCATCGCCAGGAGGAAGGAACAGAGCAAACACATGGATGTTCATTTGTACTGTTAATCATCGTGTGTGTGTGTGTGTGTGTGTGTGTGTGTTTGTGTGTGTGTGTGTGTGTGTGTTTGTGTGTGCACAGGTGGTGATCCCCTCAACACAAGGCACCTTCATCCCCGACAAGCTGTGTGTGCTGCTTGATGACGCCAAGGAGCTGGCAGCACAGACCACCCTGTGGAACCTGGGTACTGCTCTGCACACACACACACACACACACACACACACACACACTCACACTCACACACTCACACACACACACACACACACTCACACTCACACACACACACACACACACACACACACACACACACACACACACACACA